>QKWP01000398.1:47285-191297 GCA_003550325.1 Gigaspora rosea | reverse complement strand
CTATACATGAGGACGAAAGCATTTCGGGTTCTAAAACCCGAAATTAAAATTTGAAGACGAAATTGTTTTTGACCTATTTTACTTGAAAGATGAAATTATTTGATACTTTTTTTGAATAGACGAAATTATAAGGAACATATCTATATAAATTTTATTTGCTCTTCCTTATAAAAAATTTTAATTTTCTCTAATGAAGACGAAATAGGCCTTTTTCAAAAATCAATTTCAGTGGCATCACTAATCTGGACTGACTCATTTAATATACAATTTCTTCTCTCTTATACTCTAAATAAAAGCCAAACTAGCACTCTTAGTGACCATCTTATTCTATTTACTTCTTGGACATTTCCTAATGCCTATAGCAAACCTCCACGCCTTTATACTGGGATTAGTCACAGAATTTTCAACTACAAAACAATTAGCTCAGATTAATGGACAGAGTATTCTGATTTATTATCTCAGCTATTCACCAGAAACCAAGTTCCACTCTCAACTAATACACAAGAAAGTATTGATACAACCTGGCATAAAATACAACATTGTACTATACAGGCTGCAATTCAAAAAATTCCTAACAAAAAAACTCGTAAACGAAGTTATAATCACAAATACACACCACACAGTACTGCACTTCATACTGGTCTCAAAAAATTAGGACATCTTATTAAACTCTTAAAAAGCAATTCTATTAATTACTTATCTCACATCAATTTACATATTTTATTTATCAACTCAAAAGCAAAGTGTAATCTCAACTTCCTTATATTGCCAAGAACTATTAAAATTTGATGTGAACCGATTGACTAATAAACATTTAATGCGAACACGCTGACTAATAAATATTGTTGTAATTTTACTATGTTCAGTAATTATTATACGTTTTAGATGAAAGTGTTTTCTTTAATTAAGAATTTACATTATATTATAAAGAACCTAGCCCGTTCTAATGATAAAATTTTTTAAAACTTCAAATTGTATCAATAAGCAACTTGATAGAAATTTAAATAGATAAGTTTGAACCAAACTACGCTATCTTCACTGTAGAGTTTATTATAATATTATGTGTCAGATATCAACGATCAGATTCAGTTGTGATTTTTTAAAACGTCAGTCACAACACTTTTTGGATTAGCCCTTGTCCATATTTGTCAAAGTTCAAATAAAATTTTCGTTGGACATAGCCCAAATGTCAACATTTATTAAATTATTAAAGTCATATAAATTATTATTTTATTGAGTTTCTAACTTACGTATATTTAAAATAAAAGATAAATACTCTATTTTTGGAGATTTGTCAACTTTAATTACTCACAAAAATCTAACTCATAAAGTAGTAAATAAAGTTTGTTAATATGCATTATTGGCATCTTTAATTGTGATATGATTTGATTTGGTAGAGAGTGATCAAGTTCTTGGTTTATCTTTTATATTTTTGCCACAAATAAATACAATCATAAGGAAATGTTTAATGAGATTTAGACATTACTAGTTTGAATGAGTGTCGGGAGTTGACAATTTTTATCTATTGTGGAAAAAGTAAGTGGTTTTCTGAAATAAACTTTCCAGTTGCCAATGTTGCTCTCAGGTAGTCTATATACAAGATTCACACTGTTCTATAATAATTACAATCATTTTTAACGCTAGAAGCAGACAATACTATGCTTTTTTTTAAAAAAGGATACGATATATAAATCGTTAACAACCCAAAATGTTGAGAAGTGTTGCACTGCGTATGTCTAAAAATATATAAACTGTACACATTGCACAATGTAATACAAACTTCCGTTTCAAACTCTTTTCTTGCGTCAAAATGTCAAATTACAATAATATATTTGAAAAAATCGATAGTTCGTCAGATATTACTCAAATAACCAACAATATTACCCAATTGAATTTAGAAGATAATAATTTACAGGAACTTTCATTTCTAAATGAAATTGTTAAAGAAATGTGTAATATTTATAATGAAGAAAGATTAAAGGCAAAAATTCTCGTTCAATTCTTGAGACGTTAGAACAATTTCTATTAAAGAAGAAGCAAAATCCAGTTAATATTATCGACTTTTGCTTAGATGATCAAACAAATCCTACGATTCAACTCGTTCTTGCAAGTTGCTATCGTAAATGGGTAGAAAAGGATGAACACAAATCATTCAATTATTACCAAAAATTAGCAGAAATGAATGATTCTTGTGGAATATTTTTCGTCTGTGTCTGTTATGATGAAGGAATTGGAGTTGAAAAGGATGAAAATAAGGCATTCATTTATTATCAAAAATCTGCAGAGATGGGTAACGCTGATGGAGCATTTAGCGTTGGAAATTGTTATTTTCATGGAATTGGAGTTGAAAAGGATGAACACAAGGCATTCATTTATTATCAAAAATCTGCAGAGATGGGATACGCCAATGGAATGTCAAAAGTTGCGGAATGTTATCGAAATGGAATTGGAATAACAAGGGATTTACATAAAGCAAAAACACTGGTATCAAAGGTAAATTTTAATTTAACTTAAGTTTTTACGCATCACAATCAAATTATATGATATGATCAGGTGTAATAGAATCCGAAAAATAAAATTAAAAATTTAAAAAGATGAAATTTTTACTAATTACACCTGATCTGATCTTGAAATTCAATTGATAGATCTGTAGTCGTATTACATTCAAATATTTAATCACCGATTAGGGAAAAAGATTCAACTTCAGGTATTATCATTTTTATAATACTTTATAATTTTTAAAATTTATATTTGATTTAATTTTATAAATAAATATCAGCAGCGAATGGATGTAAATGGTTGCATAATCTTGAAATTGATGATAATTTGAAAAAGATTTTGACAGAAAATCAATATCAGTTATCGTGGATTCCTCAAGATGATTTTAAAAGTATTATAAATATAGGTAAAGGTGGATTTGCAACTGTATATTTTGCTATGTGGCCTGATAAAAGTCAAAATTTAAACAGACCTGTTGCGCTTAAATTATTGCATGAATCAAATAATTATCATGAAGAATTTATAAATGAGGTAATCTTTATTAAATATTTTTAATAATTACTTTATATTATTCGTTATTTATTATTATATTATAATTTGAATATTTTTATTAATTAGTTAAAAGCCTATTGTGATATCGGACTTAAAGATCCAACATTTTTAAAATGTTGATTCTGGTGATTATATACTTGTCATGGAATATGCTCAAGAAGGCAGTTTGCGACAAAATTTACGTGCTATATCGCAAATGGATTGGAAAGATAAATTAAATCTGCTACAATGTATTGCATCAGATCTTAAGATAATTCATTCTCATGATCTTATTCATCGTGATTTACATAGTGGAAGTATATTACTAAATAGTTTTAAAAGTGCTTACATTGCCGATTTAGGACTTTCAATATCCCGCTAATATAATGTCAAAATCAAAATATGATGGAATTTATGGAATTTTACCATACGTTGCACCAGAAGTTTTGAACAACCAGCTGTACACTAAAGCATCCGATATTTATTCATTTGGTATAACTATGTGGGAAATTTTATATGGAAAAGCTGTATCGTATAATCAAAAACTTGATATGTCACAACTTTGTTTTTTAATTTGTTATCGAGATTTAAGACCTGCTGTTAATAATGGAGCACCACAATGTTACGTAAACCTTATGAAAAAATGTTGGGATAAAAATTCCGAGAAACGTTCATCAGCAAAAGATCTTTGTGAAATTTTTGATAAATGGCAAAATGATGAAAGCGTTTTATTTAAACTAAATGAATCAAATCAATACTTGAGAATATTGAAGATTCGTACTATGAGAATATGTTCAACGGTGGAAGCAAGTTTATCAATACGCATGAAATTACTGAAAAATTCTCTGAAATGGCTTTACTCAGTAAGGAGATTGAACTCATTGATATTCCTGATGACTCTTGATTTTTTTTTTTTAAAAAAAAAAGGTTTTTCCTATGTTGTTATTTTATTTTAAGTATTATTGGGTATTTTTTTCTTTTATTTGATTCGTAATTATAAATTCATTCCAAATTTTATTATACTGGTAGCATATAATTTAATCACGAATAAGCTTGATTTTGAATTTTTTTTTTTTTAAAAAAAAACATATCATCATCTATAAGATTAACCTTGAACTGATCGTGTGTTTATTTTTATTTATAAAACAAGGTTCATGGATATATCGAGGCTGTTTGTTTTACATTATTTAGGTATATAGGGTTCTGATTAGTGATGCCGACATAACATTGAATTTGATCTGGTGGTTGTAAAATGCCTTCGCTCAAAGTTAAAAAAAAAAAACTTTAATTTCATGGGTGATATGAATATCAATTTTTGGGTACAAACATCAATTCCCTAAAAATTTATGTAAATATAATTATCGTTGAGCATGATAGCACCCCAGGCCTTATGGATGATTGTAAAATCGGATGATGGTGAAATTTAGATCTATTTTACGTATACGTCTACGATTTTTAAAATTTCTTAGGTTCTCTTTTGTCACTTTTTTTATTATTAAGTTAGGATTTAGCGTTAGCGTTATTAATAAAAGAGTTGAGGTGAATTATGTTAGGGCTTAAATTTTCACAATCATTTTCAACATTTTATAATATTATGAAATTTAATAAATATTAGCTATGTTATCAAAATTTGTCAATTATTAATTAACAATTTTATTTTTAAATTTTCCATTGATTGAAAAATAATTTGAGTAATTGACACCAGTAAGTTTAACACTGGACACTATATCTTAAAAACCACGAGGTAATTAAAATTGAGGATACTAAGTAAAATGTTCAGAACTAACAGAAAGCCTAACAAAACTAAAATTTGGACTACTGTCTCTAACCATTATAATAAGGTGTTCTCTAGTGACTCAATAAATAAATCGAATCAGTATAAAATTCAGAACAAAAGTTACTTGCACAGTTGCTTGCACAAATCTGGTATTACATAATGTATATAAATAAAATTTTGTGCACCATTTTTTAACCTTTTTATAAAATACTTGTACGTTATAAAAGCTATTTTACATGTGCATCTTGTGCAAGTCAATTTTAAATACTTATCAAATATGTGGACGTTACTTAAATTTTAATTAGAGTAAGTATTTTTAACATGTTTATTGCATCAAAGGAATAAATTTAAATAGTAAAAATGATCAGTGATCTTATCATTCAGTTAACAACATTTTGTTCCAAACCTCTATTTTTTTTGCGCTGGTTATCAATTTTATAATTATAAGGGTAAATTTAGTATTGTGCAAAATGTTTCATACTTTTGCTATTGATATTCGTTATCGCAATAATGCACAGTATTACTATGTTGGTTTTTTTTTTACATTAGATTTTTCAACAGATAAAGCTCAACAATATTATCACCGTTGATAAATTGTAGAATAATATTTATAATTGAAAAATATCGATCATGTCAAAATTTATATAAATCTAATGAAAACCCATTTTTCAAAAAATTGCAAAAAAGGGCTGTTTTAATACGTAACACCCCATATGTGAACACTGTATTAAATTATTAAAGTCATATAAATTGCTATTTTATTAAGTTTTTAACTTACATACATTTAAAATAAAAGAATATGCTCGATAAATACTCTATGTTTGGAGATTTGCCTGTTTAATTACTAAAATCTAACTCATCAAGTAGTAAATAAAGTTTGTTAAGATGCATTATTGGCATCTTTAATTGTGACATGATTTGGTAGAGAGAGATCGAGTTCTTTGTTTATCTTTTATATTTTTGACGCAGATCAATACAATAATAAGGAAATGTTTAACTGTTAATGTGATTTAGACATTACTAGTATCGAATGAGTGTCGGGAGTTGACAATTTTTATCTATTATGGAAAAAGTTCGTGGTTTTCTGAAATAAATTTCTTCCCAATTAAGTCCGTTACCAATGTTGCTCTCAGGTAGTCTATATACAGGATTCACCTTATTTTATAATAATTACAATCATTTTTAACGCTAGAAACAGACAAATCTATGCTTTTTTTTTAAAAAAGGATAACGATTATATGAAAACACAACCTAGTATGTTGAGAAGTGTTACACTGCGTATGTCTAAATATATATAAACTGTACACATTGTGCAAGTTCCGTTTCAAACTTTTTTCTTGCGTCAAAATGTCAAATTACAATAATATATTTGAAGAAATCGATAGTTCGTCAGATATTACTCAAATAACCAACAATATTACCCAATTGAATTTAGAAGATAATAATTTGCAGGATTTTTCATTTCTAAATGAAATTGTTAAAGAGATGTGTAATCTTTATAATGAAGAAATATTAAAAGGCAAAAATTCTCGTTCAATTCTTGAGACGTTAGAACAATTTCTATTAAAGAAGAAGCAAAATCCAGTTAATATTGTCGATTTTTGCTTAGAAGTTCAAACCAATCCTACGATCCAACTCGTTCTAGCAAGTTGCTATCGTTTTGGTAAATGGGTAGAAAAGGATGAACACAAATCATTTAATTATTACCAAAAATTAGCAGAGATGAATGATTCTTGTGGAATATTTTTCGTCGGTGTCTGTTATGAATATGGAATTGGTGTTGAAAAGGACGAACTTAAGGCATTCATTTATTATCAGAAATCTGCAGAGATGGGTGACACTAGTGGAACATTTGCACTTGGCAATTGTTATTATGGGGGAATTGGAATTGAAAAGGATGAACATAAAGCATTCATTTATTATCAAAAATCTGCAGAGATGGGTAACGCTAGTGGAACATTTAATGTTGGATCTTTTTATCAAAATGGAATGGGAGTTGAAAAGGATGAACATAATGCATTTATTTATTATCAAAAATCCGCAGAGATGAGTTACGCCAATGGAATGTCAAGAGTTGCGGAATGTTATCGAAATGGAATTGGAATAACAAGGGATTTACATAAAGCAAAATACTGGTATCAAAGGTAAATTTTAATTTAAACTTAGGTTGTGACGCACCACAATCAAATTATATGATATGATCAGTTGTAATTGAATCCGAAAAAATAAATTTAAAAATTTAAAAAGATGAAATTATTAGTAATTACACCTGATCTCACCTTGAAGTTCAATTGATAGATCTGTGGTCGTATTACGTTTATATATATAATAATTTAATAAGTTCAAATATTTAAATCACCAATTAGGGAAAAAGATTTAACATCAGGTATTATTATAATACTTTTGTAATTTTTAAAATCTATAATTAATTAATTTTATAAATAAATCTCAGCAGCGAATAAATATGACTGGCTGCATAATCTTGAAATTGATGATAATTTGAAAAAGATTTTGACAGAAAATCAATATCAGTTATCGTGGATTCCTTATGATGATTTTAAACGTATTAAAAAGATAGGTAAAGGTGGATTTGCAACTGTATACGTAGCTATGTGGCTTGATAAAGGTCAACAGTTGAACAGGGCTGTTGCGCTTAAATTATTGCATGAATCAAATAATTATCACGAAGAATTTGTAAATGAGGTAATCTTTATTAAATATTTTTACTAATTAGTGTATGTTATTCGTTATTTATTATATATATCAATAATTTGAATATTTTTATTAATTAGCTAAAAGCATATTGTGATATCGGACTTAAATATCCAACATTTTTAAAATGGTTTGGTATATCAAAAGATAAAGATTCTGGTGATTATATACTTGTCATGAAATATGCTTCAAAAGGCAGTTTGCGACAAAATTTACATGCTATATCACAAATGGATTGGAAAGATAAATTAAATCTGCTACAATGTATTGCATCAGATCTTCAGATAATTCATTCTCATGATCTTATTCATCGGGATTTACATAGTGGAAATATACTGCTAAATAGTTTTAAAAGTGCTTACATTGCCGATTTAGGACTTTCAATATCCGCTAATATAATGTCAAAATCAAAATGTGATGGAATTTATGGAATTATACCATACGTTGCACCAGAAGTTTTGAACAACCAACCGTACACTAAAGCATCCGATATTTATTCATTTGGTATAATTATGTGGGAAATTTTATATGGAAAAGCTGTATTGTATAATCAAAAACTTGATATGTCACAACTTTGTTTTTTAATTTGTTATCGAGATTTAAGACCTGCTGTTAATAATGGAGCACCACAATGTTACGTAAACCTTATGAAAAAATGTTGGGATAAAAATTCCGAGAAACGTTCATCAGCAAAAGATCTTTGTGAAATTTTTGATAAATGGCAAAATGATGAAAGCGTTTTATTTAAACTAAATGAATCAAATCAATACTTGAGAATATTGAAGATTCGTACTATGAGAATATGTTCAACGGTGGAAGCAAGTTTATCAATACGCATGAAATTACTGAAAAATTCTCTGAAATGGCTTTACTCAGTAAGGAGATTGAACTCATTGATATTCCTGATGACTCTTGATTTTTTTTTTTTAAAAAAAAACATATCATCATCTATAAGATTAACCTTGAACTGATCGTGTGTTTATTTTTATTTATAAAACAAGGTTCATGGATATATCGAGGCTGTTTGTTTTACATTATTTAGGTATATAGGGTTCTGATTAGTGATGCCGACATAACATTGAATTTGATCTGGTGGTTGTAAAATGCCTTCGCTCAAAGTTAAAAAAAAAAAACTTTAATTTCATGGGTGATATGAATATCAATTTTTGGGTACAAACATCAATTCCCTAAAAATTTATGTAAATATAATTATCGTTGAGCATGATAGCACCCCAGGCCTTATGGATGATTGTAAAATCGGATGATGGTGAAATTTAGATCTATTTTACGTATACGTCTACGATTTTTAAAATTTCTTAGGTTCTCTTTTGTCACTTTTTTTATTATTAAGTTAGGATTTAGCGTTAGCGTTATTAATAAAAGAGTTGAGGTGAATTATGTTAGGGCTTAAATTTTCACAATCATTTTCAACATTTTATAATATTATGAAATTTAAAAAATATTAGCTATGTTATCAAAATTTGTCAATTATTAATTAACAATTTTATTTTTAAATTTTCCATTGATTGAAAAATAATTTGAGTAATTGGCACCAGTGAGTTTAACACTGGGACTATATCTTAAAAACCACGAGGTAATTAAAATTGAGGATACTAAGTAAAATGTTCAGAACTAACAGAAAGCCTAACAAAACTAAAATTTGGACTNCGTATAATCAAAAACTTGATATGTCACAACTTTGTTTTTTAATTTGTTATCGAGATTTAAGACCTGCTGTTAATAATGGAGCACCACAATGTTACGTAAACCTTATGAAAAAATGTTGGGATAAAAATTCCGAGAAACGTTCATCAGCAAAAGATCTTTGTGAAATTTTTGATAAATGGCAAAATGATGAAAGCGTTTTATTTAAACTAAATGAATCAAATCAATACTTGAGAATATTGAAGATTCGTACTATGAGAATATGTTCAACGGTGGAAGCAAGTTTATCAATACGCATGAAATTACTGAAAAATTCTCTGAAATGGCTTTACTCAGTAAGGAGATTGAACTCATTGATATTCCTGATGACTCTTGATTTTTTTTTTTTAAAAAAAAAAGGTTTTTCCTATGTTGTTATTTTATTTTAAGTATTATTGGGTATTTTTTTCTTTTATTTGATTCGTAATTATAAATTCATTCCAAATTTTATTATAAAAATACTATACCGGTAGCTTATAATTTAATCGCGAATTAGCCTGATTTTGATTTTTATAAAACATACCATCATTTTTAAGATTAAGCTTTATATGATCGTGTGTTTATTTTTATTTATAAAACAAGTTCATGGATATATCGAGGCTGTTTGATTTACATTATTTAGATATATAGGGTTCTGATTAGTGATGCCGACATAAGCTTTTATTGTTGCTATGTTTTGTCTTTTCTAAATGTTAACATTGAATTTGATCTGGTGGTTGTAAGATGCCTTCGCTCAAAGTTAAAAAAAAAAAACTTTAATTTCATGGGTGATATGAATATCAAATTTTGGGTACAAACATCAATTCCCTAAAAATTTTATGTAAATATAATTATCGTTGAGCACAGACACCCCAGATCTTATGAATGATTGTAAAATCGGATGATGGTGAAATTTAGATCTATTTTACGTATACGTATACGTCTACGATTTTTAAAATTTTCTTAGGTTCTCTTTTGTCACTTTTTTTATTATTAAGTTAGGATTTAGCGTTAGCGTTATTAATAAAGGAGTAAAATTGAATTTTGTTAAGGCATAAATTTTCACAATCGTTTGCAACATTTTATAATATTAAGAAATTTAATAAATATTAGCTATGTTATCAAAATTTGTCAATTATTAATTAACAATTTTATTTTTAAATTTTCCATTGATTGAAAAATAATTTGAGTAATTGACACCAGTAAGTTTAACACTGGACACTATATCTTAAAAACCACGAGGTAATTAAAATTGAGGATACTAAGTAAAATGTTCAGAACTAACAGAAAGCCTAACAAAACTAAAATTTGGACTACTGTCTCTAACCATTATAATAAGGTGTTCTCTAGTGACTCAATAAATAAATCGAATCAGTATAAAATTCAGAACAAAAGTTACTTGCACAGTTGCTTGCACAAATCTGGTATTACATAATGTATATAAATAAAATTTTGTGCACCATTTTTTAAACTTTTTATAAAATACTTGTACGTTATAAAAGCCATTTTACATGTGCATCTTGTGCAAGTCAATTTTAAATACCAGTCAAAATATGTGGACGTTACTTAAATTTTAATTATAGTAAGTATTTTTAACATGTTTATTGCATCAAAGGAATAAATTTAAATAGTAAAAATAATCAGTGAGCTTATCATTTCAGTTAAGTTCCAAACTTCTATTTTTTTGCGCTGGTTATCAATTTTATAATTATTAGGGTAAATTTAGTATTGTGCAAGTTGTTTCATACTTTTGCTATTGATATTCGTTGCCGCAATAATGCACAGTATTACTATGTTGGTTTTTTTTTTTTTGTTTTTTTACATTAAATTTTTCAAAGATAAAGCTCAACAATATTATCACCGTTGACAAATTGTAGAATAATATTTGAAATACTGTAGCAAATACGAAAATAACGATAGAAGCAATAGCGGTAATAGATATTTGGATATTTGAAAAAAATTTATATATTTAATGTTATCACGGCATTTTAATAATCGATCGAATTTCAATATAGCAGATATATAACAAGTGCACGATATGTAATAATAATACTGAAGTAGTTTTTTTTATCAAATTTGAAGTAAACATATAATTCATAGTGTTATAGTTGGCCACAAACGTTGTTAATATTCTTTTTGTTTTTTGGAGTGTGTCAAAAAAAAATTGGGTCAAACGGTCAGAAATGCGTAATATATATTTTAAAACATCGCCATCAAGCATAAAATCATCAAACGTTAACTTCAGGATTAATCTAAGCTTTAGAGAATTGAAATTTATTTTATATAATACTTAAAATTGTAACGATTGTTTTTTTTCTAAATATCATGTAAAAGATTTGATTTTTTGACAAATTTCTAAACGAATTTGATGATAATTTTTCATTTTATAACTTTGAATAAAAATTTTTTTATAATTTTTGTAAAAAATGCTACATTATGTACGAGTTTACTAAGTACTACATAAATATCGACCAATCCGAAAATTTTGGATAATTAAAATATGTTATTAAATGTCTAAACCTTTTGTTTCTGCAAGTTAGAAATTTACTTTATGATGATTGAAAACACAATATCAATAAGATATTTCACAATTTATATTCAATGATTCTTGTAACATTACTTCAATTTTGTTATATACTTCTTGTGCTAATGCCCAGTGTTGTCATCATGAACATTTATGGACTATGTTCACATTGTCCATATGAAACAAAGGATAAACTTTGCGCCCAGTTTTTATTGGAAACTAAAACTACGAAAAATGCTTGTATACTTGGACCATGCAAAATAGGAGCCCGATTAAGAAGTACCACTTTGTCTTTGATAACTTGCCGGACAAGGAGAAAGAACTTCAGGTCTTGGAAGCTGCTTAAGGTTTTTTTTTTTTAAAAAAAAAACCTTTGATCGAGGCATCCACCTAATTAACTAATTTATAAAGCTCTAGAAGATTAAATATTAGGAGTTGGAGTCAAATTTTTAAAATTTTTAAAAACGTTAGAAGTCAGCAAAGATTTTTTTTAAAATGTTGATCGAAGATATCTTCCAAACTGTCCAATTTTTCGATATACTTGTATCTATATATATTTTTAATAAAAAAATGTTTATCGAAACTGGTCAGGTTGGGGTGTTCGATATCTTCGAAAAATTTTTACTATAAAAATGATTGACACGTGATATATCAACTTAATTTTTTTATTTTTTTTTTCGCCCATGCTGGGGTCATGCTAAGTCATATTCAATAAACATTTTTTTGTTTTATGCGCATGTAAATATAAACATAATATTAATAGTGTTAAATTATTTAATCATACATTTTTAAATCCAAATATGTGACAAGGAATAGACATTCTCGTTTATTAGAATTTTTTTAAATGATCATTTCGTTGCCCGATAATTTTAAGAGAAATTATTTAGATTAATAACTACAAAAAAAAATGATGTATTTTATCCATTGTATTACTAATTTATTTATATTAAAATATTATGACTTTTAAAAATTTATAAATGTAATTATAAAAAAAATTATAGAAATTAACAATTAGCAACAATAAACTAATATGGTACCAATGTGACATAATTTTCTACTTCCTTTCTAATACTATCATCTAATTCATAACATACTTCTTTCTTAATAGTATTATCCCAATTTAAAGATACTTGACATCTGTATATGCCTACATAATTCAAAGTTTTATTTCGTATACAGAATTCAATTAGTGCTTTAGCATTTTTCTCGGTTTTAAGGTCATAAATTATTAGCTTTTTTAAAGATGCGTTGCAATAATTGAGTAAAATATCCATATATGATTTTAGCCAAGCACAACTTATTTTAAGGTATTGCAATGCTGGTGGCAATATTTCTGCAAACTGTTTAACAAGTATTTTTAGCTCTTCTTCTGGTATGCAAACAGTGCAATCTAACGTGAGGAATTGAAGTTTTTGCAAAGTACAAATAAGCCCTAAGAGTTCTGTTGAAAATTCAATATTTGAAATGTTGAGATATGTAATATTTGGACAAAAGAACTTAAGCGATTCTAGTAATAGCGATTTTTCCAAAATTTTTTTGTCTACACCATCAAGTTTTAGTCGTTGCAATAATATTCCGGACTTTTCCAAAACTTCTACTAAATCCGATGCATCAATATTAATTTTGAAATTAACGATCTCTAAAGTTCTGATTTTATTATTATTTAAAATTTTCAACAGTTTCGGATGGTCACACTTCCTCATACGAAGAATTTCTAAGTTTTTAATATTTTTCAGTACCTCAAACTCTGCGCTAAAAGCACATTTTTCTATGTTAACTTCTTGTAATGAGCTTTTTTGTTTCTCTAAAGAAGAAAAGATGCCGTGGAATTCATTAGATTCTTCATTACTTATGCTAAATTTTCTTAGATTCTCTTGTGAATTAATAATATATATAAGAGCATGAAATAATTGTGGTTCACAATCAGAAATAAATTTGTTAAGTTTCAAAGCACTAATTTTTGTGGCATTTTTTGCTAATATTCTTAATAATTTAGTAGCCCTTTCAACTCTGGAGCCTTTTGATGTTTTATTCAAAATTAAATATTGTAGTTGTGAGAAAAATTGATCATTTTGTTTAATGATAAATATCTCTGGTTTAATTTCAAAAAAATTAGACAAATTTAAAACTAATTTATGCAAAATGGCCCACTTTTAATAAATAGTTTAAATAATAAATTAGTTATGAGATTCGTCAATGGTCTTTTAAATATTTTCCATTTAGTAATCCAATTATGAGTCTTAGCTTCTAAACGAGATAAATCAAGAACTTTTAGAAATCTTGCATAATCAAATAGTGTCTCGGAAAATTTTTCATATATTCCATATTCTTTCAAAACTAATTTTTCATTTTCATCAAATGATGAAATGTATTGAGGAATGAATAATGAGGTTTGTTTGAATGAAAATGGATCTTACCAAAGAATAGGAATTGATATTTTACACCAATGTCGGCTCGCAAGTGCGCAAGAGGATAAGGAATAAAATTTATTATTTAAATTATTAAGAATTTTTTCCATTATTTCGGACATATCACCCATAAATATTTTTGATGTCATGATTACTTTTATGTTTATTGAGAGGATTTAAGTCTGCTCCGCATGTACTGTACGTACGTAAGGCTTATTTATAATTTTAGGTTGCACACCCCAATAATTGTTCTTCCTCCAATTTTTTGACCAATCAAATTTAAGATCAGGTGTAACGTGAAACCATTAGTTCAGGTTGACAGCAAGGTCAACAGATCGAAAAGGGGAGCTAAGCAAGGAGGCCGCCGGCGCACTGACAATCACTGTGCAGCCAGGATGCCGGCAAGAAAAAATTGGTTCGATCAATGGCTAAATGAAGGAAGGTGCAGGCGGTGATGAGTAATTTAATCAGGATATTTCACATGAAGCCAACTAACAAAAATTTTGCTGTAGGTTTAAAAGCGTACTGATGGAAAGTTAGAGGGCTGCAGCTCGGAAACAGGAGAAAATTTGCACCTGTCCCTCCCAAAAACCCACTGAAACCTGCCATTTTGCAATCATTCATGTCTACGGCCGTCCTGTGTTGAGCAGGTGGGAAACCACCGGCTAAGATTAAACTTCAATCTTAAGCAGCACTAGCCTGACTGCAAAGCGCCTTGTCAACAGCCAGCCCACATATGCAGGTGGGAAACCACCGGCTAAGGCTACAAAAATCGCTAAATGCAATTATGCATCAAATGTTCTGATAGGACCCCGAGCTATACATAGATAGGTCACTATTTGCTTTTGCTTATTTTTGACTATTTTTTTGTAGATCTTTTCTATATTTAGTAATATTAATGCTTATTTTTGACCATTTTTCTGTAGATCTTTTCTATTTTTAGTAGTATATTAAGATTTTTTAAAATAGTTAACTGTTCATAGATTGCTCGGGGTCCTGCTTTGATGTGTGCAGTACGTTTCGCTAAAGCAATTTTACTTCAAATGCGCTGATATATGCAGTGTATTTCGCTAAGACATATTAATAAAGTTTTGTGTCAGCATTATGTGCTGGCGTTAGTGATACGGGCCGATGCCAAATTCTCGGGCTGACCTGACTGCGGAAATTAATCAGCCCAGTTGACCAGGCCGATCATATTGTTAAAAAACTTTCAGCCAAACAAAAAATTTGATATTCTCAATATGAAAATAGTCAGAATTACATCACGATACTTGTGCAAAATATCAATTGCTAAAAAATTACATGGAGATGCATTAATTAGTCGGGTATAATGATTAGCACATCATATAAGCACACATACATATAATGTTACAAATAGTAGGAAGAGTGCATATGATGCATATATATAGTGGATCTACTATATGCGAATAGGAAGCGGTTATAAGAGGGCCCGATGGGACCTCTTATGGCCAGTGATCTACCGGGCTATTTTCTCATAGTTGGAAATAAAAGTGATAAGTATGACAGTGGTTTACTAACTTATAATCGATAATCAGTACTTTAATCAGCAAGCAGTCAGAACTTCTAATTGACTAGTTGAATTTATAAATATAAACTAGAAAAGTCGACTATTCGGTTTTAGTAGGATAGATAGTTATAGACTGCAAGCACTAACTTGAGAATGTTCTACGCGTGATTTAACTAATAATTATAAGTCAACAATGAAATTTTATCAGACGAAAAAAATTTAATTATATACCGGCTGGGCTAACCTGCTGGAATGTGGGTCAAGGCCCGACCCGCCCGCCCGCCTGGCTAATGGGCCGAGGTCAGCCCGTATCACTAGCTGCGTACCTCCAATAAATATGCGTATCACATACGTGTGACCCTGTTCGGCAGGTTTATATTGCAGGTAAAAACATAACATAAGGTAGTTGCGTGATGCTATCACGCGACACTAGGAACGTAAATTTATGAATTAACTCTATTTGATATTATGGGCGGTACAAAATACATAAAACATCCAAAGGATATTCAATTCTCAGGCTGAATATATTTACTGAAAAAATTGCATTGAATAAAGATCCATATTGAATAATAAATAATTAAATACTAAATTATCGGTTAATCTTAGATATTAAGTTAATTAAACATCGCACAATGCCAAAAGAAAGAAAATATTATTTGGGTCTTTGCCATGAAAATCACGTTATAGAACATATGCTTTATAATGTGATTTTCAAGGCATTATAACCGTTTTTTCATTCATATTTCCGTGGGAAATTAGGAATTCTGAATAATTAGGAAACGGATTCTATTCAATTTCTGATTTCTATGTGTATATGGAAATTATCGTTCACACTTTTTGAAAAGATGTAAACCAAAATATTTCTGTACTGAATTTAAATTAAAAAAAAACCTTAGCATCAAAAATTTATCAAAAAAACCCAAATAACAAAAAAATCACACATTTATATTCGTCTTATTCCTTCGTGCATTTCTATTGGCCGAAGAAAATATAACAATTGGATAACTCTGTATCACTAATTCAAACTAGCTACTCATATATTATTTCGCAAATCAATACTTGCACATAAGATTTACCTAGTTAGCTATTATTTTAAGAAATTACAAACATCACAATTTCAAATACTTCTATATTAATAATCGGCTAGATAATATTTGATTAATTCAATTAGATACAATTAATAAGTTTAATAGGTAAGATTTGATTTAATACATACTAATGATGCCTGACGAAACTCACGTGACCTGACGAAACATAATAGTTTTGTCATTTCGTCAGTGACGAAACCATGACGAAACTTATGGTTTCGTCAGGCGAAATAGTTTCATCAAGCATCTATATCTAAGATATGATAAACGGCTAACCTAGTGATGCCCTATGAAAACTCGATACACGAAAATGCATGCATAAATACGAAATTGTATGTGGGTAAGCACGGGTTTCATAATCACTGCACGGAAACTGCACGGAATCTAATCGTCCATAAAATTTATTACACGTTATCACACGAAAAATTGAAATCTGTGCACTATCGTGTATAGTATTATATCTACATATTGACGTGCATTAATCTTAATAATCACATATTGCCGTGCACTAACGTGCACAATCATTAAGATTCTTAACATCATAATTTTCGTGCACTGATGTGCACAATCGTTAAGGTTCTTAACGTTCATAATTTTTGTGCACTGACGTGCACAATCGTTAAGATTCTTAACGATCATAATTATAATTTTTGTGCTCTGACGTGCATAATCGTTAAGATTCTTAACGATCATAATTTCAGTGCACTGTCGTCATGATCATCACAATCATTAAGATTCCTTAATGATCAATTTTAACGATCATAATGTTCATTTCTGTACATGATGTCATGATCACCACGATCATAATTTCAGTGATGATCATCACAATCGTTAAGATTCTTAATGATTATTATTTTTGTGCATGACATCACAATTGTCACAATCATTAAGATCCTTAACAATTATATTCCATGTACTAACATGATGAAGATCATAATTCTGTGCATTAACGTGATGATCGTTAAGATTCTTAGTTATTATAATTTCCATGCAATGCCGCTGTTACCCCTGTAACTTAAAATTTTTATCTCCCCTGCTTTATTTGATCGATCATCGTTACATTCGATCATCCTTAAACCTTTCGATTGTGCCTTCGTAACACATGTTGCTCCTATTACCTTATTTAGATATTCTTAATAATATAGACATTCGACTTGTCACAACAGCCTTACTTAATTATAGAACGAATTATTCTTTCCCCTTATCACGCTATTGCTTCTGTACACATATTAATTATGTATGAAATATTATTGCTTCGTTCAGGGACGAACGAACATAAAGCATTTAAATATTATCATCTCGCCCCTCATGCCAAGGAATAGTATGATTAAGTTTATAGGTGTTAAAGAATATTAGCATGTAATTAGAAATGCGTTTGTGCATATTTCGAGAACGAATTGATTGTGTAAGACGGAAGGAAGTTAAGCTGACAGTTGTGTAGTTTAATTAATTATGTATATCAAACATGTATATAAGTACGATGTGTTTGCTCCTTCATGTATTATGAACTAATGAATAGAATTAGATATAACCTTAGAGAAGATGTATGCCCTTTGAACCCTTCTTCTAATAAAGAGATTTCTCACTAATCATCCCCACTAGTAAATTGCTTGTCTTAATGCACATTTACCATGAATATACATTAATCATCAGAATCTTGAGTTTCATCTCAATAACCAGTGTTGCTTATAAAGTGTGACCATGATTTCAAATCCAACATTTATTTTTGATTACTATCCCGATAGCTTTAACTGGCGGGTCTGATCTCTCCCAACTGGATAGTAACACCGCATACAAAAACATTTATTTTGTGAGTAAATAAATATTACATTTTTGTTTTTTTGTTTTTTTTTTGCACTTAACAATAATAATTTCCATGCATTGACGCACAAAAACTACATTCGATTTGTAAGTAAAAAAATATTTGATTATTTGTTTTTTTTTTTGCACTTACAAGTTTTATTATTTTCTTTTATTGTTTTATAATTTTTTTTTACAACCCACTAATTTTTATATAATTTTTTTAGTTATTGTCATTGTTTTTGAAACCATCATTTGAGTTATTGCCTTAAAAGTTGCTCTTTTGGAATTATTTTCATTTTGGTTTACGTTTTTTCATCATTTTTGGAGGTAATGCAGCTTTGTTTTTTTATTACTATTATTTTTTCTTGATTTTTTTATTTACTTTCTGTATATTATTGCATTTTAGCATCTCTCTTGAGTTACTATCATTAAGTTGGCATAATTGGAGTTGTCACTAATGGAGTTATTTCTAGAGTAGTCATTTCGATTTTTTTTTGAGCTTTTTATTTTGTTACTATTGCATTACTTTGTTTTTTTTTGATATTATTACTGTAGTTGCTGGGTTATTTTTAAGTAGTAGTTTTAGTGATTAGAAGTATTTTCTTATTTGGCATGTAAATTATTAAATTAAAGTATTTGTATTATAAAATTTAATTAATAAAATAATAAAAGTTAATTAATAAAATATAAATTTTAGTCAATAAAAATTATAAAATTTAGTTAAAAAAATTATAAAATTTTAGTTAATAAAATAATATATATAAATGTATATATGGATATATATTATTATATTGTTATAGAATAGGTTTCTTGTTATATACAGAGTAAAGCAGAGTTTTACAGTTTTACAGTTTTACAGTTTTACAGTTTTACAGTTTTACAGTTTTACAGTTTTACAGTTTTACAGTTTTACAGTTTTACAGTTTTATAGTTCTACAGTTTTACAGTTTTACAGTTTTACAGTTTTACAGTTTTATCGTTTTATAGTTTTATAGTTTATAATTATTATCTTTATATTATTGTATTATTTTATTACTCGCTTGAAATATATATAAACCCAGCTTTCTGACCTTTTACACAATAGCTTTTTAGCTTAAACTCAGATCCCCCTTCTCCTCCTTCTAACACTTAAAATAGTTATATCTCATGAATATTATTATCTAAATAAATAAAATATATCTTTGCCAAATAAATATACTCTTGCCATTTAATAAATATATACTGAAACACCCTAGTAAAGTAATATTCTACTTCCACACTGCTTCATATCTTTTCTGATCCTTACAAAATCCCTGTCGCTGTGTGCTGTGTTGCAAGTACTATATTGAAGGCTATAGTCACTTGTAACATTTTAGTGCCGTCAGGCAGAAATCATTTAAAACAGCCAAAACACTAGGACCTCTCTTTTCTCTTCTTTGCAAAAATATTTCTTTGGTTACATCTCTCCTTTCTCTTCTCTTTTCTAATTAAGTAATTGTTTTTGGTTGTTCTGTCGAATTGAAAAAGATTCGTTCAGAAGGGCATACTTGAAGCCTCTTGCATTTGTTGCACCGGTATTTTTTAGTCAAATTGAAAAATATTCATTCAGAAGGGCATACTTGAAGCCTCTGCTTTTATAGCACTCCTCTTTTGTTTTAGTAATTTTTTTATTAGTTTTAGAACCAGATTAGAAACCTCTTACCTCTTAGTTAGTACCTTGAAAGACCCACTTATTTTCTTATACTTTTAAAAAAAATTTAGCTGTCCATTTTCTTAGTCTCTATATGACTAGTGTAAATAGAGCCTACCAAATTCATCTCTAACAAATTGAAGCACATAACGCTAGCCACCTATCTGCTCTTGCTACCAACATTCACCAACTTAGTCACCCAGATTTATCTTGTACTGTTTGCTATCCACTTTATAATTACCATTGCCATTTTCACTATTTTTGGAATCAGTACCAGGACACTTATTTTGCTGACTGATATTCACAAGTTACAGTTGACGCCTTCTTCATCTTAACTCATCCAAATAGCTATAATACATGTAGAGCTACTGCTCGTGATATTGTTTTTAGCTGTCGATACTATAATCCTTATTTGGACCCTAAAGAAATCATCGCTAATTTACTCTGACAACATACTCATTATACTCTTCTCCTACTCTGCCAGCAGATTTTCCAGCCAACATCTTTGACCCCTATATTGAAGGCCTTGCTATTTCTACTCCTCTATTTAGCCATATTATTGATACTCTTGAACACCTCTCACCTATAATTCAAACTACAACTGACGATCTTGAATTTAGTCTTATATCTACTCTCCACCTATACGAATCCTACAACCAGAAGATTTAGATAACTACGTGGGACCCTTCCATTCTACTCACTCTCCCACATTAGAACCTTATGACGAAAATACTACTCAAATACCTTTTCCTCCTACACTTGCATTTCCAACCTCTCCTCTTAGTGAATTTCCCTTAAATAATTTTTTTTCTAGCCAATGTACGCCCCTGTCAAATTGATTTGCTCTATTCATACACAATATCAACCCTATTGCATATTTTCAACATACACTTCAACTGACAACTACTCCTCACCCACCTGTAGTTACTGAAATCTACCCTGAAATCAGTTTTTTTACCTGATAATACTCCTCTACGCACTCCTCCTTTACAACATCAATATCAAACCTTTACTTCTTACTAGAATTTGTTCAGCCCTAGATAATTGGAGATTATCCTGACCAAGGAATTGTTGAACCCAAAGTTCACTAAGAAGAATTCAATTTAGCAGAAGAAAAATTTCAAAGGAGTAAATTTAAACAGAATTTTAGATGAACTAACAGATATACAAGAAGAAATAAATTATTAAGAAGAACCAAAAGAAGAAGAAGTATACTCAGAACCTGAATTAGAAAAACTATAGAAAAAAAGAACCAGAACCAGAATTAATCTGGGAGACCAAGCTTTACAAGATGCTGCACAAGCTATGACTGTTCTCGCCAATGCTCTTGGGCGCGGTGGTAAAATCTCTAATCAAAATTAATTTTTATCATGGTGATGGAACTCAGAACCCTGTTACCTGGGTTGAAGAATTTGAATGAGCTGCCAAGGCTAACCATTAGAGCCCTGCTCGCCAATTGGAGTTA
Organism: Gigaspora rosea; assembly: GCA_003550325.1. NCBI lineage: Eukaryota > Fungi > Glomeromycota > Glomeromycetes > Diversisporales > Gigasporaceae > Gigaspora > Gigaspora rosea. Next base: position 169,610 of record QKWP01000398.1, on the reverse strand, counting down.
GCTGCTGCTTATATAAAGGTCAATACCCAGAAATAGTTTCTAGCCTTGCTAATGCTCCAACACATTTTATAATAACCAACATGGCAATGTTGTTAATGGTAATCGAGTTTATAGCTTTACTAACCTTTTCAAAGAAATATTCAGCACTACCAAGCAAAAGGCACTTGGCAAAAACAACTCTTTGAAATCAAACAAGGCACAAACACTGTTGATACTTACGTTAGTCGGTTTAAGCAATTAAAAGGATATATAGACCCTTTCAAAACTTTCTAGCCGCAGTTATAATCCAGTTCTTTATCCAAGCATTATGACCTGAATGTCCAATCTGCTAAACCTGCAGACTTGGCTGCTGCTATTACTGAAGCACTTAAATGGGAAACAGGATAAATGATGCCCTCTAATTATAATACAAATTATAATATAAATCAAGCTATTGGCCGTATAACTGAACAAATCACTAAACTCAGTATTAATCTTGCTGAAAACAAGCCACTCCTCTAACTACTACTTTTGCCTATTATATTAACCAAAATAAGGACTGACACCAATCCAATGCTAGGAATACCACATGTTATTATTGTAGACAAAAAGGATATTTTATCTGGAATTGTTATATCTGATACTAGAACAACAAAAAGGACTACCAAAAATATCAATCCCAAGGCAGAAGCAATAACTACTTCTCTAGAAATCATCAATCCTATGATAGATCTAGATCCAGAAATAGAAGTCAATCTCAAGAAAGGAATTATAATCGCTCCAAGTATGACCGATCAAGAAGTCAACGCCAGTCTCGTGATAGATACAGAAATAACTGAAGCCATCACTTCTCTGAACAATCCAGATCTCACAATCAGTCATCTACTCCCTATCCTTGTGATGTTTATACTCTTGATACTGCCAATGACTATACCTATGAAGAATTTGAAGCTTTCTTGGCTAATGAATAGAGTTCCTCAAATTCAAATCAAATCAAATATTGACCAATTTGAATTTGATCAAATCAAATTAACTCTGATTTGAATTTGATTTTATTCAAAAATTTGAATTTGAATTTGATTTGAATTTGAATTTTTAATAGTAATTTTCAAATCAAATCAAATATTTGTCAAATCAAATCAAATTTGACCATATTTGAATTTGATCAAATCAAATATAGTCAAATTTGAATTTGATCAAATATTTGATTCAAATATTTGAAGATCAAATCAAATTGCGGAACCCTACTAATGAAACTATTAGAATTGCTCACTCTAATTATTTGATCGAAGAATCCAAAACTTCTCAGACCCAGACACCTACCTATACTACTACTGTCAAATGCAATATTAAACTTAATAGAAAGCCTTACCATGCTGTAATCGACAGTGGTGCCACTATCAGAATGATCTCTAGCCAAGTTGTAAAGGAACTTGAAATAAAATAGAAGCATCTTCTTCCAGCTTTATTGTCTTAGCTACTGGATCCTCTGTTTGACCCCTAGGCATAATTAAAAATTTACCTATTGAAATTGAAGGAACCACCATCTCCATGAATATTGAAGTAATAAATGCTAACTTTTACTCATTACTTTTAGGTAATGACTAATCACAGAAAGTAGATACTAGTTATAGTTAGAAAAACAAAGCCTACACCCTCAGGTGGAATAAAGAAAATTCATGTACCTACCACCTATGAACATGATCAACCTTTACCTGCCCAACCTACTATTACTGATAAAAAGAAACTAAAAAAGTTTAAACAGAAATATCTTCATCCAAAAGAAGCCTATGTGGTAGAAATTGAACTTGACAGTTGGACAACAGTTACTCACAGATCCAGACCCAGTGCCTCTTTTACTAAACTAGAGCTTGTACATGTATAAGGTTACCAAGGTAACCCAGTTAACACCTGTTAACTGGGTCATAGCTATTGTTAACTGGGTAACCTGGATTAATTATCCATAAGCTTAATAATGTGATGTACAAATGTATGTACAGTACGTATGTCCGTTGGGAGTGAGATCATTTTAAATTTTATTTTTAAACCCAGTTTATTTTTTGACGGCCTCTAGCTATTGAAGAATAAACTGATTATGTTACAGCTATTATCATGATTCTCATGGCATCTATAAAATTTGCTGAATGATTTTTAGACTGGTTAAACTTATATATTAAATTTTATACATAAAATTAAATAAATTTATCAGTTACCATTATCATTATACGTAGATTTTTAAAAAATGCATATAAGAGAATTTATGATTTTGCATCAACCAATAAAAAAAAACCTGGTTACCCAGATTATTAAAATGACCCAGTTTATAATATTGTAAACGGCTGAGTAACCTGGAGCTAAATTTTTTAACAGATACAACCTCTAAAAAAATTATATACTCTTAAGAGCTACCTCAATTTTGTATTAGCCAATCAAAATACCAGGTCAATTGGGTCACCTGGGTAACCCAGATTTTTTAAAACAATCCGGTTTGGGATCTGGTAATAATCTAATAAACAGGCGAGTTATTCAGAATTTGAAATTTATTTCGGGTACAACCTCTACACTAAACAGAAATGTGAACACTGCTACTCTTACAACCATCTTTATGCGGACTGTCCCAATAATGAATGTTATCAATGTTATTGCTATGGACAACTGGCTGCATATTGTCCTAAACAAGTACCAAAACAAACTATTTGCAAAACCTGCTCTCAACCTAACCACCTGTATAAGGACTATTGACTGCCCTGATAACCTATGTTATCAATGTAGACAGTATGGACACATTAGAGCTAACTGCCCCCAAATGATCCAGATTCTTAAAAACCAAAGATATCAATATAGTTGTAATCTCAGAAAGTAAATGCCAAATGCCTACTGCATCATTCCCCTTTTAGGATTAACCATTGCTACAAATGCAAGGTAGCTAATAGACTAGAAGATATTCGCTCTTGGAACAAACTTTAGTTTGCAAGAATGTTAGATTGACTTCTACCAAGAACTAGATCCAGAAGACCCACGAAGCATAGAATTCTTTACTAATGGTGAAGGCCAAGGAATGCTAACAAAATGTAATCTCTGTAGAGAACAGGGTATCAGACCCAAGATGATTAAACTCGATTCTATCTGAGAAAATACCTGATTCTGCAATCTTGAATGCTTAAAGCTGCAAAAGATATAGAATGGAACCCTAACTACAACTTATGGACTCAAGTGCAACATTATACTGAATCTACCAGAAATGCCGGGCATGCATATAACCTTAACCAAAGTCAAATTTATCGTCTTACCAAGATTCTATTGGTGAAAGCGATGAAGACCTCACTCGTGCTTTGAAGCCCCAAGTAGCTAATCACTCCAACCATAGATATACCTATGATGAAGTTAATATTATCATGAGAGCCTCTCAAGTACAATTAAGCGAACTGAAGAGAAAACCCTGCAAAAAATTTTGGCTAAATCCATTGATACAAGCCACCCAAATTTTGACCAATGGAAAGTTATAGAAAACTTACAAAGACAATTCCAAGGAACTGTTGGACTTTGTAAGGAATGCATAATAGTCAAAAAAAATACTGAATTAGAATAATTTGACTCTTATTGTAAAAAATGTCATGAAATACTTCACCTCTTCCAGATCTAGAGATTCTATCTCCTCCAACCTCTCTAACACCAGAATCACCTATTGTTGCCCCATAAAAACTGCATCGGCAACCTGATTCTTCTCCTTCAGGAACAGATTAAACAGCAGGCCCAAATCATTGTTCTGTTAACAGAAACAAGCTAAAACTTTTGAACATCAGGGCCAAACCATAAAGGAACTACAAGCTCGATTAAATTATTTTGAAACCTTCCATTATCAACTAAGGGATTTGTATAATGAATCCTCTTTCTCCACTGCTCCTGTATCAAATCTTAATAATGATGATGCTTAAAATTTTTGAGTCAACCTAAGCAAGATCAAAAACTACTCGAAGATACAGACAATTTTAGACCCAGAATTATTCGAGAAATTTATACTGTGACTCAGGAAATCAAACCAAAAGTAGGACCCTTAACTACTTACCAGGGAGCCCAATTTCGACAATTGCTTCTTGAATTTGCAAATCTTTTTGCAAATTATATAACCCAACTGAACTAGTAACCTATAGAATCTTTACTGATAATGTACCTCCTGTTAGCTCCCGCCCTTATATGGTATCTCTTACTGAACAAACTTTTATTAATGAAGAGGTACAATGAATGCTAGATAACAAATTAATAAAAGAGTTCTCTAGCTCTTGGGCCTCTCCTGTTGTATTAGTAACTAAGAAAAATGGAAAGAAAAGATTTTGTATAGACTATTAAAAACTCAATGCTATTACTAAAAAGGACCAATACTCTCTACCCGAATAGATGAAATGCTTAACTCACTTGCTAGATCCACTTATTTTTTTACTCTCGATCTTATGAATGGATACTGGCAAGTAAAAGTACATCAAGAAGATAGAGAGAAAACTGCTTTTATTACCAGATATGGAACCTATGAGTTCAATATTATGCCCTTTGTACTGTATAATGCCTCTGCTACTTTACAATGCCTTATAAATAAAGTTTATAAAGGCATAGCTTATAAATATGTAGTAGTATATCTAGATGATACCAATGTCTTCTCACAAATATTTGATAACCATACTAAGCATCTAAGAGAAGTATTCACCAGGATATGTGAAGCAGGATTAAAGCTAAACATTGAAAAATGTAATTTAAGGATAAAGTGCCTACCTTTTCTAGGGCACATAATAGAATAAAAGGTAATCTTTCCAGACCTAGACAAGATAATTGCTGTTCAGAAAATCCAACCTCCAAAAAGTGTTACCTAGCTATACACTAGCTATGCTTATTTTTAGGCCTTGCTGGATACTACTGACGGTTCATTAAACACTTTTCCTCTATTGCCCATCCTCTTAATCAATCACTCCATAAGGACAATACTTATGAATGGAATAACCAATATCAAAAAGCCTTTGATGAACTCAAGCACCGACTTACTACTGCCCCTATTCTAATCTACCCTGACTATAAAAGAGAATTTATTCTAGCCACTAACGCTTTCTAAACTGGATTTGGAGCCACTCTAAGTCAAATATCACATGATAAAAAGGAAAATCCTATTGCTTATCTAGTAAAAGTCTAAAAAGAGAAGAAATGAATTATGGAGCCACTGAACTGGAATGTGCTGCCATAGTATGAACTATTGAACATTTTCACAAATATTTTGGTACAAGTCATTTTACACTAGTTACAGACCACTCTGCTCTTAAATGGTTAAAGTCTTCTCAACCAAAAGGACATTTAGACTGCTGAATAATGAAACTTCAACCTTATCATTTTACTATTGTACATAAACCTGGAAGAATCCATTCGAATGTTGATGCTCTTTCTCGATTACTGACTCAGATACACTTCAATACCATTGCCCCTACATGAACTTGGCCCAATATCAAAATTAGTAGAATATTTAGAAACAGATATACTCCTCTCTAATTTAATTGACAATGAAAAACAGTCAATTATTATTCAATTTAGACATTATAAAGTAAAAGACAAATTATTGTAATTATTGTATAAAAAGAATCAAAAAGACCCAGACAAACCTATTAGAGTAATCAAATGGACCAAAGTTGAACCTATCCTGTATATGATGCATAGTCATCCTATCGCTAGACATTTAGGAACAGATGCTATGTACTATAAGATATTTGAATGTTACTATTGGGACCAAATATACAAAGATGTTCAAAATTATGTTCGCTCATATGAAAACTGCCAAAAATAAGGCAAAAGTAAAAGAAAAGAACCTCTCCACCCTATCCAAGTTGGAAAAGCCTTTGAACGAATAGGTATAGATCTAGTAGGACCTCTACCTATAACTGCTGCAACAATAGGTATATTATTGTTGCCACTGACTACCTTACTCACTGGCCTGAAGCTAAAGCTATACCAGATGCAGGTGCAGAAACTCTAGCTAAATTCATTTTTGAAGAAATTGTTTGCANTGCTATGTACTATAAGATATTTGAATGTTACTATTGGGACCAAATATACAAAGATGTTCAAAATTATGTTCGCTCATATGAAAACTGCCAAAAATAAGGCAAAAGTAAAAGAAAAGAACCTCTCCACCCTATCCAAGTTGGAAAAGCCTTTGAACGAATAGGTATAGATCTAGTAGGACCTCTACCTATAACTGCTGCAACAATAGGTATATTATTGTTGCCACTGACTACCTTACTCACTGGCCTGAAGCTAAAGCTATACCAGATGCAGGTGCAGAAACTCTAGCTAAATTCATTTTTGAAGAAATTGTTTGCAAACATGGAGCCTCCAAGATTATTCTTCCTGATAATAGAAAAAATTTCATAATGAAGTTGTTAGAATATTGTGTGAAAAGTTTTTAATAAAACACATATTCTCCTCACCTTATCACCCCCAGACCAATGGAATGGTTGAAAGGTTAAATAGAACACTTTGCAATTCTCTTGCTAAAGTCACAGAAAATATTGAAGATTGGAATCTGAACATATCTGCTGTACTGTTTGCATATAGGACCAAGAAACATGCAACGACTGAATATACTCCTTTCCACTTAGCATATAGTAGACAAGCTATCCTACCCATAGAAACTGTAATTCCTATAGACCCAGTTGGCTCAGATGAAGAAATATCAGTAGAAAACAGTATATTATTTTTATTATTTACCTTTTAGTTTAGCATGTACAACAATATTTTTTTATAGATTAGCTACCTTTGTTCTAAAATTAAAATTTCTAAAAACATTTCTTCTTTTTCCTTTTTCTCTAAAAACAAAACTTAAATTCTTTAAATAGAAACCCTACACTTCAACCTCAAACCTTAACTGCACTCATAGAACTAGTTAGACAATGGAATCGAGACCCCTTAGCAGAATATAATAGTTTTGTTATTACAGAAAATTTGGTTACAGTAACCAATGGGAATGAAATTTTGCTTTCTTTACAGTTCCTACAGAAAGTGTAGAACAGACCCAGTATTATTCCAAAGATAATGAACCAGAAATAGTTAATGATGAAGTAACTTCACACTTGAACTAGTTAATCCAACAGATACTAACAATACTGACCCAGACTCAAGATCAGAAGTTACTATGGCTGCAATGATGAAAGACTTAAATAAAGAACAACCAAATACTCCTTTTCAAACAGAACCTCTTTTAACTTTCACTTGTAAAGACCAAGCTAATGAAATTAGTAATCGATTTAGCCAGGAGATTCGTAGAAGCCAGAGAAAAAAACAAGTTAGAACTCTCAAAACTTATTATTACTTAGGACAACTTTTAGAGGAATTTCAAGATGATTCCAAAGTCCTTAAAGAAATGAAGAACCTTTTAAAGTCTCTCTTGGAAAATGAAGAGCCTATAATTTATGGAAAGGAGCAAAACGAACATATCAACTTTTCCAACACTGAGACCCATCCTTGCTCTATCGAATACAGTATATTTCTCTAAACAATTTAACTTAGTTAATAACTAATAAGTGTAAAAAGTTATTAGATCTGAGAACTCACAGAGTTTATTCTTAAAGAGAATAGAAATGTTATAGAATAGGTTTCTTGTTAGATGCAGAGTAAAGCGGAGTTTTACAGTTTTACAGTTTTATATACAGTTTTACAGTTTTACAGTTTTACAGTTTTATAGTTTTACAGTTTTACAGTTTTACAGTTTTACAGTTTTATAGTTTTACAGTTTTACAGTTTTACAGTTTTACAGTTTTACAGTTTTACAGTTTTACAGTATTATAGTTTTACAGTTTTACTGTTTTACCATTTTACAGTTTTATAGTTTATAATTATTATCTTTATATTATTTTATTATTTTATTACTCACTTGAAAAAGATATATAAACCCCAACTTTCTGACCTTCTACACAATAGCTTTTTAGCTTAGACTCAAATTCTCTTTCCCCTCCATTTAACACTTAAAATAGCTATATCTCTTGAATATTATTATCTAAATAAATAAAAATATCTTTACCAAATAAATATACTCTTGCCATTTAATAAATATATACTGAATCACTACTGAACCGCCCTAGTGAAGCAATATCCTACTTCCACATCGCTTCATATTTTCTCTGACCCTTACAAGATCCCTGTCGCTGTGTGCTATGTTGCAAGTACTATATTAAAGGCTATAGTAGCTTGTAACAATATTATTCAGTCTTTCTAATTCATTAGACTCACTTTTACTCTTTTTTTATATTTGCTTACTTTTCTACTTTCATTCATTATTTTTTTCATTTAACTTTTTTTACTTTTTTTCTTTGCTAAATCTTTTTTTCTTAACTTTCACTAATATGAATTTTATGAATTATGCAAAAAGAAATAAAATCAGAAAATTGTTATCACATGATTAGAAGGTGACCGAACAATATATACATAGGACCAGTTGGATAATTATTATTATCATTATTTCAGTAATAAAATGTGTAATTTTATTGTCATTATTAATAAATGAAAAACCTTAACCTAGACCCGAGTTTTATGTTAATAATATAAACGTCATAGAGGTTTATATTAAAACTTTTTTCTAACCTATGCCTGTGCAGGATATAGATGAGATTTTCCAGATCACGTAGTCCTTAGTAATGATTGTGTACTGGATAATCTAATCTTTTTTTATTTTTAATTTTATTTTTTTTTGTTTACAGTAATAACATTTTTTTACTTTTTTTTTGTTAGCTCAACATTGTTGGAATGTGCTATAAAGTTATCATTTCATTGTTCATTTTGAAGTCATAGTACGTTCACTTATAGTACCTTTTCTATCGCTTTCAGTATTTTTTCTTAATTCTTACTGTTTTTCATCGTCTTAACCTTGCTTTACTTTTTTCTTCATTCTTATTAATTTTTGCAGCTTTATTAGTTCATTCTAGCCCTTTGGAGTAATCGTAGGAATTGTGCTATTAGAGTCATAATTGGTGTTGTCGCAGGTGTTGTCATCATTAAGTTCATTTTTTTGTGGATTGTTGTTCTTGGCGGGTTTTTTATTTGCTGTTTTGGTGTGTTGTTCTTTGTTAAGTAGGTTTTATTTTTTTTAAAGGGGTTTGGCTTGAGATTTTTTATTGCACTAACATTTCTTCCTGGTGATTTTCTTTGGTTTGGGTTTTGTTTCTTTGGTATTTCCAAACTTTTCTTTCTTGGTGATTCTGGGATCTTGAATATTTTTTTGGTAAGTCTGTTCATCAGTAAGTTCAATTTTTTTTTGTTTTATGATACTAATGCTTTTTTCTTTAAGTTCGAGGTCTTTGGAAGTTTTCTTCAGTGCTTTCAGTAAATTTTTCATTATGTGGATTCTGGGGTTTTTTTGCTTTATAGTACTTGCTTTTCTTCTTTAAAGCAGGTTCTTGGAATATTTTTTAGCGCCTATATAAGTTTTTTTTTGCTATATGTGTTATATTTTTTTGATTTATAGTACTGATGTTTTTTCGCTAGAACAAGCATATTGTGATACTTGGAACAAACATATTACGATAGTTGAAATGAACGTTTGCGATAGTTAGAATGAACTTAATACAATAGTTAGTAAGGGTGTATCACGATAATTAGTATAGAACGTAGAATAATAGTTAGTATAGGATGTAGAAGTTTGGAGCACTATACGATAATTAGTATTAGGCATAGCTCGATAATTAATAGAACTTAGCAAAATAATTTTGTATTATTTGTAGTTGTTGTTCCGATAATTAGTTAATGTGTCTTTTAATGGGTTAATTCATGGCTTGCGTCTTTCATTAATCCCTTGTATTTTGTTATTGGCTGCTTTTGTCATGCCTGGTTTTGTGTTTTCCCAATCTTGGTCTGATAATTATTTTTCTAAAAATGAAAAAAATAATTTAAAATAAATACAGTCAGCCCTCTCAGAACCGATCCTGTCAAAACTGATAACCTGCTGAAATCGGTTAAAAATTAATCCACCAGACACCCCGTTCCATAAGTAATAAACGATAACCTGCCATTTCTGATACTAAACCCGTCCACCATGCATACCGGTTCTGAGAGGGCCGACTGTAATTTAAAATAAATAAATAAAATAAAATAAAATACCGTATAACAAATTAAATAATTTAAACTAAATAAATAAAATAAAATAAAATACCATAAAACAAATTAAAAAAAATAAATAAATAAATAATTTAAAAATAATTTAAAAAAAAATTAAAAATAAAATAATTTAAAAAAAAGAATAAAACGATTTAATAAAAAACTTTAAGTAAAAATAAAATAAAAAAATAAAATAATTTAAAAAGTAATTTAAAAAATAATTTAAAAAAAATAAATAATAAAAATAAATAAATAAAAAAAATCATAAAAGAAAAAAAACTGAATTAAAAGAAAATAAAAAATAATTTAAAAAAGATAAAAATTTTAAAAATTATTAAAAAAAACAATTAACTAAAAAAAAATGAATAATTAAAAAAAACGATTAAAAAAACCCCCAAATAATAAAAAAAGATTAAAAAAAACCAAATAGTAAAAAAAAAAAAAACGATTTTGTAAGTGCATTAGATAAAAATTTAGTGTTAGGGCCTTAATGTTAGAGGCTATCGTGTTAAAGTAAAGTTCACTATATGTAAAATTCTATTGCCATGCCATCATTTTTAATTAGTGTACCAAGATCGATTTAAGCATTAGATTTGCATATTTACATTTTTTTGTTTCTTATATGCATGTTGGGATTCTTTGTTGAGTGGATCCAGAATAGTCAAAATTTGCACTCTCCGATTAATTATGTGATCACATGAACTCGACCTGGATCGGAGATCAGAAATATAGGTCTAGGATTAAATTAATTGTCTTAATATAGACCTTTTTGGGGTTTAGATTATTAGTGTAAACCCTGAGTTTAGGATAAGAATACCTTTAATAAATTATATAATATGTAATTATCCCTAGTAGTTTATTACATTGCTATGGTCTTATATGTTAATAAGTTGAATTGTCAGCAATTATATTGTTAGCAAATCATATTATTGACGAATTGTATTGTTAGTAGAATAAGCTTGTTGGTATATCCCATTTTTGGTTAAATTAGCTTGTTAGTAAGTTGATTTTGTCAGTAAATGTAACTGTTGGTAAAGTGTGTATCAGTAAAATCAACTTGTCGATGAAAAGGAACTTGTCGGTAAATCAAGTGTTGGCGAATTTTGTGTCAGTAAAAAAAGCTTGTAGGTAAAATAATTGTTGGTGTAGGTTGATGTCTGTGAAGTAATTATTGGCGATTTGATAACCACCCTGCCAAACCTGACCCATGTCTGACCAGGGATGGTAAATGACCTGGTCATTTGCCAATTTTTCAAATGACTTCAAATGACCTCAAAATGACCGCTCATTTGAGGTCATTCAAATTTTGGGTCATTTGGGAATGACTCGTGACCAAATGACTATGGTCATTTCCAAATGACTGGGGTCATTTGGTCATTAGGTCATTTTGCATAGAGTTGACATCCTACCGATCATGAAAAAACTTAGTTTTAAATAATACATATGTTCGCATCATTTCTCAATTCATGTCGATTATTAATTAACATGCCATTTGTAAATTCGAAAATGATTTATATCATTTTACAATCAATAAATTATTATTCACAATCTTTTTTTTTATTTTTTAAAAAAAGTAAACACATTATTTTTTTCTAGTGTTTTTTTTTTTAATCACTTCATACCTGATCATATGATTCGATTAGAATGCCATTTTACAACCGATTTGGAAATGACCTAGTCATTTAGTCAAAATACAAATGACAATCATTCATCAAATGATTCAGTTATTTCTCATGTGTAATAATTTTTATTAGATATCATCTAGCAACGTTTTATTTTACAAGAACAATAATCAATTTTTGATTGGTTAAAAGTATTAGATAATCGATTAACCAGAGTTAAATGACCTTCTCAAGTCATTTGGGCCGTGAAATGACCAATGACTGGTCATTTGTCATTTGAGTCATTTGGGTCATTTAAAGTCATTTACCATCCCTGTGTCTGACCCATCTCATGTCAAACCTAACCTGGGTTTTACCCAACCCAACCTGGGTTGAACCTGGGTCAATGGGTCATATAGAGTGACAACTTATGACAATAATGATTATAACTCTTATCATTATATATATATTTATGGTAACTTCAACATTAAGGAAGATCTATAAATAATGTTATGTACCCCTCATAGTAGCACTTGACCCCCCTCTACTATATAAAAAATTTTTTCAAAATCTGTATGTTTATATATAAAATTTTACAAAAACTTGAATATATTGTAATACAGTAATCCGATTTGCATAATTTAGATACCATTCGATTCATCTCAGTGAGACGAATCCAATAATACCAAAATCATTTCATTTGGATCACTGGATCAATAGTTATTCACAAAAAAAATATTGATTTTATAATAATTTTATAAGAAACTATAATAACCAATAGTATTTGGCCAATAAAATTTGATCCAGTGATTCAAATGAAATAAAACTGGTACCATTCGACTCCTCTCACCGAGTTGAATTGAATGATACCAAAATTATTAAATTTGGACCACTGGTTCAGTTTTTAGACGAATTTTTTAAAAAAAAATTACATTATATTTTTTTGACCCTCCTACTTATTGAGAAAAACGTTATCATTCGTCCAACCCTCTTGTATAACGTTATTTATGGATGCCCCCTAAACAAATTCATTTAAAGTCTCTGAGTTCTTTTCTTACAAATTATTTTGGTGCAAATGTTATTATGGATAATAATACTTTTCTACTTGCTTATATACAACTAATAATGCTTCTTGGTCTTTACTCAACCTAATGATTATGGTTTATTAGATGGTTGGGTATACTTATATTAATTTCTAACATTTTTACATATCAGTTAAAAGTTAATATTTTTTTATTTATCATTAGCTGGCTATAATAATTTATTTATAAAGGAAACTTTTCTACCAATCAATGCTAATATCAGCTCTTCAAAAACCACCTTAAATATTACTCTAATTACAAATGCTATTTTGTCAACTAGCAATATCATTATTATCTACAAAGTCTCTGATAACAGTATTAGGCAAAGAGTTTCAACAACAATGAATAAAGTTTGTAAACTCGATAATACTTTTTATATTATTATAAAAGTTATTAATAGCACATTCAATGAGTATAGTGAACAATATTTTGTGAAGATGGATAATAATTTTGTCAAAAATTTTAATGAAGATTCTCTAAAAGGAATTTATAATAGTATTGGATTCTTAAAACAGGTAATATTTTTAATTTGTTATATAAATTTAGTTTTTGAAATTTTATTAACTGCTTTAGCTTTTTGGACTTTTATTAGAGTAGTAACTTATATTACATAATATAATTATACTATACCACCTACTCCTCTCCCCTATATAAGAGCAATTTGATTGGCTATTATGAACTTCTATATTTAACGTAAAATTTTAGAGACCCCTCCTCCACTCTAAAATATTATGTAATATCTGTCACCACTCTTACTAGATGATCAGAAGATATACTTTGGTAATGTTCATTATGTTTATACATTTAAAATATTTAACAAGTTTTTTATTTATTTTCTTGTAGATGAAAAGTTGTTATGGGCTCAGTGTGTCTTACCATAGATGCCTCCAAAACATTCTTAGCACATTCTAAAAATAATAAATCAAAATATATTAATAATTAATTAAATAAAATTGCCAATAAAGTACCAATAAATAGTTTTTGCTTAAAATCAAATTAATCAAACAATTATAGATTCTATAAAGAATCTGATGATAAAATCAGTATTCAATTCACATAGATATAATGCTTTAAAGATATTTTCAGATTTAAATACTATGATTGTTTACTACTTTCTCTTTTGGTATAACAAATGATTTAGATGAATCTTATGACTTTAAAACACCAAGTGAGTTAATTATTTTATCTAAAATGCTTCAGATTAAATTTTGTGACTAATTTTCATATAACAGCAAATGCATGGAATAAAAACAAAATATTTATATTAGTCGGGATTGTGATTTATGATTTATATAATATTTTGTTTATTAGTCTACATATAAAGTTATAAGGTATATAATATTTTTTGAAAATTTTTCATCATAAATATTTATAAAAATCTTTGTTTAAAAAGTCAAAATCAAAAAAAATTGAGGCAATAAGTAATGCAGTATTAAGACTCAGATTAACCATTCCTAATTTTATTCTTACAATTCTCTTTGTTGTAAACTATTATAATAATGTGGAGCTTTACTGGCTAGCATTTGGTGATTATTTGTTTGAGTCATGAAGTCATTAACCCATGTTTGACCTGACCCTGTTTTTTTCTGACCTAGATCTAACCTGACCTGGGTTTGATCTAACCCAACCCAACTAGTGATGGGTTTGACCCAGGTTAGATTGGATCAGACCTGATCTAGCTAAGACCCCTAGTAGTGCTTGACTAAAATTAAGCCCTATTTTCATGCATGCATTAAGTCAAAATTTTAGTCAGGCACTACTTTAGACATACTAATATTATCTATATCTTAGTTAGGCAAGACCAATTCAATTTAGTAGTATATATTACCCCTTTCTATCAGTAAATATTTTTGAAATACATGCATAGTTTTAGTAATTTTGGCTAGAGAACTTTATTCTGGGTAGAATTAAAATTAGAAATTGCAAGATTCTAAAACTTTTAGAAGAGAAATTGAACAAATATAAAAGACAAGTGAAGGGAGCCTAATAATTTCTAATTAAGAAAATAATTTTAAAAATTATTATACAGTTCAGATAGCCTAGTTCCAACAAATAAAATTGATGATATTCAAATTGCTAATCCTTTTTTAGTAAAAAAAATACTATCTTAAAATGTTAAATCAAAACAAGCTAAATACTTTTACAGTTTTAAATTTTTTTTAAATCTATTCATAAAAAGTTATAACAGTTTGAAGTTATAGTATTTTTATAATTAAATATGAAATTTGGCCACCTTTTATATATAAAAAAAAGCAAATTTGGCCTTTTTAAACAATTAATTTTATTTTTATATATATTAAAAAATTTAAATTTGGTTACTTTATATATAAATGGGGGCTCGTCAATAGAAAGGGGGTAGAAAGTTTCTATGTTAAAGTTTTTTAGACTTTGAACTAAAATATCTCAAGAACTCTAAACTAAATTTAATAATTTTTTTATTTTAATTATATATAGTTATAAAATTAAAATAAAAAAAAATATTTAATTTGATATTGTAGTTATTGAACTATTTTAATTTAAGAGATAATTTATACATCGCATATGCGACATTGTCGCCCCTGTAATGTTAATCATATCAGCAGATCGGCATAATTGGGCCTTTTTTCAATAAACTGTTACACAAAAATTTGCTCCTAAGTGACGTTGAAAACTAACAAATGAAGCACTTGTTACAACTAACAAAAGGGCTTCTTTGACGTCTAGACAAGTTAAAAAACTAAAAAAATCCAATAAAAGAGCTATGCTAAGCTGTAGAAAGAAGTACTTTTACCTTTTGTTGAAATACTCTGTTGTTTTAGTATGGGTTGGGCATTGTAAGATGGGTTGGTAACTATCAAGGGTAAATTCGGATGCTAATTTTCAAAAAAATGGCCTTTTTAATCTACTTTTGGCTTATAATTAAATACATGAATTTCATAATGTTCTACTTACTTAATTATAAATGCAAAGCTTGTTAAAAAGGCTGTTTTTGTGTAAATTCGCTCTATAATAAATTTTCGAGCAAAATTTTTTTGATAATCCTCGATTATAATTGGTCGATTTACCCAACAATGCCGATCCGCTGATATGTCAAAACAACCAAAATAAACCGAATGATTTCATATAGTTAGGGTTAGAGTTAGTTAGAGTTAGGGTACGAGCGAAAAGGATAGTATATAGTAAAATTTTGCAAGGAATTTTTTTTGTTAGAGCACAAAAGGTGGTTTCATATGCGAAATTTTGGGTTATAGGCGATTTTTGTCAAAACGAACGTTTGTTTTGAACCTTCTTCTTGTGCTATGTTATGTCTAATCTTGAATTTTTATTGGTCGATCATGTAAGGGCGACACATTGCAGAGGTGATAAATAAATGTACACTTAATTTAAAATTTAAAAAAAAAAGTGGTAAAACTTTTTACCTCTTTTCTACTGACGAGCCCCCAAATATTAGCTAAATTTTGAAATTGCCTCTTTATATATATAAAAAATAAAATTAGAATTTGGTCACTAAAAATTTTTATTTGTTGGGACTAGGCTGTATGCACTGTATATATTCTGTTTTTCCTTTCCTTTTTTGAAAAAATTTAATGTAAACTACCAAATTAAATTGCTCTCACCTAGTTAGACCAATTTAATTCAGATAGTTTATATTATTCCCCAACTTATAGAAATCACTTAATAACTTCAATAAAGAATCTGATTGGCCATTTGATCAGACAAACCAATCAAATTCTTTTATTGAATCCATTGATGAAAGTACTATACTTAAATGTTTTTAGCAAAGTTTTATTGAATACATAAAATACAAGGCTTGTGTGCCATTTCAGTAACAATAAAAAAAGTGTTATTGTGTTGGAATTATTATAATTCTTATTATAGTTTCTATAAAAAAATTCTGTTACAAACCTACTTGATATATAATATATTTAAGGTTGAGTTTGTATCAAAATTATCTGATTCCTATTATGAATTATTGTAAAATTCTTATACAAAGTTTGCTTGCAATTCTAATAATTACAATTTATAGTTAGGGAAAAATTACATAGTTCACATTGTAATTTTTATAGTTTCTATCACAAGTTACAATTACAAACCTTACTATGTATCACATAGTTATTGAGGAGCTCTTGCACTTAGTAAAAGGGGTACAAATAATAATAAAATATATAATGATTTAAAAACAGCAAAGGTGAAATGAAAATATAATTTGAGTGACTCATGTATTCATGCAATCAATCAAAATTATCATGAGAATCAGTGTTGGGCAAAGTTAATAAGACCAAGTACAAAGAGTAATATTGAATCTAAAGTAGCTCTATCTAAAGTAGTACCTAACTAAAATTAAAATTAAGTCTCTATTTTCATGCATGCATTAAGTCAAAATTTTAGACAGGAGCTACTTTGGATATACTAATGTTATCCATATCTTAGTTAGGCAAGACCAATCTAATTCAGTAGTTTATATTACTCCTTTCTATTAATAAACATTTTTGAGATATATGCATAATTTTGGTAACTTAATGCCAAATAGAATTAAAATTAGAAATTGCAATATTCTAAACTTTTTGAAGAAAAATTGAATGAACATAAAAGACAAGTGAGGGGAGCCTGATAATTTTGGATTAAGAAAATTTTTAAATTTATTATATATATATATGCTGTACCCCGGTGCCCAATTCAGAATCGAGCTACCCCAGATAAGAATTTTGTAGCAGAATTAGGACTTTAGGTGACTTTAGAGTTAGGGTTAGGGTTAGTGTTAGAGGTAGTAATAGGCCTGATTCCAAATTGGGACAAATTTCAAATCCAGGTACAACATATATATGTTCTATTTTCTCTTTCCTCTCCTCCTTTTTTAAAAAAGGAATATAACATAACTACTAAATTAAATTGGTCTCACCTAATAACAACAGATTAAGCTTACCAATTTTATCTATCTATATTATTATAATATAATTTAATTTTGGGTTTGTATACTTTACATATTTTTATCAGCTGCATCCAAAAATATAATCAAATTGTGGAAAATATTTGGTCAGCCTAATGATAATTCTTTTGTAATTCATTCATTTTAATGATTATATTGATTTTTTATTTTGCATTACATGAAATCTGAAAACTTCAGTCAGAAAAGTTAATTTTCATTTTGCATTACATGAAATCTGAAAACATCAGTCTAATAGATTTTTTTAATTTAAATTAATAAAATAATATTCACATCTATGATTAGAAATGCAAAGTTGATTTTTCATTTTGCATTATATGGAATCTGAAAAATTTGGTCAGTTGCATTTTTTTTAATTTACTAAATTAATAGAATAATGTTTGCATCTAAGATTAGATCATTCAAAGTTAATTTTCATTTTGCATTATATGTAATCTGAAAACATTAGTCAGTTGAATTTTTTTTTTTTTTTTTTTAATAGAATATTCACATCTAAGATTAGGTCATAAAAATTGATTTTTCATTTTGCAATACATGAAATCTGAAAACTTTGGTCAGTCAGTTGGGGTTTTTTAATTTACTATAAATTAATAGAATAATGTTTGTATCTAAAATTAGGCTGTGCAAAGTTGATTATTCATTTTGTATTACATGGAATCAGAAAACTTCTTCAGTAGTTGGTCAGTTTTTTCTATTTTTTTTTTTTTTTTAATTTACTTTAAAATTAATAGAATAATTTTGCATCTAAAATTAGGCCATACAAAATTTATTTTTCATTTTGCATTAAATGGAATCTGAAAAATGGATTGGTGAGTCGGGTTTATTTTTTTTAATTTACTGCATATTAATAAGATAATGTTCATGTCTAAAGTAGGGATGTTATCCTGCTCCAACTGGTTAGCTTGTGCTTAAAACCGGTTGGAACTCTGTTCGGATCACATTTAAATAAAAACTGATTTTTTGAACTCAGTTTATATAAATGCATTAATAATTATGCTTGCATAAGCAGTTTAATAAAACCTGCTATCGCTATACCTGCTTTTTTTTTCTTTTGGCAATCATATCACTATTACTTTTTTTTTTCTTTTGGCGATCAGATCGCTATTACTTTCTTTTTTCTTTTGGCGATCATATCGCTATTACTTTTATTTTTTCTTTTGGTGATCATATCACTATTACTTTTTATTAAAGCAAATACATTTAAAATATATAAATTTTTGCATAATAATGTTGTTGCATCTATTCGCTATTATTTTTTTTATCCAATTTATTAATCTTCATTACAGTCAATAATACCCTGCTTCATACCAGGTCTTTAAGCAGAGACTTGCGGAGGCATTTTCTTCAGACAACCTGTTACATATTTGGTTGATTGTATTTTTGCTTTCGAAAACATTTCTTTGCTCGGTACGTAACCGACCTGAACCGAATAAATTTGGGGTAACAGTTGAGCAAATGCTTATAGCTGTATTTATAATTTCTGGACTACCTAAAAATTTTGCGTTTTCTGAAACCTTTTTGATCCCGTTCTAAGAATTACTGATTCTTAGAACAGAATCAAAGGTAGGGGTCTTAATGGATCAGGTTGGGTCAGGTTTGGGCCTGACCTGGGTCAGACCCACTTGGGTCAAAACCCGACCCGGGTCTGTCCTGCCTCAAGTCAAACCTGACCCGGTTCTGACCCGCCTTATGCCAAACCCGACCCGGGTCTGACCCGTCTCATGTCAAACCTGACCCGGTCTGACCCAACCCAACCCAACCTGGGTTAAACCCAGGTTAATGATGGGTGATGCAATGATTGCTTATTATATTACTACCTAAACCTATCTAAGGCCATTTAAAGTTAAGTTTTCCATTAGCATTACTCCTCTCCTTCCCCTTTGATGTCCTCCGGTAAAAATTAAAAAAAATACTGCATAACTTCGAAATTAATGATGTTATCCTGTTCATCCAAACTTTGTTCAGCCCTGTTTGAAACCCAAACCGTTAAACTCAAGTTTTTGTAGTCACATGATTTTTCTATAATATTTAAACTCCTGCTCAAAATTGAGTTCAGAATCGGTTAGATGAACAAAATGCTTGATTAGTAATTGACTTTAGACTTTTAATTACTATCGTGTATTGACAAAAAATATCTTTTTTCGATTGGCCAATTATTATGGCGTTATGCTAATATGATGAAAATAGACTTTCAATTAAAAGGTAATTGCAATTTTATGACAATATTAATATTTTTTTTTATTAATTACCACAATTATATAATGAAAATTGCTTTTTTTTTTTACAAATAAGCGATTTTTTCGTTTGCACATATTTTACTTATTTACTTAAACTTAGTAAGATGGATGAAGAAAACGCACTTGACCAATTTTTTAACCAAATTAAACATACTTCTTTGAGCTCTCAATACACCTGAACTTTCAGAAATAACAAACCATCCCCAAAACGATTAAAAAAATGATTAAAAAAAGATCCTCCATAGTAAATAAATTTACCGAATTGTGAATGTTTACTACTGTATAAGAATTCATCCTATATCAATTTCTGAATATTTTTGTATATAGTCTTTTCTTATTTTCTAGATTAAGATAATCCAATCTTTCATTAAATTTTTATAACTGTATTTTCTAAAATTCTGACATGTAATTCATCACATAATTCTATTTGAAATTTTGTCCAATAGGGGATTTCAGAGTTAACTTATTTTGAAAATAAGTGTGAGTTCGAAAAAAATGAAATACTAGAATTTTAAAAAAAATTTACGATCGTAAAAGAATTCATCAATATATTACAAATAAAAATAAATAGAATTCATAGATTATTGATTTTGAAATAAATCCGTTACTGATTTAATTCTAAATCAGGTCTGAAACCTTATATTCTGATATAAAATTGCCACATAATTATATCAAATGAATAAATTCTGATGGTTTCATATATCATGCTCTCTTTAAAACCTTTGAAAACATGTTATAGAATAATATAAATTTCATTTAACCTTACTTCTAAAGTTATATTAGATGATATTGGAAGTCATAAATCTACACTATAGGAGGTTTCATAATTAATATATTTTGAAAATAAATGGGTATTAAAAGATCCTATTCTATTTTTAATATTCTGACATAGTGAATTACAGTGAATTAAATAGCACACACATTAATAAAAATTAAGATTTCTTGATAAATGTTTACTGGTAAATGATTATGTAAATAGGTCTATATGTTAAAAAAATAGCTCATATTTTGAAGCAAATATGTCACTTATTTTATCTGAAATCAGATGCTATATCATATATATGCGTTATGTAAAGTGCCTTGCAAAATTTGTTATAATAGAATCTTGATCAATGTTTTTTATGAATAAATTGTGCAATGCAATATAAGAAAATTTATTTTATTTATGTCGTAATAAAAATTCTGCTACAAAGAACCTAATCAGCAAGATTTAGAATTTGAATACAAATTTAAGACTTGCAATCTTTTGGTACTGTATTATGAGACATTGCAGAGATGAAAGCCTTCTGCAATTAATCCGTAATTGATATAAATTCAAAAGTGGTAATATTAAGATGAAATATTTTGACTATAAATGCAATATATGTTCACAAATTATAATTTCTATCAAACTACAGCACATTATACTCTCACAAAGCCTTATTTTTTAGTAAATTAATTTGTTTTATTGAAATTCCTTCAAATTAACTTAAATATTATCTTCGTATGATAACACAGTTGTAACAAATTTTATTAAATTAAAATTTTGAAAGTAAAAAAATAAGCTAAAACAAACTATTTGATAAATTAGTTTTCCTTTATTTATAATATTAAAATAAATGTAATTATGTAAAAAAAAAGTTATTACCTTAAATACCAGAAATTGGTTTTCTTTAAATCTCTTTTAACTTTAATACTATTTTCATAGCAACAATGTCTACAAAAATTTATTACAATAACTTATCACAATATCTTATCAAATCATCAAATTTTGAAATAAGTAAATGATTTACCGAATCCTATTCTATGTAGATAACTATATCGTAGAAATATTGCTAATTATAATGTTTGCAGATCGTTGATAATAAATAAACACTTTATATTCATCCTTTTTAACTCCAATTCCAGAAAGATAACAAATCCAAGACTGTTTATTCCTCTAACATTACCCATGCTGGCAGATTTTTGATAATAAATGAGCGCCTTATTTTCATCCTTTTCAACTCCCATTCTATGTAAGTAACAATCTCCAAGATCAACCATTGCAGCAGTAAAAAATGATGCAGATCTGATCACTAGATCACGTACGTACGAAGTTCTTTTTATCATATGAATTCTTTTTTAAAATAAATAAATTATTTATTTATTTATTTTTGCAATGAAATGATTTCATGCGTCGCCCATCATTAACCCGGGTCTGACCTGGGTCTGACCCAAACCGGGTTTTTTGACCCGGTCTTACCCGACCTGAGTTTGATCTGACCCAACCTGACCTGAGTTGGGTCTGACCCGGGTCGGGTTGGGTCAGACCCAACCCAGCTAAGACCCTAATCGAAGGGGTTTTGGAAAATGAAAAATTTTTAGATGGTCCAGAAATTATAAAAACAGCTGTAATTGGTTGACCTGTACAACTGGTCGAGAATCAATAATTGTTTGACCCATGCAACTGGTTGAGAATCGATAATTGGTTGACAAAATGCAAATGATATCAGGAATGAGTAAAGGTTCTGAAAGTTCTGAAAAGAAAATGAATGAACATAAAAATCGTGCAAGGTTGAGAGTAAAGGTCTGATAATTTTCAAAAGTAAAACATGAAGTAATCTTAATCAGTTGCAATTGGTTGATATCAACTATTTCAGTTCATTTAACCGATTAATAAATTTTTCTCAGCTCAAATCACTACTCAGTTGAGCCAGTTAATTCAGATAATTCAGTTGAGCTGTGCCAACTGAAATAATCTTGGTTAACCAATTATGCTCAGTATATCGGGTCAGTTAACCAATTGATGATTTTGTTACCCAGTTCAAGTCACTACAAACAGTAATCTCTCAGTTGACAATCCAGAAGCACAATGATTAATAAATTTCTCATTTGTTGCAAATACTAAAAGGAACACTTCAAAGTGATTGTGCCATGTGGATCAGTATAGGGCTGGAAAAATACTTCAAAACTATTGGACCAATTTACAAACAAAGAGGAACTTGACATATTTTTGGCATCATTTCTTGGTTGGCTCACAAAAAAAGTTAGTATACTATTTAAAGTTGAGTCTGTTTGCTATTGAGAGTGGCATTCATATCTGGAATAAGTATATTTTTCCTAGGGCACTTAGTTGTTTGGACAAAAAGATGAAATCTCTGCAAAATAATAGTTATGGCAATACATCAAAGAGTGATTTGTTAATATCAGATGAGATTAAATCTTTTTAAACCATACTTATCTGTCAGTTGAAGATAATGAAGGCTTAATTAGGAGGGTTTTCTTTTGGTTTTCATTGTTGTGTGGACTGAGAGGTGATACATATAGATTGGAATATCAAGATCTTGAAAGAAGAGGTGATGGTGGTCTTCAATTAAGGTTCAGTAGAGAAAAAACAATCAAGATGGAGTGCTCTATTGACAGCGTTATGGTTATACTGGAACATGATTTATTTCAATCCCTCCTGATCGTATTGATAATCAGTTTACACCTGTAAAGGATCTTCTTCTCTATTCATCAAAGCGTCCTGCTAATTGTGAATCTGGGGCTTTATTTTTACAATGCACAAGATAGTGCTCCTAGGTCCGGTCCGGGTCTGGTCCGGTCTGGGTCCAGTCCGGGATCAGACCAGACTCAGACTCTAAATTTTACTAATTTCAGACTTCAGACCAGACTCAGACTCAACTATGAGTCCAGTCCGGGTCTGGTCCGAAGTCTGCAGACTGGTCTGAGTCCGAATATATTTATATGTAGTTTTTGGCGCTGAACAAGTTTACTTAGTGTATTTTGCTAGAATAAATTAGTAAAATTTTATGAATCATAAGATTTTGTAGAATTTTACTAATAAAATTTTATAAAATCTTATAATTCACAAATATTTATTAATTAATTCTAACAAAATGCACTAATTAAACTTGTTCAGCACCTAAATATGCATTAAATTGGCTGTTTTGTTTTTATTTTACTTGTAATTTAGAGATTTGATGCACAATTTTGGATTTTTGATCAAAAAAGACAAATTTTAACATATTATCTCCAAATTTCAAGTAAAATAAAAACAACCCTGCCGATTTAATGTATTTTTAGGTGCTTAACAAGTTTACTTAGTGCATTAAGTTAGAAATAATTAGTAAAATTTTGTGATTCATAAGATTTTACAATTTTATTAGTCAAATTCTATAAAATCTTAAAATTCACAAATTTTTATTAATTGATTCTAACAAAATGCAATAGGTAAACTTGTTCAGCACCTAAAAATACATTAAATCGGCAGGGGTGTTTTATTTTACTTGAAATTTGGAGAAAAGATGCATAATTTTGGATTTTTGATCAAAAAAGTCAAATTTAAGCATCTTTTCTCCAAATTTCAAGTAAAATAAAAACAACCCTGCCGATTTAATGCATTTTTAGGTGCTGAACAAGTTTACTTAGTGCATTTTGTTAGAATTAATTAATAAATATTTGTGAATTATAAGATTTTATAAAATTTTATTAGTAAAATTCTATAAAATCTTATGATTCATAAAATTTTACTAATTTATTCTAACAAAATGCACTAAGTAAACTTGTTTAGCGCCAAAAAATACATATAAATATATTCGGACTCAGACCAGTCTGCAGACTTCGGACCAGACCCAGACCAGACTCAGACTTGACTAAAAAGTCTGAATATAAAAGTCTGAGTCCGGTCGAAAATCAGACCAGACTCAGACTTGACTAAAGTCTGGTTTGAGTCCGGTCTGTAGGAGCACTAGCACAAGAAAACAAACTGGCAATTATGGGTTATTTGGATATTATAATTGACAATTGAAAATAAGTTCTAATGTTTTTAATTTAATTTTTTTTTTTTTTTAGAAATCAAAAGTGGTATTTGGTATAAGACCTTCTGGATTGGTGAAAACAAACTAAAGCCAATAATGCAACAAATCATAATCAACATTGGAATTAGTCTTAATGAAAGAAAAATAACAAATTACAGTAGTCATCGTATTGCAATCATGTTATTGAAGGTTTTTGATGTTCCCGAGGATAAAGCTATGATATTTTAGGTCATCATTTATGCGAAGGTATTTGAGCTTATAGTTGTCCAACAGATGATATGATCGCTTATGCAGCATACTAAGAAGATTTCAAATCATATTATTCTTTTTCAGAAGATTGTTATATTGATTACAAATCTGATGAAAATGATGAAGCAGGTTAGTATTTATATTAACAAATTAATTAACAATTACGTTTACTTATCTTTTAGAACTACAGTAATGGAGGTTTTACGCATATCAAATCCAAGTCAAGAAGCTACTCCTGAACTATCATCAAATCAAGAAACTACTCCTGAACTACTATCGGATCAAGAGACTACCCTTGAACCATCATCAAGTCAAGAACCTGTAAATCTCATTGTGAGACCTAAAACATGACCTGATGCAGGCACCTGACTCGTGCTGAGGGTATTAACAAATTTGGACTTGCCAGCCCGATTTCTCTGATTTCCCCGATCAGTTCGATATCACCGATCTGACCAATAGTTTAGATAATTTAGATTGGACAAATATGACTGATATCAATGATCCAAAGGATCAAAATGATAATTACTATAAGACCGATAAGAGGGATATAAATGATAATTGATAATAATAATATAAAGAATCCTAGCATGTAAAAATAGATTTCAAATAATTATAAATAAAGGCCATCTGGCCCTTTGGAACGATAGTGAATTCCCACCCTAAAGTACCTAAGTTATAAATATTATAAATCACATTCCTTTATTAACCACTCGCCAAATCTAACATGCTTCTTTCCAATTTTGTCTATCGTATTCTGTCGGTCGGTTACCTGATTGCTGCGAAATGACTCATTTTGGTGGTGACAGTGTGGTGACTATGAGATTCGAAACAAAATGTCGACTACCCATGATACAAGAACTTAAAGAGACTGTTGCCGACAAGTTAGAAGTCAATTTCGAGGGACCTGTAAGCCATGTAAAATAGCCTGGTACTGGCAAGTAAATAAGTACTGCGCAAGGAGAAGAAATGGCAAGATAAAGTAGATGGTACTGGAAAGTAGTCTCTTGATAGTTGTTGTGGTTGTTGCAAAAAAAAAAAATTTCAAAAAGCTGAAAAATGGAAAGACAAGAAACGGAAGCCCGATGGCATATACTCGAATCTTCGATCCCAGAGGAAAGCCCTTGTCAAAAAGACGAGTGAAAGAGCTAGAAGAAAGAAGCCGAATATTTATGACTACCCCACGAACCGACCCGACCTTCTATCCGTAAACGAGTTTTATTCCTGGGAGATATAAAATAAGCCGGGGAGGAATGTGAGACCTGAAACATGACCTGATGCAGGCACCTGCACTCATGCCTCGGGTATTGACGAATTTGGGCTTGTCGGCCTGATTTCCCCGATTTCCCTGATCGGTTCGATATCACCGATCTGACCGATAGTTTAGATAATTTAGATCAGAAGAATATAATTGATATCAATGTTTCAAAGGATCAAAATGGTAGTTACTATAAGACCAATAAAAGGGATAATAATGATAATAATGACTAGACAATGCATAACATTGTGTGTCCGGAGCATAAAAGATCAATCAGTTGATCGTGATATGCAGCCAATCAAAAACCCGGAACGAACAGACAGAATTCACGTGATCTTGTGTATCAAATGCAGACTTAAGAGTAGGGGTATGTAGATCATTTATTATATGATTTTCGTGATACAATGAGATTTATATAGAAATTGAAAATGTGCTACTAATAAAACTTTTTATAGTTGCAACCAAATTTGACTAAAATTTTATAATATATAGAATAAAACGCACATTTTATAATAGTAAAATTTTAATATAGTATATATTTAAAAAAATTATACTTCTATATATAATAAAGTTTCCCCAGTTGGCTCAAATTTCCCCGAGTTACACAAAATGATTAATTTTGATTGGTCGATATCATATGATCATCATATGATTTTTGTAAACAACTTTCGACACCTAAAGTTTAAATCTTTATAACTTGATGAATATTCAACCAATTTTGATAATTTTACTATTTTTAGAATCGCAAAAACCTGTTCTATGATTTTATTTAATAATTTAAATGTTTTGCTTAAAAAAAATTTACTAAACTTTAAAAAGAAAAAATCGATACCACAAAAATCATATGATAAATGATCTACGTACCCCCTACCCTTAAAAACAGAGTGTCCTCCGCTCTCTCCGGACAATAAGAATAATATAAAGAATCCTGGCATGTAAAAATAGATTTCAAATAATTATAAATGAAGGCCATCTGGCCCTTTGGAACGATAGTGAATTCCCGCCCTAAAGTACCTAAGTTATAAATATTATAAATCACATTCCTTTATTAACCACTCGCCAAATCTAACATGCCTCTTTCCGATTTTGTCTATCGTATTCTGTCAGTCGGTTACCCAATTGCTGCAGAACGATTGACCGACCGATTTTCCAATTCCTCATCGTTGTCAAATCAATCACTTCCAGTAAGTTTTTTTTTATATGTGTAAATAGAGTAAATAAATTACAAAAAAAAAAATTCCAATACATATTCGAAAGTTTTAATGCCATTCAAAAGTCCAGTAATTAATAATAATAAAAAGGCATAATTTTACCATCAGAGTCAAGCATCGCAAGCTCAATATCACCATCAAGATCAAGCATCACAGGATCACCAACACAGGATCACCAAGGCCAAGCATCACAAACAAAACCTGATCACCATCACAAATGTGTAGTTGAACATCATGAAGATGAAAAAGTGTTGGTGCCAACTATTAATAAAAAACGAAAGGCATTGCAGCCAATTACAAATAATATAGTAATTCAGATTCCTGACACTGAGAAGCGTCTGGACATCAATTTGAAGATTTCTCTTCGAAACGATTGAATTTGCTTTTTTTTTTATTCGCAATGAATTTTTTTTTTTTTAATAAATCTTTAATGTAATTTAAATTGGAAGTGTTTTACAAATAAAAATATTTTGCTTAATTACAATTTATTTCGCTAATTACAATTTATTTTGCTTAATTGCAATTATTCGCTTAATTAAAATTTATTTCGCTTAATTGCAAATTACAATTTTTATGTACGTTCTAATGTTAGCTAAAATAACTCATTCGCACAGGTATATAAAAATAATGTGATTTCATATAAACCCGTGTGATAAGCTTTACGGGTTGTTACATAAGACCCGTACGATAATTTAATATGCTCGATATTTTTCTGTAGATCCAAAAAAAATATCGGATACAAAAGGCGAATATCAGATATACTAGAGTTAACACCTCTATCCGGATTTATATATCCGGATATATACTATGTCATGTGATATAACGTTTTTATATCCGGGTATAAATAAATAAATAAATCCGGATATATACTAATGATAAAACCTGATTAATCCGGATATAAAAAATATATCCGGATAGAGGTATACTCTACATTATATGGCTAGGTGCTATAGGAAATCGACAAAAAAAAAAAGAACTTAGGAAGATCAATTTTTATGTCATTAAACTATAATACAACTGGTTTTGTGTTTTAAGTTAAAAATGATCTGAACTTATTCTAAATTGATTTATGTAAAAAAAAATTTTTTTGAAAATTTGTCGATTTCCCCTTTTTTATTGCACTCAGCCCATATGTCTTTGTAAAATATTTTTATTATATATATTATATATTAATAATATTTAAAATAGGTAATATTTTTAATCATATTTGCTAGTTCTATTATCATTTTTATTTTTAGCTACAATATACAGCCAGACCTCCCTAAATGCAACCTCCCTAAATGCACGCCCTATGAAAAGCCTCCCTAAATGCACGTCTTCTCTTGGGCCAAACTAATATAACACTCATAGATTTTTACCTAAATGCAATACCTCTCTAATGCACGTTTAACTCAATTTTTACATATTGTCTCGTCGCAATGCATTTAGAGTCTGACTGTATATTAAAAATCAACTTTATAATGTAGCAAAACTAAAATATATTAATAACTAAAAATTATGTTGGTATCTCTAATTCAGACCATAATCAATGCTTAAACCATTTTTTTCTGATCGAACTTAATAATATTCGAAATTATTGTTACAGAAGTACATAAACATTCACATGAAAATCTATGCGGAGGCGTGTTAAGCTGTTTAAAAAAAGCCAGATGAAATAAAATACTATAAAACTTTATATCTGAACCAAAATTCTAGAATCAGGTTCTGGAACTTAGTTCCAAACCAAACCTGGCTAACCTAGATTCGGAACTTAGTTTATATTAACCTAGATTCGGAACTTAGTTTATAAAAACCGAGTTCTTAAGTTCTCAAGATGGCACCTATAGGTTCTGGAACCAAAACCGAACCTAAATTAACCTAACCTAACCATCACCTGCTGTAACTCGTACGTACGTACGTACGTAATTCTGATAATATATGCATTCGGTGGCCGATCGGCTACATTATTGCCGAATTCCAAATATAAAAGCTAGCGCTAATGATTCCCACGCAAATCAACTACATATAAATATCTTTGATTGTCTTTAAACTTTTCCCGATATTAAATTTAAAAATGTATTACTATTTAGCTGCAATTGTCACTCTTGTTAGTTATATTTTGTACAAATGTTATGTTTATCCATTTTATTTGTCTCCATTACGCAAAATTCCTGGTCCATCATTCGAGAATTTCTTTATTGGGAATTACGCATCCTTCCTAAAAAAAGAGGTACGAAATCAAAAAAAAAAAAAAATAAAAAAATAGACAGCGTGTGCAAACATTTTTTTTCGCCCTATTTCTAAATTAAAAATCATGTTTTCAGCCAGCTAAAGCTTTTATTCAATTAAAAAAACAACATGGAGGAATCGTTCGATATCACTCCTTATTTAACGAACCCCATATCGTGATTTCCGACCCAAAACTTGTTCAACAGATTCTAGTTAGTCGTTCATACGAATTTTCAAAGCACCATAGCATAGCTGTGATGAAAGATATTTTTGGAAATTCGATTTTACTTGCTGAAGGAGATTCTCATAAGCGACAAAGAAAAATGATGACCCCTTCATTTTCTTTTACCAATATCAAGGTATTTAATTCGATTATTATAAAACAATATTAATTCCATACATCTCATTATATTGATTTTCTAATATTTAAGAAAATGTTTCCAACATTCGTCCAAGCTTGCAATAAATTGAAAGATATCTGGATGAAACAGATTGGTATTAAGAAAGAGGAGAGAATTACGATTACGGATCTAATTCCAAAGATAACTTTAGATGTTATTGGCCTTATTGGTAAACATTAATATGAGCATTCGTTTTATTTGTTCATTTTATACGATAGATTTATTATATTATTATTATTTTTTTAGGTTTTAATTATGAATTCAATTCTACTACATCAAGTTCCGAATTAGCACAAGCATATAAAGCAATCTTTAGTCGCAATCCTCCGCCTGCATACGTAGCTTTGGTCGATCTCTTTCCGATAATCAGAAAATTGCCAATCCCTTATAATAATCGATTTTATGATGCTGTTAAAATTGTAAATGATATTTCTGAAAGATTAATTGCTGAACAAAAAAATAGTCCTATACAAGGAAAAGATTTGTTGGCATTGTTAGTAAAAGCTAATGAAAACTTGCCTGTCGATGAACGATTAAAACATGATGAATTGATTGGTCAAGTAAGGATTCAGAATAAATTTTTTTTTTCCTCCCGTTTGAAATGCCAACTCAATACTTAAAAATTTTAAAATATATTGAATTTAGGTTATGACATTTCTAATAGGTGGACACGAGACCACTAGTACAGCATTGATTTGGGCAATTTACTTTCTCGCAAAAAATCCCGATATTCAAGATCGTCTTCGTAAAGAATTGATTGATGCATTCACTGATCGTAATCATCAACCAACTCTTGATGAAATTGAACATTTGAAATGTTTAGAATGTGTTTTAAAGGAAACTTTAAGGATCATGCCACCTGGTATAGTTCAAATATCATTCTCTTAAATTGATTAAATAATCAATCTAATTCTAATTTTATAAATTTATGAATTAAAGCGCCATTACTCCGTCGTTGTCCCGTAAAAGATGAAATATTGAACGGATACATTATTCCAAAGGTATTTTCTTAATTAGTAACCTATCATTCCAATTATTTGGCAATAAAATAGTATATAACTTTAAAATAATTTTTTTAGGGAACACCATTAATAATTCCTGTCTATGCGATTCATCATGATCCCTTAATTTGGGGTGAAGATGTTGAAAATTTCAATCCATCCCGATGGCTTGATCCGGAAATAAAATCAAAAATATCAAGCAGTACATTTTTGCCTTTTGGCGCTGGTCCAAAAAATTGTATAGGATTGAAAATTGCTCAATTAGAATTTAAAACTTTTATATCTATACTTATTAGAAATTTTGAGTTTAGAATAATTGAAGAATTTACTTTTAAAAAGAAATCTGTAGGTTTTCCTACACCTATTCCCGGAATTGATTTATGGGTTTCAAAAATTGAAGATTAAATTTTTTTTTTAAATTATAATATGCGTAAATAAAAAATTCTGAAAAATATAAAATGGTAAAACGGAGAGCCAGTCATTCCACAATTCATAATCTAATTCATCCTACAAATGGATTACTGTAGTCGAAGAAGGTTTGCATCAATAATAATTTTTCAGCGTAATTGTAATTATACATGCGTGTCGAAATTAATACGGATGTCATATACAACCGATATTATTATAGAAAGATGACATTGTTCTGTCGATTATTATAATTTAGCTGGTACCATTAAATAATCGGAATTGAAAATTATATAAGTAAATACTCCGGATAATTATAGCCACTAATACAGTACAGTAATTATATACTATATAATGCATTTAAAAGAGATAAAATTTCGTAATACTAATCCCGAAAATTTCCGATAAATACTGAGCGAGCAATTTCTGGAGTAATTTTCCAAGTATATGGCCTGAAATATCTCTAGTATAATGAACTAGATTGGGGCGTTAAAAACATCGAAAAGCATTCACATTACACGACACAGTATTATTTGAACTATGCCGGCAGATAATTTAGGCCGGAAGTGATTTTATTGAAATTTGGCAGAATCATGATTGAGAAGCGAGGGACTGACATGTGCCGGCCAGAACGGCAATGACATCCCGCGACAAAGCAATCGTAATTACACTGGGAGTCGCCGTAGGATTGAAGCCGGTGGGGTTATTCCCCGCCTGCCGAAGCAAGCCGGCTGTAAGTGAAGAAATGTGCGTACGTGAAGAAACAATAGAATCACGTGTCTTCATCTTGGAGCGGTTTAGTTTGGTTGCGCGAATTTCAGTTCCCAATTCCATGCATATACCATTGACATATGCTAACCTTATTTGTCATTGATCTTCCCACGCCCTCTGCACCATTTTCTGATTATCACATGCGTTGTTCTTACCTGTAATGGTGGTTTGAGGCGAAGGGTCGTGTGGCTGTTCTTTTTCGATCACGCGATCACCTGCACTTAGCATTTTTAATAAACTAATATAGATTAAAACTGCTTAGATGAATTAAACTACCGGAAATAATTTTGCCTATCCAAGTCATGAGATAAAACAATTAACAGCCTAAATCACGAAATTGCGCCACACATAACACTATATTTATCTGTTGTATGAGATTTATGTCTGACTATATAAATTTTTAAAATTGTATCCTTTGCATGAAATTCATGAAATTAGAGATACAGGTGTAAGTTGGCTTTTACTGTAGTATATTAGGCTCAGTAACCTTACCATGTATAGTTTAACTTTAGTCAAGTTACGTGTTACACCTGCATCTCACGTGGTAATTTATGTTATTGTATAGGTATGTAGTGAAATAATCTGTTACACATGGGTGCCTTCAGTGGGATTTAAATATAACTCGTGTGTGTACTTGGGTCATTCAATATACCCATACAATATCTAATGTCTTATTGCTGTATTGCACGGTGTCAATAAGTAAATGAAAAATGTATACATAGGTATCCCACGTCCCAATGGACATTTACTTGTTATTTTTTCACACTTTTGTCATTAAAATTACATTAGAGTTTTTATATACAGTTATTTCCCAGAAAATTTCAATTTTTTACTTTTTAGCCGGGGAGATAATATAGTTAGGAATTATCATATCTTGGAATCGAAAGTACTTTAAAATTCTAATAAATTCTTATTTAATATATTTGAAACTCTCATATAGGGTTTACGGCGAATTAAATTCACATTAATTCGTATTAAAAGAAGTTACACGAAATCTAAATACATTTTTTCATAGTAATTTTTACTTCAATTTGCAATTGGAACCATTCTTTGCACTTCTTGAGCAGAATTTGAAACGACGACTGAAAGAATCTCTTACATATTTTCAACAAAGTTTGTGGCAGATTTTTTGAATGGACTAGCAAATGGCTTTGATGCATTAAATAGATTAACAGGTCTCGGTTTTGCAATTCTAGAACAAATTCGATGAACTACTTAATTGTCTGAATTAGGAATAGGTGCAAGTGGAGTCGTGAAGAATTTGGTGATAATTCTGAGGAGTCTATAATATTTTATAAATTATTATTAATGTACCGTATTCCTCTGAAAATAAGCACCCCAAAATAAGCGCCCCTGAAGCAAATATAAACCCACCACTTTTATAAATGTATACTTATATTAATATATATAAATAATTAAATTCATGTTGTTTCAAGCACATTCAACAGATATTCCAAAACTAACATTGCCTCAGGATGACTTTATTTTATTAAGATGCACAATTAAGAATCAAATTTAGTAAAAAACTGCGATACATTTTTAAGAATTTTTTTTTGCATGCTAAGCTATAATCCACCAAATAAAGCACTGGTAATTGTTATTTTCTCCTATTTTTTTCTTTTTCTGCAGCAATTTTTTTTCTTATTCGTTGCTTCATGGCTCTAACATCCTTATATTTCATATAACTTTGACTCCGAATAGCATCACAATTAATGTAAAATTCATATTGCTCTAATAAAAAATCCATCAATTCAATTTAATGCCATATTACTACAATATATTAAAATAAAGTACAATCGCAACATTACCTTAATTATGCATTGTTAGTATCTTAATTGTCACTAATATAATTATTACAAAATAACCATATTATCATTTTCATTAGCATTGTTGACTTCCATTCAATTTTGAAAGCCATATCCAAGATTATTTATTGTAACAGAACTTCCCATTCTTGATAATGAATGAATTTACTAACAGTTCAAACAGTACTGAAAATGTCAAAATCAGATCAGATTACTGATTAAACAGATATTTGCAAAATACATTTTGTGGTGCAGTTCTGCACAGAAATTTAAAAAAAGAAATTTAAATTTTTGTGCAGAACTGTACTGCAAAAAGTTTTTTGCAAATATTTTTTTAACAGTAATCCAATTTTAATATTTAAACTATTACATCAAAAGGAATTGAATGGTACCAAAATTATTAAATTTGGTTTACTAGTTGGCAAGATAGTTTGATGTTTATAAAATTTATTTAAATAGTATTTTTTTGTAATCTAGTAATCAAAACTCAATGTTTGACTTCCTTATTGAGATAAATCATATAGTACCAAAATTGGTTAGTTTTGACTACTAAATCACAAGTTATTGCAAAATTTGTTAAAATTTTCCAGGGTCACAGAACTTTGCAGATCTGCAATATATTTATTTTTTGTGATATGCTTAAGGACATGAATAGTATTTAACACTTTGAAACATAAAATATTGTAATATATTGTATTCAGATTGTGTATATAGTAGACCTTTTGCTCTTGAAGAAGATAAACAAATTGCATATAGCAGGAAAAGCAAGCATCTTTCTATAATATTTGTTAATATTTGGTCATATTTGTTATAGAAATGTACTAAAGGTCATAAGTTGAATATTAGTCTTTCAAGTATAAAATATTGTAATAATTGGAGCCCATATTGTGTGAATACAAAAAGTCTTACTTTTGAAGAAGCTAAACAAATTACACATAGCAGAAATGGTAAGTAACTTTCTGAAATATTTGTTAATATTTATTTATTCTTATTGTAGAAATATACTAAAGAACATAAATGGTATTCAATACTTATTAAAATTGTTAAAAATAGTAACTCTTAGTATCCATTTTTTATTTACATAAATGTAAAAATATAAGTTATGTTATAAAATTGCATCTAAATACCTTGAACCACTATTAGAAAGTGCTGGCCAGGTTTTTTAAAAATATCAAAATATCCAACAGATTTAGAACTATATTTCTTATTGCCATTATGGATTTGCTATTGAAGTGCAAAAAAAACAGTATAAAAAATCCAACAAATTCTTCTATAAAAGAAATCCTGATAATTTTATTAAACAAAAAGAGCAGAATCAACTTAAAAAACATTGTATAAAGAAAACTGATTGTTATAAGGTATATTTGGTATTACAAAAACCTATATATAGTTATTCCAAAGCATCTTTGAGAATTGGGTTTTATTTAGTAAACTTAAAACTTTAAATGCATTACAGATTACAAAAAAAAGCACCTTTTATAAAAATATAATTATATGTGCATTTTTATTAAATTAATGAAGTTATATATACATACTACTTAATTAGTATACAAAGCAAATTTTTTTAATAAATAGTTTAAAATTATATTTCTGATTTCGTTTTAGCTACTTTATACACATGTTTTCTATTTTGATACTTGCATTGTGAAATAATATTGCAAGAAGTTTTTCTTTATTATCTATTTCTATCTCAATATCCTCAATTTCAGTTTTTTGAAATACAGTTATAGAAATGGATTCTACAAAATTAATTTTAAATATGTCACATTTCTTATTATAAGTAGTTTTAAGCATAAAGAAAAGCTTGTCACTCATTATCCTTCAAATATATTTTAATGCTAAATCTATATGAATTGCTATTACTTGTTAGTCTAATAGTAATATATAATAAGGTTTAGTTGTATCTTTAGCAAGCTTATTAGGTTTTTCTGTAAAATTTACTACAAGTGCATTTGTATCATTATAATAGATGAAATTCACAATAATCTTAAATAAATACAATATAAAAAATGCAAAGCTCTATTTTTTATTATAAAATTTAAATACCAAATGGGGTTTTTGCCTTGAAAATGACCCTACGGCACTAGAAATTTTTTTTGAGTAAACAACGATTTAAGATTGTGTAACCAAAACAACCCGAATTTGATTTGTCGCTAATTTTAGATATGCTGTTCGCCGATCTTTGCAGATTTCAGGGGGCATTTAACCCGGGTATACATTAACCAATTAAAATCGTAATCCTAATCAAGTTAAAAATATCTAGACCAAAGCTGATAAATATTTTACAAGAGTAATTTAGCTCATGAAATACCTATACTTTTATTTATAACATATATACTTATGTATCTATCTATCTTTGATACGCATAACCAGTATTCAAAATCTATACGTATAACCGATCGAAAATATAAATTAATAGACAATTTAGATTCTTGCGGACTGTGGTACGTACGCATATTGAAAATTACTTCCTCAAGTAAAATTTTTGAATATGCTGATTTTATTATGCATTATCATTTCATAAATCTTTTTTTGAATTTTTATGTTTAACAAAAATTATCAACCTTTCCTATATAATGAAACAAAATCAATTTTAAACACTGCACATAATTTATATTTACGCACCTATACTTGATTTTTTAGATTCTAATTTTATATTAATCGAGTAGAAATAATACTGTGCAGAAAAGTCCTTAACATGTGTAAAGTATTGTGATGAATTGATTCTATTGAATATAAAATTACAATAAGTGAGTTAGACTTTATGTTTTCAGCAACCTAGCTGAATAGAATATAAAAATTTATGGTAATTACATAATGGCGTATGAATTTTCTAGCATTGTTGCACCCAAAACTTTGACCTAAAAAAAAATAATAAATTTTTAAAAGAATCAATAGTTACTACAATATATAGTTTATACAGTCGTGTTTTAAATTAATTTTTTTACAGATCTGAAAATTATATAAAATACAAACCAAATAAACTTAAAGATCTTAGCTAATAACTCTATTCCGTCCTTCTCTTTTTTTCTTTTGATATAAATACTAGATGGCTGAATATTGATCAAGTAGTCTTAGCGCTACTTAGCCTCAGAGCCACGTTGCACCTTATACATTAATAGAAATATTATTGTCTATAATATACGTTATAACCTTCAAGCCACAATTATTTCTATTCCTTCATGCATGACTTCTCAACCTTAATACAACATTTTTTTAAAACATTAGTTGATCTGTCCTATTTTGGTAGAAATGTAAAGCCTAGTGTCATGGTGAAATACAGTATGCGATAAACTGGTATGAGTATAAAGGAATAAGCAATCGATCGATCAACGACTTGTGCACGTGATGCACATGATCGATCGGGGATTATGAGATCAGGTAAATGATCAATTATGCAACCAAAATAGTATGCATGAAATATGAAGTAATTTATGAGTAATATAAGAGTCAAACGATCGTATGATCGTATATGAGCAAATTATGGTGTAAATAATATGACCCGAAGTGTGTATATAGCCGAAGAGATTGTAATAATATAGTTAGAGTTAGTTAGAAAGTTTCGCTCTTGTAATTAATAAATTAAATAAACTTCATTTGAGTAATAAGGAAAATACTTGCCTTGTTGAGTTTGTTCGCTTGGTGCCTAATTAATAGTGCCTACCATCCGGGTTAGGTTTTTCTTTGACGAAAGTCACTTATTAACCCGTGACACTAGTAATGCAAGGCAGATGATAGCAAAACCAAAAGATAGAGTTTTGCTAATTCAAATCGAATGCTTATAAATCTCTTAATTATGACATTTACATTATTTATTTGCAATACAATTTTCTTTTATTTATTTATTTATTTATTTATTTATTTATTTATGATATTTATTATGCAAAAACTAAATTATATATATCGATTGTTCTTTAACTATTACGCATACATATATTTTCTTGCATATGTGTTCACGTGCCTTATTCATGTGATCAGAATCACTGATTTCACAATAATGTTGACTCGTCGCTTCTTTGATGAGAATCCTGTATTTATAAAATTTTTTTATTTTATTTTAAGGTTGTGGGCAAAGAATGTCTTTATAAGGGTCATCAACGTGTTGACGAATTTTTGTATATAAATATTTTTTTCGGTCATTTGATAATGGTACAGAAGAAATAGTATTTAACTGACCATTTTTATCAAAGTTATTATTATGCAATAATTGAAAAGAAATTTCTTCTCCACCTGATTTTTTTGAGGCAAAAACTTTACCGAGTTCTAATCTATTAAATCGAAAATGATAATATTGTTTTATGTTTGGTAAAGATTTAAAATTATTTTTAAAAAGAGAACTAAAGTCATGCCAAACCCATCCCGTACCATTTTTATATTGAATCGCGTTATTTCCTTTTGATGAATTATTAACTATATTTTCTATATCATCAATAGTATTAACATGATTATCTCTATAAACTTTTTTAATATGTCCAAAAAACGAATCACAAATAAACTTTGTGTGCCCGGGGAGCATAAAATTAACGATAATTTCTTCGTACCAATCTAATGAACATAACCAAGACCAAAACCAAAGTGATAAATTGTTTTTATTTTGACCGCTACAGTTGTCACAAGTTACTCTTAATTTTTTTGTTTTTTTAGTTCTAAGAAAATAATACACCATATTTAATGTAGTTTTAGCTCCTTTCGAGACCCCTTCGGGAAGTTCATTTTCACCAATTAAAAAGTTTAATTGATAATTTTGTTCTCCTGTTTTACAGATGCCAAAAATGTTTACAGAAAAAGAAGATTTAAAATAAATTGGACCAACTTGTTGCTGAGAATATGGTATATAAACATTTTGCGCCCAATCGTAACAAATATGTGTAATATCTGGGTTTTTTTTACTCTCTTCAATATTGTTATTGTAATGTTGTCTTTCACGTTCTGCCGCCTCTGTATGTTCATTATATTCGGTTTGAACTTTATTATATTCATCAATATCCTGTTTGGCGACTAATAATTTAGCCTTAAAAGAAGTACAAACTTCACAAAGATCACTTGCACGTGGCTGAAATCGAATATTAGGAGCTATCTCATACCATAATTTTCTAAACGTAAAATAGGAGATTATTTTTTTAGATTCATTATGAGTAAGATAAAAGCTTTTTTTATATTCATTGTAAACCGAAACGTAGGTTTGACCAGTTGGAAGGTAAATAAAGACGCCAGAATCATCTTGATGCCGTAATGGAGAAGGAAATCCGTGAATTGTTCCATATTGCACTAAAAATTGTTTAATTGGAAATGTTATAGCAAGGTCTAAAAAAACTCTTGAATCTGTTTTAGATGCACGCCCAGTATTTCCATGAACACGTTCAGTTAACCCGTTTAATTGTAAATGATTTTGTAGTGTACTAAGTAAATAATCATTAATTCCACATAACTTTAAATACGTAGACTTACAAAGAAGTAAAGAACTATTATAATTATATCTATATGTATGCTTATGTGTTTTATTCTTTAATTTTTCATCACTAATTTCTAATGATATTAATTGCGATTTTATAAAAAGCTCAAGCTCATGTTCTTCTAGAGCTTTTAACTCAAAATGTCTTTCAAAAAAATGCTTAAACCCTACTTTTTCAAAACAGGTTTTAAGGTCTTTTTGTTTTGGTGTTCTACGGCAAGTACAATTATTAGGATTTTGAAAAAATAATTTTAACTCATGAATTGTGTCTAAAACTAGTTCATTTTCTTCATAGTCTTCTAATTCTAATTTAACTAAGTTATAGACGGGCTTGAAATCATTAATAGTTGGTAGTAGTGACATTTTTTTAAAAAATAATAGGTATGTCCAATAAATCTTTATAAATACAAGAAAGTTGAATCGAATACTATAAATCTTTTTAAAATACATGTTAAGATTATAAACGATATTGGCATGATATAAGTTTATCGTGCGAGAATTAATACGTATGTTAGAAATAGGTGAATGCGATTTTTTTGGCTTCGCATTACATAATGCAACATAATGTAGCATGCATTCATTGTACAATCCTGTATTCTACAAGTTCTTATTTGGGATGTGTAAATGCTACCACTGATTGAACAAGATGTATTAACACCGTTTAGTAAGCTTTACAGCTTCCGTAGGTAGTTAAAAATCCTCATATTTGATTATTAGGCTCTGCAGCAATACAAGAACCTCATGATTTTGGATAATTAGTCTTTATAGATATACTAATATGCAGCATCCATGTTGCTACATAATGCTATACCGATTCCTATAATAATTACATTGATAACTCTTTGGTATCTACCATTCGTCATATTACATGACTTCGCGGACATGCATGTCCGTGAAATCATATGACGAATGTAGTATTAAATTATACTATTCAAAACTTACATAATGCATATTTCTAACATACTTATGTACGTATAAAATTACAAGTTTATGCTGGTTAAAAGGTTACCTGCAACTCAGATGTATATTAGCTATGAAATAGCAGGATTTTGTCAAGAATCAGGTTACAAATATAGAGATCGCTGATGAAATTATGCCTTGTTTGAACAATATGTAAGTTCTTCTATATATTATTCTATGCTTAGTGCTGTAGTTAAATTAGACATACAATAAAACTAATTTAGTCTGTTCTTAAACTACACTTATTAATAGATTACAAAATAAGATCTCAAAACAATTTAACTAGCTAAAAAACCTGATCGTATTTTGTGTTTGTTTTAAATTGCAATTTTTTCCACAGAGTTATTCCAATGTCTAAATTTTATATTAGCATTTTACTAAATAAAATTACTATAGTCGATCCTCAAAACCGATCCAGTCAAAACTGATAACCTTTCAAATCTGATAAAAAATTAATCTACCAAGTCCGTTCCTGTTAAATAAATCTGATAGTTATTATGTTTTTAAATCCTATAACCTCTCAAAAACTAATACAAAACCTGTTCTCCATGCATACCAAGATCGACTGTATAAGGATTATGTTAATGATTGGTAGAATTGTTTGAGAATATCTTCGGAACCTACTTATAAATTAATGTAAACACATTATTTCATACTGTACATACAATATAAAACACTAAACTATATACTGTAAGCTGCTGATTCATATACTCCTACGATTTGTACCCAGAGATTTTTAAGAGTAAAAATTTCTTTTTTGTACTGGTTATATACGAAGTATATTCCAGAAAGCGGCACTTCTATGTTTTGAAAAACAACTATGGATAAAAACTTAGAAATTAGTAAAGCAAAATGAAAAAATAATACAAAAAAAATGCCTTGGGTAAATCTCTGGTCAATCGGATATAAGAGTCTTTAGTTAATATTGTGGGATCATAAAAGTACAACACATGATATCTGAATTTCTTCTCATTGGACAATCATTAAATCTGTGTAACGTATCGTCGTAGGGTCATTTTCAAGGCAAATTTTTGGTAGTACAAAAATGACATACGTATATGTAGCGGTTAAATATTTATCCGACATGTCGATTAGTTTACAATCTATTTTTAGATCATCAGATGATTTTCCCGCCAAATTTAGTCAAAAGATCCGGACTTCGATAACGCATCTTTATAATAAGATAACAGGTTATAAAATTTGTACAAAATAAGCTTAATGTATTGTAGATTAATATTTAACAAAAATCTCATTTTTGGTTGGGGGGACCCCGGAACCCTATTTTCAAGGCAAAGACCCCAAATATTGCAAACATGTTAAAGTTGAAGTAATCTTTATTGTATTTTGCCAAGAGTTCTTCCTGTTTATTACATTTTTTTAAGGTTTCTTGTTTATTATATTCAATTTTTATTAGTCATAGTTATATCATGACCAATTTTGTCATCTCACACTATGTATCTTTTTAGCTAACTCTTGTGAACTATTGTTTTTATTGCGTTTTCATCATTGCCTTTAGTACGTAGCTTATACATCCTATTCCCAATTATGCCATAGACCCAATATAGGACCATCCACTTATCCTCTAGCTTTCTTTCCAGCTTCTGCCCAATCTGGCTTTATACTACAGAACCTTCTTGCCTATTTCAAAGCTTTGTAACAGGTGTTGCTGGTTGTAGTAACATTTCTGTTCTTGTTGCGGTTTTTGGATATTATTACAGATCTTAATTTGAGCTTTAAATAAATTATCTATCACCCTTGGTGCTCTAGCTAATAATAAAGCATTATATTACTTTTTCTCCATATCTTCTACCAAGTATATATAAATTATTAAGTTTATAGGCAGAGTAGCCTTTCTACTATATACCAAATAGAAAGAATTAAATTTGGTCGCTTTATATCTGGCAGTCCTATATGCAAACAATATCAAATCTACATATCCATCCCAATCCTCATGATACTGGCTTGTACATTTCACTAGTACTTTACACAAAGTCTGATTGAATCTTTTCACTAGACCATTAGTTTGCGAGTGGTACATCAATAATAATAATATTGGATTCTGCTTTTCTATATACTACTTCCATAACTTAGTTACAGAAAGGGTTCCTTGATCAGTTAAAACTCCATGTCAACATATTATGTCTTCTAATAGAAATGCCACAACAGATGCAGCGAAACAATCAGGGAAAGCCTGGGCCTCTGCCCATTTCATGATGTACTCTATAGCAACAACTAAATACTGAAAATCCTTCTTTGTAATTGGTAATGGTCCACAATGTCCAACCCAATACAGTCAAATAGCTGAAATACTTTTATCGGATGTAGAGCCTTCCATATCTTTGGTCTTCCTTGCTATTGACATATATTACAGCTTTTATATACGCTTTTATATCTGTAACTATTTATTCCAATGATACCTTTTTTTAACTTTTCTATTGTTATATTTCTCCCAAGTGATCAAAAACAGAGTTCACATGTATTGCACATAGTATCTACTTTACTTGCACTTTTTTCAATACTTGTAAAAATTGGTTAGGATCTTGTTAGTTTATTCGATATAGCACACCTTCTTGAACTAAGTAGTATTTTGCTTGTGCCCTTAACTTTCAAATTTGTTCTTTTGAGAGGCCTTTCTGAGGTTTCAAGTCTATCAAATATCGGAGCAACTTCTTATAGTCTTCTCTTTTTATTATGAAATTATTGATAAGAATGTTTTTTTTGTAGATGCCAAAACAGGGCTAGTTTATTGGATAGTACAGAAAAAATCTTTTTTTTTTTGTTTTTTAATAATTTTCTCTTTATTTTCTTAGGTTGATTGTTGTGTTTACTAAAAGTATTTTTGTGCATTCCTTCTCTATACATGGTTGTTGTAGTTGTCTCAATTTTACTATGTCTGGCTTTCAAGTGTTTTTTTACTATATATATATACTTATTCTATTGTTTAATTTTGTAAGACCTATCTAATCCTGCATTTTGTCCTCTTTCGGCTCTATATGCGAAAGACTATCAACATTGCCTAATTGTTTTCTGGGTTTGTACTTGAAAAATCATACTCCTGTAAAGACATGATTTACTGGGCCATTCATTCTATGGGATTAATCATATTATTGAGATAGTTCAAAGCGGTATAATCGTTATAATTGTGAATTGGGTTCTGCGTAGATATTGATAAAATTTTTAATAGCCTATATAATCACAGTGCACTTCAACTCTGTGATAGTATAGTTTTTTTAGAATTTTTATTGCTCACTTGTGTATTCAACTATATATTCTATCCCTTTATTATTTTGTTGCAATATTATGCACCAAGTGCCAAGTAAAAAGCATTTGTTCATAAAATAAAGCCTCGAACAGCATAGAGGGCTTTAATTTTGATTGGATGATCAGATGAAATATTACACAATATGTTCACATATTAGAGTAACATTTCGCAGGCACAAAAGTGGATTGTAGGCCATGTGTACGAATTGTAGAAGGTTAAGACAAAAAAAATTTAAAAGTAGAGGCTTCATTTTATATACTACTAAAGTAATTCAGTAATTTACGAAGTAATTCAGAAGTTAAATGAGAGGTATATTTATATATTAAAACTTAGCCTACATGTACATAGGTTAATAAACTCTGCAATTTAAGCTAGCTTTTATTTGTGAAATCCTATTCTTTATAATTACAACTAATAAAACAACTTGATCATAAATAGATTAGTAATAGGGTGTCCAGGGTTATGATCCGGCATAATATACACATAATTTGCGATTTTTACTATATGAAATCGCATAATCCGCTCACTTTCATACAGCATGTAAACAAAAATTGATTGGTTAAATGAATAAA
This sequence comes from Gigaspora rosea, assembly GCA_003550325.1. Lineage (NCBI taxonomy): Eukaryota > Fungi > Glomeromycota > Glomeromycetes > Diversisporales > Gigasporaceae > Gigaspora > Gigaspora rosea. The sequence continues at coordinate 125,338 of QKWP01000398.1, read as the reverse complement.
CTGGTGACTGTAATCACCTGACTTGTTGTTTTTTTTGAAATTTTATTGGCTAATGACTCAAAATTCGCATAATTTGCATAATTTGCAATTTACCGGATGCATAATTTGGCATTTACCGGATCATAATCCTGGACACCCTAGTTAGTAATATGGAGTTGTGACTTATAAGACTTATAGATTTCATGAGAAGAGTTGATACAAAGTAGGGGCACTTTTTGATTATTATTAGAAATCAGTTTGATGTTAGAGTAGAGACGATATTTAAGATTGCTTCCATTTATTTTTTATAATATAGTATATATATTCTAAAAATAGTTAATCACATTTCTTGTTTTATTTTATTTTATTTATTTTATTTTTTATTTTTTATATTTATTTTTTTTTGATTTATAGTATGTACTGTACGTATATTGGAATTCATTAATAAAATTTGAGTTGTTGAAATTTCATTATAGTTTTAGATTGAAAGTTATTGAAAATTTGCTCTGCTAATGTCAAATTTGCCACAAGTATAATTATTTTTATATCATTAGTTTTCTCAAAATCATTTTATTCAATGATTTAATTTAGAGTTATAATTTTAATTAGCCAATAAAATTTTTTACAATATTATGGGATGATCTATAAAAATTAGCCAATCATGATGAAAGCCCTCTATGCTGCCTCGAACATCTTGAGGTTGAGCTAAAATAGGGGCCAAGATTAACTGTTTTTTTTAATTCCTTGAACGTTTCTTATTGCTTCTACCTTCATTCAAATTCTTTTCTGTTTTTAATAATTTATAAAGAGGAGTAGCTGCTTTAAAAAAATTTCATATAATCTTCTATATAATTTTGCAAAGCCCAAAATCCTCTAAGTGACTATAAATTTTCAGTTTCGTAAATCTATTTACAGCAGCAACTTTGGATTCTGCTACTGTAATGCTTTGCTCTAAAATTTCGTGCCCTAAAAATAATATCTTAGTCTGCCCAAAAAACATTTATCTAGTTTCAATTTTAGATTAGTATGGCACAGTCAGGCCAGTACAATGTCCACATGCTCAAGGTATTTATTAAAATCAGAGAAATAAATATTGATATTGTCAATATAAGGCTAATACAATATCCCATATTTTTTTGAAAAACATGGTCCAAGAGCTACTAAAATATAGTGAATGCACTTGTTAACCCAAATAGTATTACAACAAATTCATATAGACTGAATCTCATAGTAAACACCATTTTCTGGCAGTCACATAGATGAACGCCCACTTGCCAAAATTCTCTTGCTAGGTCTAATGTTGTATACTGGACTAAGCCTTTGAGAGCACCTAGTAGCTTATTAATCCTGGCAAGAGGGTAACTGTCTTGTCTTGTTTCATGAGCTTGTTCAACTTACGGAAGTTCATACATAGTCTCATTTTACTATTTTTTTTATTAACTAATACAAGAGATAATGCCAACAGACTATTGGACGGGTGTATCAATTTGGCTTCTTCTATCCTTCTTATTTCTTGACAAATAGATTTGTGCTTGGGCTATAATGTTAAATAGAACCTCTGCTTGATTGAAGAGCCTTCTTCGGTATGTATTTTGTGCTAGACAATCAACATTCTTTTTAGTTGGTCCAATCTACCTGCAAAAATATCTTTATATTTAAATAGTACCTGCTTTATCTGCTCTTGTTGCTCCTGTGATATCTCACCAAGTTATACTTTTCGACCTGTACTCCCTTTTCCTCACTTAAATATGCCTCCCATATCTTTACACCTTCTTTTAAGATGCACATGGATCGGTATGTCCCCTATACATACAAAACTTACACACTTCGTATGTTTCTATTTTTAAGGGATAGAATTTGTAATATAGCTTATTAACACTTTTTCTTCTTCATACTTTTCTTTGTCTTCACTAGCTTCTGTCTCGCTTCCTCCTTCGCTATTGGTATTTTCATCCTCGCTTTCTTTATCAAACTCTTTCTTATTCATCCTCTGGGATTTTCTTATAATTCAGTTCCCTATAATTGTGGGTTTGCAATATTTAGTCAGAATCCTTATTCTCCTATTTCTGTCCCTGATCATCAATTCACAAGACTTCCAGTCTAGTCGAGCTCTCCTCTTCTTTATCCAGTTATTTTCTGCAATTATAGCATAGTTGCTAGCTTTTGTTACTACTGCTTTGGATATAATAGTTTTTCTCTTCACAGTCATAGGGAATTTATTTATTTCTCCTAGTAGTTGTTTCTGTTCTCTATAAACTCTAACTATTATTACAGTAGATGATCAGTTGATAAATATACTGGCTTTCTTCAAAAACCCAGCTGAGACTATACAACCCAATGACTCACTGTCCAATATTAAGATTATAGATTTTTTTTTTATCTGAGCCTCACAATATTTTGATGTTGTGTAGGTTTCTTTACTCTTATTCAAACAAAACTTAGCATTTATATATGTGTAGTTCTTCCTAGTCTTAAAATCTTCAACGCTTCTTTTCTTATACTTGGTGCAGCTTGAAAAGCTAAATATAAGTTATGTTAGCTTTCTTGTTTTGCAGGTCCAGCATTATTGAGTATGGTTGGATTTTAATAATAATTAGGGTTCTGCCAGTTTGGTTGGTTTCTTTTTTGCTACCTTTTTCTTACCTTCAGCTTTTCCTTTTTCTTTCTCTTGTTTATGAGTTAATCTACCGTTTTCTGTTTTCTGATTAATTTTCTCCTTTATTTCTTCTTCTCTAGGTCCTACCAGGTCTTTATTATTATTTTGTTATTGTTTAGCCAGATATACATACTTCTTTGATTTTTGTAAATGAGGAGTTTGTAGATGGACGCACTCTCACCCTTTTGAGGTGTGGCTCTTAGTTTAAATGCTCCAAATTTTCTTGTATTTGAGCTATCATTACTTGAACCTGTGAAGTCTTGTTGGTAGGACGATTGTTAGTGGAACTAACAGGGCCTTGATTATAGCTAGAAGCATTTTCTACATCCTATCCCAATTTGGGCATTTCATATGCATAATAACCTACTTGTTGATATGCAAAACATATTAGGGGCCACTTATTTCTTTTTGGCTAATTTTTCTCTATTGCCAAGCAAAATTAATATTATTATTTTTAACTACTAAAACACTTCCTGCAGTAACATTATTATCTGTCTAACAAATTATTTCTAGTTGAACTGGTATTACTAGAGATGTGCAAACTGCATTATATATTCAATGTTGCATGCTACATAATGCAGCATAATGCAATGCAGGCTACCTAAAATTTCAAAATGTACATAGAAATTATTATATAATTTGATTCAAAAATTTTTAACTATAGTAATAAAATTATTATTTTTTTTTTGGTGTCAAAGTGCCCACTACGGGGACGGGTTTTTATTCAAGATTGATGATCAGACTACAGATGTCCTTTTCGGGCATCCGACATTGTACATAGACGAGAGTACAACTAGCCACACGTACAACTTTTGGTTGTCTAATTTAAGTAGTCCGCCCTAAGGTTCCACACTAGCTGCCATACCTGCAACCCAACTAGGGGATTGCCTATTTAACCCCTCTGATCTATGCCTTCTGCCTATCTGTCTTGTATCCCCAGAACATTGTTCTGGATTCTTACCATACCCTTTAGGACTAGTTTATCCCAGTGGGAAACTTGGTAGAGCGGTCCCTATCCCATACAGGTATCACCTACACTTCAGTAACTTACATTACCTACTTCTGCCCTTGTGAAGTTCACCCAACCCCAATACCGCGTCCTTTTCCCTTCTTTAACCTACCCTAGTACTTTTCCAAACTTCCAATCCGATAGCCCGGAAGGATTGGTCTGCCTGGGCTTTATGCACCCTAACGGTCTCCCTTTCCTTGGTACATGCTTCCGAAACACATGTCCTTTTCCTCTGGTACGACTCCGGCGGCCCAATTGGTAAGGGACTCCTCAAAGCCCTATGCCGTCCAGAATTTTTCCTAGCTTTGGCTCAATCCGGCTCCATTCCGCAGCACCTTCGAAAGTTCAGCTACCTCTTTACTCGGGTCTTGCCAAGCATGTTTTCTTTTCCTGCGCCCTCGGGGGGATCTTTATGTGCCCAGCGTAATGAGCTCCCAAAACATTACACTAGTATTACAAAAATCTAATGCACCCTTGGTGTGACCCAGGTTACAGATCCACTGATCCAGCTTTGTTTCCCAGTCCAGGTTACAGTAACACAGATATAATTATCAAAATGTCTCCAGTGGGAATTGAACCTTATACCTATTGCTTGGAGGCGACAACTTATCCAACCCGCTAAGTCGCCACACCCTTAGTAATAAAATTATTATTTTGTGTATATACATTATAGTATATACTTGTATTACTACTTGTTTTGTTTATTTTCATCACTACCAATCTAATATTTTTTGGTGTTCTGGGGCTCTATAGCAGTCTTACGGCATTGTATTAGACCTACAACATTCTTATAGTAGTCTTTTATATCATAGTACTCTCATGGTGGTAGTTCTACAGCCTTGCAGTAGTTTTACTATATTTCTTTGTACTATTAATTCTAATCTTATTTTGTACTTTAAAATTATAACTAGTGTTATAGAACGATAGTTTATTATATTATCTTATTATTTTATTATTTCATTTTTATTATTATATTTCATTGTTATATTGTATTATATTATTATCTTGAGAAGTTAGATACTTAGAATAGTTAATAACGCTTATAACGCTTATAGCGCTTATACCGCTTATAACGCTTATAATGCTTATAGTGCTTATACCGCTTATAATGCTTATGGCGCTTATAGCGCTTATACCGCTTATAACGCTTATACTGTTTATAACGCTTATGTTGCTCTTGTAGATTATAGTGTTTATCATTGTAAATCAACGCTTATAACGCTTATTCTAAAATGTATTTAAAGACACAGAATTTCCCTTAGTCAAACTAGACCAAGACACCCCACTTCTCTTTCTATCTATTATACATCTTGTACTGTGATTTCTTAGGAACAGAAACCTAGGGATAGCCCTATCTTAGATTATTAATAAAGAAACTATTTATCTAAATAACGGCAAGTTTATTATCAAGTAATAGTAAAATTGATAATTCCTTATTAAATACCATGCCGAACTGCCCTTAGAGAAGAGTATAATTTCTTACAGACTAAGAAATTATACCTACCTCTTGGACACCACTATAAACTGATAAAGGATCCCTGTAGCTGTGTCGTTGTTATAGTAAGGAGTAAAAGAAGGCCTCCCTACTGTAACATTTGGTGCCTTCTGGCGGAAACATTTAAAACATTTGGATATTATTGAAGATAATTGGAAACCTCTACAACTTTAGCTGCTGCTGTTCGTCCTGGAAGTCACTTTGCCCAAGAACTCTATAAAAATTATTGCTGCTGCCGTTCGTCCCAGAAGTCTCTTTGCCCAAGGACTCTATCTATTAAATTGCTGTTTATTTTTCATAACTTTTGCTGCACCTGTTCATCCTAGAAGACTCTTTGCCCAAGGATTCTATCTATTTAACTAAATTTACTAACAAGATATTACTAACAATTAGTTATTTTGAGATTTAGTCAGGAGTCATAAGGCATATGACTACTGATATTAATGAATTATATAATCGACATATTAGAAACCACCTAGTAGAACATCATCAAAACTCTGCTCTTCCGTTCCACACTCTCCAATTACGTGCCCCTGATCTTTCTTGTCAAGAGTGTTATCCTCCCCCTCGAACTAGTGGTCGTGTTTACCTTTTAGAAGATTTTGGCACTGGTATTCTAGTACCTATTCTGCTGATTTCTATACCTCTCAAACTACTAGAAACTTTATTCGCCTAACTGCTATTAGAGACTCTGCTACTATCCGTGCTTGTATTCGAGATATTATTTTTAGCTGCCAATATCAAATAGAACTTGACAACCCAAGAGAAATTGCTCTTGCTATTCTCCAACGCTTTACCCATCGAACTACTTTACCTCCTCTTGATTTTGCAGACTATACCACTTTTGATCCATATTTAGACGCTGATACTGGAACCTATAACCCTCAATATCCAGACTTAGGATATTCTATTGTTGAAGGATCTAACAATACTTTTAATACTGTACCTCTTCTTACCCTTTCTGAAACATGTTCAACTACTCCTTTTGGTTTTAACCTATCCTCTTTTAGTGAAGACAATAGTGTTACTAGTTCTCATACCCCTTCATTCCAACATACTAGCCTACCTGCAAGTCCTACAACTGTAATACCTAATCGAGCTGAAGTAGATCTTGAAAACTTCTTTGAAACTACCTCTACTTTTAATTTAGATAGACTTTTACCAGACACTACTGAAGAAACCAGTGAAGAAGACCAAGAACCTTCCTTAACCTCATCTGTAGAGAACTCACCTCCTATTATGGCTGAACAAGCTATCGCCGATGCTGCTAATGCTTTTCATACCTTAGCTGCTGCATTTGTACATGGCGGAGTCAAAAAGAACATTCTCCCTGTTAATTTCTTTAATGGAGATGGAACCCAAGACCCACTTGAATGGTATTCCAAGTTTAAGCGTGCTGCTGTTGCCAATCGATGGAATGCCGCCCGGAAATTAGAACTTGTTCCTGTATACTTAAAAGGAATTGCTCTAGACTGGTTTTCTTCTCTTGCAACTAAGCCTACTGCTTTTAGCGATAAGGACAATGCAGATACTAGTTTTAAACACCTGTTTCTAGACTGATTTGTAACCCCAAAACAAAAATTTCTATGGCAAAAGCAACTTTTTGATATCAAACAAGGTGCCAACTCGGTTGATGACTATATTAACTGGTTTAGAAAACTGAAGCAACGTGTTGATCCTGACAATGCCTTCCCTGATGACTTCGTAATCCAACTCTTTATCCAAGGCCTTTGTCCTGAGTTTGCTATAAATGTACAAGCCTCCGAACCTGCTGATCTTGATGCTACAATGAAAACTGCTCGTAAATGAAAAACTGGAAAACTTATGACAACCCCTAATACAGATACAGACCAAGCTATTAAACAACTAACTGAACAAATCGCTCAACTTAGTATTAACTTTGCCCAGAAGCAACCACCTACTAACCTCTCTGTAAACTATGCTAATTCCTCTAAACAAGCCAATCCAATCAAACAACCTCCTACCTGCCATTATTGTGGTCGAACCGGACACTTTATTGCACATTGTCATCTTAAAAAGAAGAATCAAAGTAATGAACGAGGAGTCCAACAATAACAACTATCGACGTGACTCTTATAGAAATAGATCTAGGAGTCGAGATAATAGAGACCAAGATTATTATAATAAAGATCGAAGCTGCTCTAGGAATAGAGATAATTGTAATGATCGAGATGACTACCGCTCTAGAAGTCGAGACTGATCTTCTTCTTGGAGACCTAGCAACCAAACTCCCCTACCATACTATAGGAATGTTAATTATCTGGATGGAACTCCTTCTACACTACTACCAACCAACCTCTCAACCCACAGAAATGGGAAACATTTCTAGACAACCCTTCTATTTATACTGCTCTATCTTTTTACTTGTACGAAGAAGCTAAAACTGCGAACTTGATCCAGACATCTGCTTATACTACATCTGTAAAATGTAATGTTAAAATCAATCAAAAACCACAAGAAGCTATTATTAATAGTGGAGCCTCCATCAGTATGATCGCACACCAACTAGTCCAAGATCTAGGATTAAAAATAGAACAAGCCTCTCTTAGCCTTATTATACCTGCTACTGGAACCCTTCTCGTCCTTTGGGAATTATTCGAGACTTATCTATAGAAATAGATGGTGCTATTGTTCCTATTACCCTTGAAGTAGTCCCTGCCACCTCTTACTCATTATTGCTTAGAAATGACTGGTCAAAGAAAGTTGAAGTCAGTTACAATTAGAAAAATGGATGCTACTCTTTTAAATAGAAAAACAAGAAACACACTATCCCTACCTCCTATGAAAGCAACCAACCATTACCCCACAACCTACTGTTACTGACCCTGCTGTATTAGACACTTATGAACAGGAATACTTAGTCCCTCAAGAAGCTTATGCTTTTATCACCACTCAAGAACTAGATATTACCTCTACCTCTGATGATGATACCAACTCATGGATTATTCACCAACCTAGGCATAGAAAGTGTGCCCACCTAACCCTCGTGTATGTAGCAATTGTAGCTCACCTGAACATTTCTTTTCCAACTGCCCTACAAACCGTTGTAATCGTTGTCGACAAGATGGACATATTGCTGTCCACTGCCCACAACAAGTACCTAAGCGGACCTCTTGCCGTACCTGCAATGGTAATGACCATTTGTACTGAAACTGCCCTGAGAATATTTGTCATACCTGTAAAGCAACTGAACATATTGCCGTTGACTGTTCTTTTGGAGCCCTTAAGGAACAGAACCGAATCTGTCAATGTGGATGTAATCCTGATGATATTGAAGCTCGAAGAATGTATAACTTTAGTACAAGGTGTAATCATCACTGCTGTCACTGCAAGAAACCAAATAGACCAGAAAACCTGCAATTTCTTAACAATCAGTTTGTTTGCTAAGGATGTATCTCTGACTACTATTATGAACTCCCTCCTGATGACCCTCAACGTATATATTATTATAGTCATAGAGAAGGACGTGGAACCCTTGTCCAATGTAAAATTTGTGAAGAAACCAGACCTACCAATAAAATGCATAACTTAGAAAGCCTAGAACAAGCCCTTTGGTTTTGTGATCTTGAACACCTCTATGCTTATAAAGCAGGACAGGATGTTCTTTACAATTTAAATTATAATTTGTGGACCAGAATCAGACATTACACTGAATTCAACAGAAGTGCTGGATCTCAGTATGAAATGAACCAGACTCGTATCTTCCGACTTGCAATGATTTTCTTACAAGAATTAGACCAAAGCCTAACTTAAGCTTTATAACCTTTAATGACTGATCGCATTAATCAACCTTGGAGTCAGGAAAAAATGCAATTAGTACTTCGTGCTGAACATGGTATATTAGAAGAGAATGAAGAATTTCAATTACAGCAGACTCCTGAAGTTTCCTTTGATACTAGCCATCCTGAATTCTGTAAAGAAACTGCTCTTGCTAACCTCAGAAGGAACTTCTCAGACACACCTATTGACCTCTGTAAGGAATGTCTTTATGTTAAGCACCAGGAAGAACTCGATGAACATGATGAATACTGTACAGAATGTGTACCTCCACCACCACCAATATTCGAACCAGAACCAGACACTATACCTCTAGAACCTACTCAAAATGACCAAGCTATTGTTACTATCGAAGTTTTTGAAACATTACGACAATGAGTTGTCCAACAGAAACAGACCATTAAACAACTTTAACAACAAGTCCAAAAACTTGAAAACTTTAATCAACAATTGCTTCACCTTATTCACCAAGACACCTAGTACCTACAACAAAGAACTGAAACCCTTACTACCCTGTTTGAGAATACAAATTTTAGATAATCCTAGGCATTATGGCAAACTACCTGTTGACTCAGACAACTGTATTAACAGACCTCTTAAAACCCCTGAACACCCTATAAATTTAATACCTACCCCTGTATATAGTATGGACACCCTTATTCCCTATGAGGAATATATCTTAACTCCAACTACTTCATTAAACACAGGTCCTCTTGCTGCAGACCAAGGACTTAAATTTAGACATTTGCTTGAGAAATTTGCAGATATTTTCGCAACAGATGTTAATGAATTAGAAAGAACTGATTTAGTTTCTCATTCTATTTTTAAAGAAGATGTACCACCCATCTGCTCTAGATCTTATTCTATACCACCAAGTGAACAGACATTTATTAAAGAGGAAATCCAACGAATGATGAAACATAAACTTATCCGACCTTCGAATAGTCCCTGGACTTCCCCTGTTGTCCTAGTCAAAAAGAAAAATAGCAAATTACGCTTTTGTATAGACTACTGGAAACTTAACAATGTTACTAAAAAGGATACATACACTCTATCTCGTATTGATGAAATGTTAAATACTCTTGCTGGATCACATTGGTTTTCTGCTTTGGATCTTGCAAGTGGATACTAGCAAGTAGCTATGCACCCTCGTGATAAAGAAAAGACTGCTTTTGTAACTCGCTATAGAACTTATGAGTTCAACATGATGCCTTTCGGACTTTGTAATGCCCCTGCTACATTCCAAAGACTAATCGATCAAGTATATGAAGAAATTGCTTGGAAATTCGTAGTAGTATACTTGGATGATACTATAGTATACTCTCGAACATTCGATGACCACCTGAAGCACTTGAATGAAGTGTTTGAAGAATCAAACAAGCTGGATTGCGACTTAATATAGAGAAATGTAACTTTTGGATGCAAAGACTACCCTTCTTAGGCCATATAATTGCACCTAGTGGAATAGCCCATGACCCTACAAAAATTGAAGCTGTGCAAAAGATTCAACCACCACAGAATATAACCCAACTTCGCTCATTCTTAGGATTAACTGGATATTATAAACAATTTATCCAAAACTTCTCTGCTATTGCTAAACTCTTGAATCGATTGTTACAAAAAGATGAACCATTTCAATGGACCCATATTCAACAAGAAGCTTTTGATGAACTAAAAGACTGACTTACTGCTGCCCCTATATTAGCCTACCCTAATTTCAGAAAGACCTTTATCTTGGCTACCGATGCTTCTTACTATGGATTTGGTGCTACTCTTAGTCAATTGGACCAAACACATAAGGAACACCCTATTGCTTATGCAAGCAAAATTCTACGAAAAGAAGAAGTAAACTACGGTGCAACTGAATTAGATGTGCTACTATAGTATGGGCAATCGAACATTTTCATAAATATTTAGGCGCAACCAAGTTCATTTTAGTTACAGACCATTCAGCATTAAAATGGCTATGCACTGCTGAACCTAAAGGAAGAATTGGAAGATGGATTCTTAAACTCCAACCTTATAACTTTGAAATCTTTTACAAACCTGGAAGAATCCACTCTAATGTTGATGCTCTATCACGCCTACCGACCCAGACAATTAAATCAACTAAACTATGAATTTGAATCGATATAACCAACTTTAAGATTACCTAGAATTAGACAAGCTACCAGACAAATTCACAGACTATAAAAAGAAACAATTAATTAACCAGGCTAGATATTAGACATAACCTTCTATACAAAAAGAACTGAAAAGATTCAGAACACCCTTTCGAGTTATTAAATGGACAGAAGTAGAACTGATCCTATACATGATGCATAAACACCCTACTGCTGGACATTTGGGAACTGATGCTATATACTATAAAATAGCTGAACAATATTACTGGGATCAAATGTATAGAGATGTCCAAGAATATGTAAAAACTTGTGAGACATGCCAAAAGAGACTAAAAGGACGCAGAAAAGAACCTCTCCATCCTATCCAAATAGGACGTGCTTTTGAAAGGATTGGAATTGACCTTGTCGGACCCTTACCAATAACCACTCAAACCAATCATTATATCATTGTTGCTACCGACTATCTAACAAGATGGCCAGAAGCCAAAGCTGTTCCCGATGCTGGAGCTAATACTCTCGCTCAATTTATTTTTGAAGAAATTATCTGTAGACATGGAACCCCAAAGATTATACTCTCTGATCAAGGAAGAAACTTTATTAGTGAAACTATACGGATTCTATGTGAAAAGTTTCTCATCAAACATAAATTCTCTTCACCACAAATGGAATGGTTGAAAGATTTAATCAGACATTATGTGAATCTCTCGCAAAAGTATAAGAAACTGATGACTGGGATTTATACATACCTGCTGTTCTCTTAGCTTATCGAACAAAGAGACATGCTACTACTGGATACACTCCATTCCAGTTTGTTTATGGTAGACAAGCCACCTTACCCATAGAAGCACTTATTCCCGTATACCCTAAAGAAAATGAAGATACAGAAATAATTATACAAGATAGTATATTACAACGAGCTTACGAGTTAATAGAAAAATTACTGACCATACATGAAGAAGCCTAAGAAAATACTAGAAAATCACAAGACAAACAGAAAAAGTACTTCGATAAAAAGGTGAAAGAAGAAACCTTTGAAATTGGAAAAAAAGTATGGATACAAAGTAAAGAAATAGAAATGTCTCGCTCTGTTAAATTTGAGGATAAAAGAATTGGACCCTTTATAATTTAAGCGAAATTGAACAATGGTGCTTATAAACTTCGAGATATGAAAGGAAAAACTTTACAGAAATATTATAATAGTGATAGACTTGCTAAATATTATGAGAAACAGACATGGGAACCTATAATTGTAATTGAAAATTAGTAATTTCTGGAAGAAATTTATTGTGAAAGGGAGTGACATTTGTGTAAAACTTTGGACATTTGTGTAAAACTTTGTACTCAGCCCCATGAAAATCTTCGTATTACACTAATATTTATATAATCCTACACTCCGATTGAAATTTCCCTAAAATATTATTAAACCTCCTAAAATGGAATCTACCACTTTACAACCCAATACTGCACTCGCTCTTTGAAACTTTCTTTCCATTTGGAGACAAGACCCTGCTGCCCAATACAATTTAGGAATTTTTAGTCAAAATGTAATCCTATGGGATGACCAAAATCCAGAACAAGTAATTGATATTACCCCAAAAGAAGAAACAGAACCCTTGTCGAACTTAATGAATTACTGCGACCATTTGATGAAGACATAGAAGCCCTCTTATCTGAGAAACCGATTGAAAAATCAAAGGTAATAACCTCATTGTTAAAAGACTTGACTCAAACTCTTAACCCTCAAAAGACCACTCGAACAAATCCTTTTCTTTGAGAAACGTGAACTGCACAAGTTGATAAAATCCTACAAGACTTACCTAAGTTTAAACAATCTCGCCGAGGACAAAGACAGGCCATTGAAGCCCATTATTATTTAGGAACAATAATAGAGAAACAGACTGAACATAGAGACCAAATTAGTGAACAAATTCGAAAGATAAAAGGAGACCGAAAAACCCAAGACATTTGGAAAGGAGCTCAAAGGATTAGAAAAATCTTTATGATTTGTCCAAAGGACTTAATGTACCAAACTAACTACCTTTCTGTAACTCAAGTGATTAAGTTAAAAGATGAAGTTTATACGGCTCTATTAGAAGAATTAGAGAAGAAATTTATGGAGTAAATTTTCTTAAGGGGATGAAAATGTTATAGAACTATATTTTATTATATTATCTTATTATTTTATTATTTCATTTTTATTATTATATTTCATTGTTATATTGTATTATATTATTATCTTGAGAAGTTAGATACTTAGAATAGTCAATATCACTTATAACGCTTATAGTGCTTATACCGCTTATAACGCTTATGATGCTTATAGCGCTTATACTGCTTATAACGCTTATGGCGCTTATTGCTCTTGTAGATTATAGTGTTTATCATTGTAAATCAACGCTTATAACGCTTATTCTAAAATGTATTTAAAGACACAGAATTTTCCTTAGTCAAACTAGACCAAGACACCCCACTTCTCCTTCTATCTATTATACATCTTGTACTGGGATTTCTTAGGAACAGAAACCTAAGGATAGCCCTATCTTAGATTATTAATAAAGAAACTATTTATCTAAATAATGCCAAGTTTATTATCAAGTAATAGTAAAATTGATAATTCCTCATTAAATACTATACCGAACTGCCCTTAGAGAAGAGTATAATTTCTTACAGACTAAGGAATTATACCTACCTTTTGGACACCGCTATAAACCGATAAAGGATCCCGTAGCTGTGTTGTTGTTATAGTAAGGAGTAAAAGAAGGCCTCTCTACTGTAACACTAGTGTTAGGGGCCCGGGCGTTGCCATGGGCTAGAAGTTTTAATTGTTTTTTATCATAGTTTTAATTGTTTTTTTAATAATAGAATTTTGATTGCCTCTTTGTATATAGAATTCTAATAGTGTTTTAGTTTATATATTTTATATTTTATATAATTTTAGGGTCTAAGGTTATTAGAACAAAGTTATTTATATATAAAACCCCACCCAAAGCTCAACATAATGAAAACTGATCCTAACCCTAACCTTTAGGTCCCAAGATTATTATTAGACCTCATGATTGTTAGTTTAAAGTTATATATATCAATACCCCTCCCAAAGCTCAACATAATGAAAGCTGACCCTAACCCTAACCTTTAGGTCTCAAGATTATTAATAGACTTCATGATTGTTAGGATAAAGTTATATATATCAAAACCCTCATGGGTTAGTGTTATTAATTTTTTATTTGGGTTCAAAATGAACCCGATCTTGGTTCAAATGACCCGGTCATGGTTCAAATGAACCCGAAATTGGTTCAAATGAACCCGTTTTGGTTCAAATGAACCCGATTTTGGTTCAAACGAACCCGATTTTGGGTCCAAGAACCCGATACTGGTTCAAATAAACCCGATCTTGGTTCAAATGAACCTGATCTTGGTTCAAATGACCCGATCTTGGTTCATTTGAACCCAATCTTGGTTCATTTGAACCCGATCTTGGTTCATTCGAACCCGATTTTGGTTCAAATGAACCCGATTTTGGTTCATTTGAACCCGATCTTGGTTCCTGAACCCGATTTTGGTTCATTTGAACCCGATATTGGTTGACCCGAACCTGGTCCGTCGGAGTTTGAATTTTTTGTGTAACCTACCATTTTTTTAGGAACACAAAATACGACCTCTATTTTTGGTCGGAGTTTGAAAAAATTTCTGGGTCAGTGATCTGGGTAAGAATTTTTTCAAGGGTGGGTGGGTGGGGGAGGTGGAGGGTAAGAATTTTAAAGAATTTTTTTACGTGAGAACCTCTAAAAAATCTAAAGAATTCTTAAAGAACAATGCATTAAAATGCAAGTCTGTGTTACTATTTAATAATTCTACACCTCAATTTATATAATAATTTTATTAAAGGTCCCTGCTTTGAAGGGACCTTTATTAAAATTATTATATAAATTGAGGCGCAGAATTTTTAAATAGTGACCCAGACACGCATTTTAATGTATTGATTTAAATCATTTATATCATTATTTATAATTTGTATTTTTAAATTTGCATGATAATATTTTTTGGCTATTTTTTATATATTATGCAGAATAGCATAATGCATCATGCAGCATAATGCTGCATTATGCAATGCAAGATCAAAAAAACATGCATTCGCACATCTCTAGGTATTATCTATTGATTCATAGGGTAAGTTACTAGAGACATATTTGAGAGCACAGATAATAGATTGGAAATAGTATTTAATATAGCAGCAGGGCCGCATATAGCTATTCCACAAGCAAAGGTTGATTGCTTCTTGTAATGAATTGGGTATAAAAGGTCCAACTGCTAGTAAGAGGTCTGGGTGAGGCCCTTGTATGAACATCTGAGCCTTCATCATTTTTGGGTATTGATTTCCTATTCTTGTTACCCTGTTGAACAATGCTAATATATCTGTTGCATATTGATCTACTGTTTCTCCTACTCATTGATGTCAATTCAACAATTCTGTATTCTATTAGTTAATTAATCTTGTGTGCTGCGATAAAACTAGTGTACAAAGCTCTGGTCGATGGTATATTCATAGTCCCAATACTGAATTCTATCTTTATATTTCTTCCACCATAATGCCATGAGGCATGATAAATGTGCACTCACTACTGCTAGCTGCCTTGCTCCCATGATGCTATTGGCTTTGAGAGCCTGGGTTATCAATTCTAGCCACTTAATGAAGTCTTGATTTCCTCTACTAAAAACCAGAATTTTTACTACCTTTTGTTCAGCTACTTCTGCCTGGGGTTCTCTTGGCTCTGCTAAAGTATTAGCTATTACTTGTAATAACTATATAGTTTGAAGTTTGGATTATTTTGCTGCAAAATATTCTGTTGATTTGGGTTTTCAAAAGGTCTTCATTTTGAGTGATATTGACATCTTTTGCCTAGTTATCATTTACTTTCCTTACATTTCCCAGAAGCTCCTTTTCAGAATTGGTGTCATTTAAAATGTTTCTCTATATGTTTTAGTTGCCTGTTACAAGTTCTGGTTTTGGAACTTTCTTTTTAACTACAAACTTGGTTTATTTCTTTAGTTTTAATACTAAATCATTTTTTTCTATACAATGGCACCAAATATGTTATAACTATGGGAAAGACTTCTTTTACAAACAACAATTTTAGCTCAGAATTGTAAACATAAGCTAGAGAATTGAAATGTAAAAGAGGGCATATAGTGATTTAAATTTGTTATTATTTATTTATGGGTAGTATTTCTACTTTAACTGACAATAGGTTATGCATGTCAAAATTTAAGGATAATAAATCTAAATTGATTATGCATGATAAAATTAATAAGTAATTAAGATTACAGAGTAACAATAGGATAATTATAGGAATCATGGGTTTTATGAAGCAATCTCATGGTTTATTATTTATTTAATAATGTTTAATACAGAATGATGCAAGTGTGAAATATAGTTGGATATATATATGTACTAAAGTGAAGCAGGAAAAAGAAATGGCCTTTTTTTACTAATCTGAGTATATATTTATAATTTACGAATTCTATTAGTTCAAAATCAAAATGCTTGGGTCTCAGACTAATGATAACTGATACAATTATTTTTGTGATGACAAAAGGTTTCGTCAAATTTGTGTCTAACGAAACCCTTGCGATTAATGAAACCCTTGACGATTGATAAAACTCTTGATGATTGATAAAACCCTTGACAATTGATAAAACTCCTGACGCAACTCCTGACTGACTATTGATGAAACTAACGCCCTAGCTCTCTAACACAAAAAAATTGTTTACAATCTGTAATTTTAACTGATCAAATTTTAAGATCAAGTGTAATGTAAAAAGTTTTTACAAAAAACAGATATGGACTAGTGCAAAAAGATTTGTACTCAAATAGCTCTGATTAAACTATTTTTTGTACAAATTAATTTTTAATTTTTTTAATTTAATATACTTATTAGGTTACTGGATTGATAAAAATAATTTTTTTTGATTATTTTATTGATAAAATAAAAAATTTATTAATAATAACTTTTTTTAAAAATATTTACTATATAATTTACTATAGTAATTTATATATATGCGTATATAGTAAAAAAAATCAAATTATCTCACTTTAAAGCTTAATTTCTTTACAACCAGTGATTCAATTTTGCTCAAATTTTAACTAAAATCTTTATCATATGCACATTAATGCACTTGCGTAGTACAAGCTCATAGAACAGCATATTGGATGCGAAATTTATTAAAATATCTTTTTTTTAAAAAAAATTTTTTGGTTTTTTTTCAAAACAGTGAATTATATATGCTTAATTATTAAAATAAAAAGTGTTAAAACAATAAAAATAATATAATAAGTTAGATTAAAATCTATTTTATTTGATATTAAAAATTTTTAATAATTAATCAAGGAAAAAAATTTTTCTTTAGTGTCAAAATTATGAAATTTTTTGAGGTACAAATCTTTCTGCACTGGTCCATAGCTCCAAATTTTTATTAGGAAACTATCTATTTGCATTCTAATTAAAAATGTTTTTTTGAAATTTTACTAATAGCCACAATGGCCACTATATTTTTCTAACCATAACCCTAAGGGAGCTGTTGTTAATTAGGTGATTTCCATCTCTTAAGGGGCTACCCCCACCCACCCACACCTGACACCTTATTAGCAATCAAATTACGCAAAAATTTATATATTAATAAATAAAAAACTTTGATATTATGTAACTTTTAATCTACCAAACCATTTTAGATGATTTAACTACCAAAATGATCCTCTCAAAGAGAGGATTCTAACAAGCCCAAACTATTAAAATCCAATTACTAGATCATAGGATCAATCTAGATTTATGTAATATTATATAGTATATTAAAATATGAATTTAACTAATTTTAACTCTGGTTAAAATTATAAAATTTAACTACCCTTTATTTTTATAGAATTTTTTATATAAATAATTTTTTTTAAGGTTAGGGTTAGGATACAGGTTATATTATGTTAGAAAATAGATTATTTATATGAAAAATTAGGTGCTAAAAACTTTTACTTAATAGCCCAAAGCTAGTTTTTGTAATAAAATTTTGCGATATTGATAATTTTTTAATTTTTTTTCTAAATTTTCTTAAAAATTACTTTATTTTGTTACACAAGATCCTGGAGCCTGATTGGTAAATCGCTGGGTGGTTAAATTACCAGAGAGGCAAGTTAGCAATTTCCTTAAAATATTATTTAATATTTATAATAATACAAATCTATATTGATATTACGATCTAGTAATTGGAATTTAATAATTTTAGATTTGTTAGAATCCTCTCTTTGAGAGGATCATTTTGGTAGTTAAATCATCTAAATTGGTCCAGCAGATCATAAGTTATTTAATATTAAATTTATATATAAATTTATAATTTTAATTAAAATTTTTTTATAATTTTGACTGGAATTTGATAATTCCGGCCAGAATTACACATGATACATTGGCTAACCCACCCCCACCAAAAAATCACCTGATTTCTGTTAGCTCCCTGATTATAATGCAGTTTTTTAGCCTTAATTTTACACGTATTTTTACTTAGAAAACAAACCACATTTGTTTTGATTATTACACTTGATACTAAATTTTGATTGGTCAAAATTACAGAATTACAGAATGATCAATTTTTTGTGGGAGTGATACCCAAAATGATTAAGCTCTTGATGAAACCCTTGTCAATTGAAGAAGCTTTTACATTGAATCTAAACAGATTATTTTTATTTGCTAGCATTTTACTAGCAACAGCGAAGCGTAGGATCAACTCATAAAGGGGATCACAAATTATGGGTCAGGATACGTCGAAGTGCATCGGAATCAAGGTCGGTTGGATCAGAATTGATCGATTTTGCCCAAGATCATAAAAAATTTTACTAATAAAATCATATCCATTCATAAACAGCTAAGTTAAACACCGTCCTAGATCCAACGCATATGACCCGGAATTTTGGTGACCTTTCTGTAAAATTTGTTTAAGATTGATTGTCCGAACATATGATTTTTTGAACTATCAATAATAGCACTAATGCTATGAACATTTGTTATTTCATTTGCAGACTAAAACCATACCCTCAAATATCTTTAATTCGTACTGAGGTTTTAATCACTCGCTAGGTGTTTAATTCACTCGCTAAGAGGTTCATACACTTGCCGAGAGTCTATAACGCTCATTGAGGGTACCAGCAGGGTACCCTCATTGAAGGATAAAATCACCTATGTCACAAACTATGCCAAAATAAGAAATACATAAAATAATACATAATAATAAAATACTATGGCACTGCCAATTCGTAGAACACCTATCAGATATATCTGGGTGATAGTTGCAAATCATCAGGCAATGTGGTATCGATGTCAAAAAGATAGAAACTGGGAAGATATAATAATGAACAAAAAATTAACTTTACATGGATTAATTTATTTCTGTTATGAAAGAAATGAATAATAGTCTTATGCATCATCAAAATCATCATGGGTTTTGTTATTTATTATCATGTGTCATGGGTTCATGCGTCATGTGTTTCGTCATGCATCGTGGTTTTGTCATGTGTCATGGGTTTCGTCATGCGTCATGGGTTTCGTCATTCGTCAATTCGTCAATTTGAAGTTGCCTGACGATCATGCATCAGGCATCATTATCTCGGACCAATATCAGTAGTTTTGGACCATCAGGCATGGTTTCAGATCACTGTATCTAGTTCGAGACCAAGATTTGTAGTTTGAGACCATTATACATTCAAAGCCTCTATTTAAAAAGGTAACTATTCGCTATTAAAAATTTTTACTTCAGCTAAGCTATACCTGCCATAGTGAAATTACCTAAACTTGTATAACACTCCCCCAGTAAGTCCTCCACTGTGCTCCGGACAATAAATAGATTTTTACTGCCTTTGCTATCTAAATAAGCCAAGACTATGTTATAATAATAATCATAACAGATATTGCACTAATAGTTCAATATTGAACTGAACTTGAAAAGCATTTTAAAAATGTTCAAGTTCAGGTTCAGTTTAAAATTGAACTGAACCTGAACATACCCAAAGTTCAGTTAGTTCAGTTTATAGGAACCCTGCCTACAACAGCCAGCTTTATTATGCCCACAATCCTATTTACCTTAAAAGTGCTGTTAATTAATTTTAGCCATTCAACTGTGTCCTGATTTCACATTGCATATGTTGAGAGTTTACAAAAGTTTATCCTCCAAATTTATTTTGAATTCTTGTGATTGAAACAAAATATTGACCAAAGCCTGCAACAGCTTTAGAATTTGCCCATTTGAATTGTTGACCTAAACAGGATTTCCTTCTAAAATATTTCCATTCACTGACACACCATCGTTGACCATTCTATCATTATTTTCTGGATAACCATTTTTTTTTTTTTTAATGATGCATTTTATACAAAATTGCGTGAGCTCAAAATATCCATTCCACATAACTGGCACCAGAAATGTTGTGAGGCTTATGAACTTCTATGCCAATCTAACTACTGGGCCACACGGATTGAATGTTTATAAAATGAATATAATTTTAATATTAGGAGAGTGAATATTATGCTTATTGTATGAAAGATATTTATTATATGCTATAAAGATCAAGGTTCTCCCATTATAAAACTATCTTTTATATATGTCCCAACTAGAATAACCCAATTACCAAAAATGAGGTAAGAAGAACAACTATTTACAAGAATTGTAGTAATGAGAATTCATTATGCAAGGATATAGTAATCATTACCCAATTTTCATGCGATTTTGTAGCGATTCCTTGACCGTTTCGGGTATGCAGAAGGCTTAGCTTGGTTACGAGACAACGGAGACAGATCGTGACACGGGCGGTATCACGCAATTTTTTCGTTAACCGCAGTTCAGACATGCTTCCTTTGTCACGAGACCTTCGATTTGCTGCTAAACAACATCCAGGTTGATATTCTATTATCAGTTTATTAACAAATAGGCTAATTAATTAATTATTACTCTTTGTAAAATTTTGATATCCCTAATCACTTTTATATCATAACACAAATCAGAAATCGTTTACTATTACCGATTTTTATGATATCGTAAAATTATTAGTACTCTAAATTTTGTTATAAAATTGATTATTAAATACGGGATTACAGAATATCAATATGAAATGAGTGAGCTGGTATAAGGTGTAACATAGCTATTCTAAAAAGCCATCTATCCTGATCAGCTATAATTCCTAGCCTAACCTTAATATATATAACATCAGAGCAGTATGATACGGATTTAAAATGGGTATATTACACCCTGATCTGATCATCCATACTGATATTCGTATTATTTACAAATTGATAGACTAATCAATCGATTAGTTGACTAATTGAAATCGTTTATTGAGATTTGCAAAATTTTGAGAAATCGCAAATTATTCCTTTTTTTGATGATAAGCAAAATTTACAAAATTTTGCAAACCAACAATAATCAACTAAATTGATATGCAATTAATTAGTTGTTAACTTTACAACCAATCGATTAATTTGATTTTCGATTGTATATGTTATGCGTCATTTTATTGATTCCTGTCATTAAGGATTGACATGAAATATTTGTGAATCCAAGAATAAGTATGTTATACTTTGAAATTGGTATCGGTATGAAGTTTACCAATATATATCATATTTAATAAAATATCATTCGTATTGTTATTTATTCTTGCATTGGCCACGCAAAACGTAGCCACACCTCCTCGAACATTTTGATTTATTTTTTCGGCAAGTGCATGTTTTGTTTCACAACTGGTTTTTCGGCAGTGACCGTTATAAATTTTTTTGGGTTTAATTTTTTGTATGGAAGATTTAAGATTTGGATCACTAAAAAAAAAAAATTTTATTAACGTTAATAAACAAAAAATTAAATTTAATATCGATAACAACAAAAATAATATTTTTTTTCAAAGTTTTTTTTTTTGGCCTTCACATTCTGTCTCCTGATGCGCAGCACAGATCACTTAATAAAAATTCACTATTAGGCAAACTTGTGTTCTCAAATTATTTTCACCTCATTTAAGTAAATGAGGCTCTTCGATACGAAGTATCTTAAAAGTATTAGTAATCCAGTGTTTTAACTTTTAATCGTGCTAAAGACTTGAAAATTTTTTTAATATATTTAAACATTCATTATTAATTTTTACTATACTTTATTGATGCATTATTAAACATAAAATTTCATCAATAACTGGTTATTGATGGATCAGTAAAAATCAGTAAATAACATACGTCAATCCGGAATAGATTGTCGACGCATAACATATACAGTATGAATGTAGCATATAATTTTAAAAATACGTACGTATATCGTATAGACTTTGATTATATACGTGAGGATTTGCAGATTGTATGATTCTGAATTTTAAAATTTTTATAAAGATTGATTTTTATTAAACTGTTCAAGACAATACTTGTCGATACACATATGATTAATATAGTAATGTGGAATACAATCTAACTTGTTTATGAACCAATAGAGCTATTTATAATTTCTAAAAATATTTTAGTTATTATGCTACTTAATCAACGTAAATCGATTAAATATGAATAAGAATGCCAATCTAATTATTAATGTCATGTGGCAAATTATTTTTAATTATTTTAGGTAACTCAAAGTTAATTTCTCGTTTTGCATAATATGGAATCAGAAAATTTGGCATTATTTTTTTACGACCTACCGGGTAATTACGGAAAATCAAGCTCGTCATCGGGAGATACCGAATACCTTTATGGAAAAAATTAATTAGCTAAAGTGGAATAATTTGAACTTAAAAAAAATTTTTTTGAAATGATCTCTGTCACATCTTAAATATGAATGGTCCGCATGGCTCTTTTCATCATTAATTTTTTTATCTTTCATGTATTATTTATCTATTCTAGCCTTATAATAAGACAAGGTTGGAGATAAAAAAATGCAAGTGTAGAATTACCCGTCTCTATGATTATAGTGTTGGATAACCTATAAAGTGATGAGTGGTGCTTCTTCGAGATTGAAGTCTTTGCTTTTTTATACAAGTATTTCTATATGCATGATTACATTTGCATGTGCACGTATGGCATATAGCATATGAACAAAGTCAATAACGTTTTTTAGAAAAAGATTCGCACATGCGGCTAAAGTGCAAGTGTAATCAAAGATACAATAATAATAAGTGATAAAAATCACGATTTTTAGACACAATAATTTATGCCCCGAAATAAATTTATACATTTATTCGCTAGCTACTGTATTTATCATTTTTCCATTTTTTTTTTTGCCTGATCTGATCTGGACGAAAGCTTAGAATTTGTTGATCATTTTTAGTTTTCTAAATGAATAAGGTTTTATACATTCATAATCTTCCTAAGGGAAAAAGTAAAGTTTTTTGGTGTTTTTCGATAAACCTAAATGCACTCAGATTTATTTACGTTTTTAATGCATATCAGTACTGTGCCAGGTCCTCAGTATAATAAATAATAGATTCATACGATAGTTAAATTACTGTTTATTAATGGGACGCGTAACAATACTTTTTTATACTATGTGAAAAGGTATTTATATCATATATTAATAGAAAGCTATTTTTTTTCTATAAAAGACGTTGAACCAACAAATGTAAAGCTATTGTCTCATTGGCATTTTGTAATAAATATATATAAATATATTGAGCGCTTATGTTTATCAAGTGTATTTCATTTACATTGCTACATACAGTGCTACCTACATTGTTACTTACATTGCTACATACACTGCTACTTACACTGTTGCTTGCAGTATTGATAATATAGATGATAAATATGAAATTTATTTTTTTTTTTCACTCTCGTTAAAATAATTTATTTTTTAACAGCTGATACTAACCAAGAAAGAAATAAAATAGCTCAGAAATGTCATCAGTTCTGTCATCAGTTAAATTTCATTCAATGACACTGGTTAAAAGATTGTAAAATTCTGACAATCGATAACATGCTGAAAAACGATATCGAAAGAATAATAAGATGTTAGTCAAAGGATATTATAAAGATAACAGATATCGATATCAGGAAAGAGAAGTCGGCATACTTATCTATAATTCAGATTATAATATCATGCTAATTAAATTTTACATAAATATTTTTTAAAAAGTTAAATAAAAATTTCTTTGTATTATGATTTTCATCTCATGTACAATGATCGTTCTGATAAAAAATTTAAACTATGTCATAAAAACTCTATTCTATTTGACATGATAAACTAAAATATAATAATTTAGGAGATTTATCGTGCACATATGATTTATCATTATTATTTCTGCAAATTTATAGTGGCTTGATCAATAACCTGCCCATTGTGTTTAATTTTAACTAGTTTATTCATCATCCTATCAAATAATGTAGGAAAAGCAAGTGAAAAACTAAAGTTCTGGGTGGTATAATTTGTATAAAAAATTTCCTAAAAGTTTCAGAGATACCATTACCAATTTCTAGAACGAACTGTCCTTTACAGCCAATACCTTCAGATTCAAGTTTTGTGAAAATAATTTGTCCCCCGAGATTATTTAACACAGAACGGCTTTGGCACCAGTGGGGAGATTGCGAGGTGCGATAATACAAGATAGAATGCGAATATAGATAAAATTACTAAAAAAGTAAATGGTTTTTTTTTGCAACATTTTTGGATGATATTGGTTGCTTAAAGTTGTTAATGAGTTCAACTGATCTGTAAAGGTTTAGAAAATTATTTATTTATTCCAGAAAAAATAAAAATCCATTCTTTATATTTAGGTTTTGCTTACTTTGATGAACGACACATAATAAATTTTGAAGAACACAAAAGTCGATTACCTGAAAAATTATTTAATTGCACATCTCAAAAGTTTCAAATATGGAAAGGCTGGAAGTAATGAGTATTCTGATTTTAATTATTGTTTGAAAAAAAATTCTATTAAAAACTAAGGATGATAGAGTCCAATAATGCTAATCTAATCTAACCTAATGTCAACTAACTTTTCGGGTTGATTGGTGTAACGGATTAATAGAGACTTTTTCATACGATACAAATTTATAAATGAGAGGTAATTTACTTATTTGCTCGATCGATTTATATAAGAAAAAGGTACTAAAATTTTATTATTTTCGCTTTGCTTATTTTGGCTCCATATTATTGCATCATAAATTTATACCAGGAACGGAGTGCATCGTAGTGCTGTAGTGTATGGTTACTTGAGGAGTGAAATGATAACAAAATGGTTCTTTGATTGGTTATATTTTCACATGACATTGTGGGTGAGCTACTATCGTCGTCCAATTTGCATTTTATATTAAACCGGTTTGATGTGGCTTTTGTACGTACGTACGTGCTATTCGTACATGGATTTATCCCTTCAAAAGGACTATTTTTAAGTAAGTATTTCAAGTTTAAGTTGTGCCTCGTTTTTTATTTGATTTATTTCTGATCTTACCGGTTTTGTCTATTGATGTATTGATTTTTGGATTTCTAAAAAAAAAAAACTAAAATGGCTTAGTAAGTATTTCAAGTTGAAGTTGTGCCTCGTTTTTATTTGATTTATTTCTGATCTTACCGGTTTGATTTTCTAAAAACTAAAATGGCTTAAAATCTATTTGATAAATATAAGACCACAGCAATGTAATAAACTACTGATAATAAACGTACAATAAAAATTGCGCGTTTTATCAATGGCAATAATAATAATTATTATTAATAATCACATTGATATTTCATTGATCTTTTTTCATTAATATTTATAAAGATAACTCTTTGTTGTTACATGCTTCGATTTTTTTTTTTTTTATTCATTGTATACGAATCGATCTTTATCTTTTATCTCCTTATATTACATATCCAACACTTTATTGATTCGCAAGGATATGGCTTCGTGACTCATGAAATTTGTTATAATGAATGTCTAAATATACTAACCTAATGCCTTTAATGATCTTTGTGTTGTCGTAACAGAAGAACTGCACATGCCTAAACAAGATAGGAATGTCGAAAATTTTACGAAATAATCTGTGCTACCCATCATGCTGAGCATGGCGGTCATGAAAAAAACCCGGAAAATGTAAATCATGTTTTTTTTTTAAAAAAAAAAAAATTTGTGGTAATTATTTTCTTATTAGATTTGGGTTAGACAAGACACTCGGGCCGTTGCCGAAAACAAATGCGGATGTTTCTACGCGGAAATGCAAAAATTATTAAAATATTTATGAATATTCGAATATATTCTTTTAATGTATAAAATTTAGTTAACATTTATTATCTAGGCGAGTATATATTAATCCATTTTTATTAGCCTTTTATTTATTATATATATATGTTTTAATTTTTTAATTTTTTACTTTATTATTATTATTATTTCTAATTTTTTTCGCTTGCTTTTTTTTTTTTAATAGATGTTAAATGGATATCGATCCTAAAATGACAACCCAGAATAGACAAATTCAGCAATGACATGGACTAGAATACATAAACTACTTTTTATCATTATTAACATATCGCCTTAAGATTCAAATTGTGTTATTGAAATTTTACTTAGATGCATGAATTCGATTTTATTGAGTTTTTTTTATTTAATATTTATTTAATATGGTTAATCGCCATCTAAAATGGTGTCAGCAAAATCTTGCTTTTGATTATGTATTGAATAATTCGATCTTCGTATACCAGGAACGGAGTATAAATACGAAGAGTATGGCTTACAGGCAAGTTAAGTCAGTGATGTACGTGGACAATGTCCAAGCAAAATCATTGGACATCGGTCATTGTCCATGGAAGTCCATGTCCATGTCCACATGATCATCTTGTACATGGCATTGTCCATGGACATTGTCCAATGTCCACCTGATTGGATAAAAATAGAAAAATAAACGGAACTTTGCTTTTTTTTTTATCATCGTTATTATACATAGGATATCGATAGTGATAGTATTACTTGCTTTTTTTTCAAGTTAGAATACTTTTATTTTTGAAGTACTCGGACTCCATTTCTTTACTTCATGGTAAAATAAAAAAAAACTTTTTTATATATATTAATTATTTATAGAAATATCTAACTTTATTACTTTTCCTAACAACAAGAAAGCTTTGAAGGTTCTTTGCAAGAAAAATGCTCTAAATTCTTTGGATTTTGGTTTAAATGTACTTGGCTCTTAAGGAGGAAAAGTATTAGTGAAGGCCTTTTGAAAAACGCTATTTTGACTTCTAGAATTTTACCTTAATGAATTTGGCATCGACTTCTTTCAAAAGAACATTAATTTAACAAGTAATGCTGGCATGTGCTTAATGATTTCCTGGTGAGGATCATATTTGTACTTTAATTATGTAATATAGCGAGTCATGTCTGATATGGTAAAACTAGAATTCTTTTAGGTTTTAGTTCAACCGTACCAGAGTGTCTAGCTATTTCTAGTATCTAAAATAGCACAAACTAATTTTTTTATTTTTATTTTATAAACATATAGAATTAAATAAAACTATTCCGGTCGAATTTGGTTATGTGGTTATTGTAAGATCACTAGCACTATTTAGATGCCATAAATAGCTGGACACTCTGGATCATACTTATTGATATTAGTAGCTTTAAAAAAGATGCAGAACACTCATTTATGTGAAAGGGTATGTTTGTTCTTATATGTTGTTCAAATGACAATAAAATTGAACTTTCTATTGTTCTTATATATCAAGACTATTTACACACTAAACATTTTTTTTCTTGTTAATAATGAGGTTAATGAAGATATGTACATCTAAATCCAGAAAGGAAACTTGAACAAAATTTTTATTTTTTAGGTGAAAAGCACATAATCGCTATCACTATAATCTTTGATAACAATCACTCATACTATTCTTTTATTGATTTTTTTTCCTTGATGTGTATTTTTTAATAAACAAAAATTTTTCAAAATTTTTTTTGTATTTAAGTAATTCAGTCACTGATGTCACTTTTTTCAAAAACTTACCTTTTCACTTATTAAATAAATCAAATATTCTTTGTATTGTATTTTTTGTTACAAATAAGCCAAGTATAACATAATCGCTATGCCATTACAAACTATACTTGATAAATATATTATCAAAACTAATAATAAAAATAATACAAGAGTATACTGTAAAGCTTGTATAGATCAATTGGGCGAAGAAAATGGTTTAAAAACTTTTTCCCAAATAAGGAAGACTGAATAATTGCACATTTAAAGAAATGTTCACAGTTTGTTGCTAAAACAATACCTGAAGAAAGAGAAAATGTTTTTAAACTAATTGATATTTCTACAAAAGGTGAATTTATTTATTGTCATGGCTGAAGCTGGAATTTTAATTATTTTAAAAAGTATAAGTGAATTTTGGTAGGGTTTATATTTTGAAATCAAGGCACCTAATTTCCAGCTTCAGCTATTTCTAGCTTTAGCTATGACATTTGTTTGTCCCATTTATTTATTTACTTATTTTTCTTACAAATATATACTTTATAGAAACAAACAAAACTACCTCTTTGAGTTCCTATTCTTTATCTTCAAAAATTATTTGATCATCATCTTTTGGACCAATGGATGATTATATAGTTAGTGCTTTATTACTTGAAGATACAAAAAGGTTTTACCAACTTCTTTTACAGCTTACAGTTTCTTGCAAATGGGCACTGTATTGGGTAAATAAACCTGAGGCAGTTGAATTATTTGAGTTCCTTAACCCACTTATAAAGCTTCCGGACTGTGTACACTTGGAAAAAACATTTTAATAATGCAACTTATAAATCTAACAATGCAATACAAGCTATATTGAAAGAAAATCAATTGTAAGTACTCACACCTATGATAGCTGGACTAATGTTCGAAATGAACATTTGTTAGGGCAGTAATAATAACTTCAGAAGGTAGACCATATGTTTGGAAAGCATTGAATATAAGTTCAGAATATGAAATGCATATAGAAGTTATAAAAAAATAATATATTGCTGAGTTAAATGTACAATCAATCAAAATCATTGCCATTGTGACAGATAGTATAGGTGTATATGCAGCTGCCAGGTATTTATTATTATTTTATTTTAAAATAAATAAAAACTAATTAGATATTTTATAGATATTATTAAGAATTGCAAGAAAATCAATTGCATTTTTGCTATGATATGCTCATCAAATGAACTTATATATTGGTGAGATCTTTAAAAAATAAGCTAATTTTAAAAAAACAACAGATCAAGCAGTTTGTCTTGCTGTTTATTTTTAGAAGTCCAGTTTATAAATTTTTTATAGAATATTGAAAGATGAACAATATACTGAATATAAAAAGTGTTATGCAATTAGTAATCCTGGAGAAATACAATGAAATAGTCTTTATAATGTTTGTTCAAGTCTTATATGATTACAAAAAGCACTATAGGTAAATTACTATTAGTATTAGTATTATAAATTATTGTGCAAATCATAAACAAATTTTTTCTTGTTGTTATAAAACAGGTTTCTAAATTTTAACAGTTAGAAAATTCTAAGTGTTTCTTAAAAGAAACACAAAAGAATAATAGTCATATAACATAGTTTTATTACTTTATAGTTTTATAGTTTTAATATTTTATTACTTATTGTTTTATTGTTTTATAGTTTATTGTTTTATTGCTTTATTGCTTTATTGCTTTTCAAAAGATATATAAACCCTAGTTTTTCTACCCTCTTGTACACTAAACTCAGATTCCCTCCTTCTCTCTCAAATGCTTAGAAATAGTTGTACCTCTTGAATATTATTATCTAAATAAATTAAATATATCTTTGCTCAATAAATATACTCTTGTTATTTAATGAATATAAACTGAACTGCTCTAGTAAACTAATACTCCACTTCCACACTGCTTTATATCATTTTTGACTCTTATAAGATTCCTGTTGCTATGTGCTGTGTTGCAAGTACTATATTGAAGGCTATAGTCGCTTGTTACTATTAATATTTTAATAGATTCTTGCAATTAAATTCAAACAATCTGTTAGAAAAACTTCACATGCTAAAGCCGATCCAAAATTAAAATGTGAAAATATATAAAATTATTAGTTCTATAAATTTTTGGACTAATATTTATCATCTATTTGGTATTCTCCAGCTATATTGTATAATTTTAAATAAATTACAATCTAATAAAGCTTAAACAAGTTTGAAATGATTTTAAAGATATTCAGCTTAGTACTCAAATAATATTATGTTTAGAATATCGATAGTATAATTGGGAACAATCTTTAATAATTCTTGTTTGTCTATAGACCAATTTAATACTAATATTAACTATACTAATTTTAGTCCACAGCTAATATATTATTATTATATATGGTCTAAAAAGGAATCTAAACAAATTTTAAGAGAATTTGATAACTTTTGTTTAAAAAGATATTCTTTTAATATTCGTTAACAGAGGAATTAGAGTTGGTTGTGATCCAAATTTTTGTAATACCATATTTACTCGAAATAACATGCACCTGCGAGTTATTTCGAGTACGCGCATGGGCGTTATTTCAGGTAAAGATCAAATTTCTAAAAAATTATGCGTTATGTATGTATGATGCATAAAAAACCTGTATTTCTTAATTTTATATGTAGCCTTTCTGATCTAAGTCAGAGTTTTTGACTAAAACAATTCTTATTTCTGCTTGTTATATGAATTCTTTATTTCAGCAGATTATTAATTTGGCATTTGGAATGTATGTTATATTGGGACGCACATGGGCATTATTTCGAAACCAACATGCTATTTTAAAAAAATGCAATTTTCGAAATAACACCCATGTGTGTTATTTCGAGTAAATACGGTATGTATAAATACTGCTGCTATAGAAAAGCTATAGAGTTGCATGGAATTTTTACAAAATAGTCAACATAATTGATTATTAGTAAGTATATTGTATATAATTCTTACATTAAAATTTTTAGACTATTTTACTAAATAAGTCAGCTAAAAGAGTTTTACAAATAAGCAAATTACATGCAGATATTATGTATAATCATCAGCTTCGATCTGATTATTAAGCATATACATATGATGATATTCCTAAGAGCAATCAAATATAATTGAAATAGATTCTGTTATACAAACTCATGCTAATATTGAAACACCAACTTTAATCAATAAAAATATTTCTTTTTTTAAAGATATGGAAATAAACAAATCATCAGAAAATATAGAATTAGAAAAGCATCTTTAGAAAAAATATTTTCAAAAAATATATCTTCAAAAAATAAATCTTCAGAAAATATATCTCCAGAAAAAATATAGAACTAAAAAAATATTTAGACAAATTAGATAATTAACTTACAAATATTTACAAGAATGGATAGATATGCTAGAAGAAAAAAAGCAACGATTTGGATGATAATGATTTTAAAGAGGTATATGAGGAGGATAAAGATAAAGTTCTTACTAATAATAATTATTCTGCAGTTGACATTAATGCGAAATAGAAATTGGTTACTTTCTTTAAAAAATTGGAGCTAAGTAAAATTTTGTGAATATATTTTATTATAATATAGTTAAATAAAATGAATGCCATTTAATCTTAAATAGTATTATATTTGTTATATTACAAATTGCTATGCACTATATATTTTTTAAATTTTAAAAACAATATTTATTCATGATAATATATAGTATTTGAAACTTTCAATTTAGAACACTTCGAATATTTTATAAAATTTTAATTTAAACATTTATATTTGTACAGTGCAGAAGATTTTTGAAAAAATTGTGAAATTTTATATATTTTATTAAAGGAGAATTCTAATATACACCACAGGTGATTATCACCTGTAGTACAATAGCCAACCAAAATTTAGAATTAGGTGTAATATGTAAATCAATTTTTGTATAACAAAAATAAACAAAAACAAAGAATTTTTAAAAAATTGCTTCTAATCCAGAAATTTGTCTATGAAACTACTTTTTTTATGCAAAAAAAAATTCCTTGCAAAATTTTACTATATACAAGCACCTTTCTAATTCCTAACCCTTACCCTAACTCTAACATTAAAAAGGTTTGTTTTTTGTTTTAATAAAATAATTTATTTTTATTTATGCATTGTAAATCACAGGCGATAATCACCTATGGTAGACATTATATTATTTCTTTATTAAATTTTAACTTTTTATTGAATATATTCTAATTCATACATAGTGCTTCAGTTAAATTTAAAGATTGTCTGAATGTTTTCGATATTTATAAAGTTACAAAGTGCAATAATAAAATTTAATTTTTATTATTTTGCATACATTGTTATGGTTTGAAAAGCAATTTCTAAATTCTGGTTTTTGAATATAGCTCTAATCCACAAATATTAAAGAGTGAATGATAGATACTTAGTTGTTTGCACAAATGCATACTCAAAGGCATAAGAATGTGAATGTAATTTATTCAAATTACTTTACATGAGGGCTTTATGCAAGTTACTTTATCAGGAATCTTACAAGTTTTACAATAGATCAATTCAAGAGTATGTTATTGTCTGGAGCAAAGCGTAGGACTCATACTTCTACGCTCAGTGATAACTAAACCTATGCTTTTGATATGTATATATTAAAATTATCAATAATGTAGTTGTGGCATTTTCCGTCTGTAATGCCATGTACCTATATTTGCACATTTGGTGCAACAACAATACATATTTTACGCATCTGTGCAATGGGCAAATTCAAATCAATTACCCGGGTAACTATTTTATATATATTGTATATAAGATAGCTTTCTTGCAATTGGTCAATTTTATTTAATTAAATTTATACTGTACAGTTTAGAATTTTTTTTAAAAAATTGTAACCTGTTTATAATACTATGAAAGACTCTTCGCGAACAAAGCTTGGGTAGGTATACACGTATCAGCCAATTTGTGGAATTGGGTCTTTTTAGGTTATCAGTTATTTACACAATTTATTACGTATATATACTGTACATATATAAATCATCGTAAATTACTTTTGTTCATTAATAACAAAAGATCGAATTGATTTTACACTACAGCAATAGGAAATTTAGATTTAATACCTTCCTACAATAATATTGCTTTGCCAACTGCATAGGTTTATTTAGATCATAATATGTATAAAACAATAGTATTTAATCTTTGTAAGCATTTCGAAAAAAAAATCAATTTACTAAAACATTTAGAATTTAATTTTACTAAAATATTTTGTTTGCTAAAGGTTCGAATGCACTAAAGCATACTTGGAATAGACACATAACTATACGTTTATATCCTGGCTACAAAAATATGAAAAAGATGATAGTTCTTGATACAGGTTAGTAAATATTCCTTGTTAACTTATTAAACTAGACAATGCAAACATTTCACTTTTTCTTTCAATTCAAGAGTTGACATCCCGGAATTAGCCCTTCCAAATATATTTCAACATTTTTATCATATTGAATCTTAACGTTCGCATAGTCATGAAGGTACTGGAATAGGGCTTACACTCACCAAAGAATTTATGACATGTCATGGTGGAAATATCACTATAACTTCAGTAATAAATAAAGGGACAACATTTAAATGTTGGTTTTTGATAGAATATGAGCACTTAACAAAAAATAAAATATATTTTAATTACGTTGAAAGTCCAATAAGTTATGGTCGAGAATTATATACCAATCGACAGCTTTATTTAGAAGAAAGTTCTCAATGGATAAAAAGAAGATCAAAATGATATAGATAAATCTACAATTGAAGATCAGAATATTGAAAAACTGCTACTAAGGGGCATCCATAAATAGACAAATTTTAATAAAATAATTGCATTATATTGGGGGGGACCCCCCACCTACATAGTGAAAAATCGTTATATTTTGGGGGACCCCCTCAAACATAACGTTATTTATGGATGCCCCCTAAGAGATGTCACCTTTCATTTATCTACAGAAGTAAAGAACAAAAAGAATTGTTAGATTGTATGTCGTATCCCTAAATTGCTAGAAATTTAAACAGATAATAGGATATATAAGTGAAATAGTAGTGAAATTAATTATATGATGAAAAGGTATATAATGAGTTAATCACTAACTTGGAAAATTTGTCATTTTAAATTATTAAATAATAGATAGTACTTCCAAAGAATTAACTAGATTGCTAGAAATTGAACCAGATAATATGATACTTTAAGGTATAGAAATAAAGTTAATTATATGATGAAAAGGTATAACGAATTAATTGCTAACTTGGATGATATATCCGAAGATTTAACTAGATTGCAAGTATAGAAGTAAAATTAATTATATAATGAAAAGGTATAACAAATCAATTACTAACTTGGAGAAATTATTATATTTTAAATTATTAAGTAAATAAATGACGCAGCTAATGACGCATCCAAAGATTTAACTTGATTGCTAAAAATTGAACCTGATAATACGATAGCTTTTAGGTATAGAAATAAAATAATTATATAATGAAAAGGTATAACGAATCAATTGCTAATTTGAAAAAAACTATTATATTTTAAATTATTAAATAGCTAAATAATGCATCTAAAGATTTAACTAGATAATACGATAATATAATAGCTTTAAGATTAAGAAGTGAAATTAATTATATGATAATGAATCAATCCTAATTTGTAGAAATTTTTGTTATTTTAAATATTAAATAGATATTAGATAATGCATTTGAAGAATTAACTAGATTGTTAGAAAGTGAACCAAATAATACGATAGCTTTAAGGTATAGAAGTTAATTATATGATGAAAAGTTGTAATAAATCAATCACTAACTTAGATGATGCATCCAAAAATTTAACTAGATTTCTAGGAATTCAACCCAATAATATGATAACTTTAAGGTATAGAAGTAAAATTAATTATATGATGAAGAGGTATAACGGATCAATCGCTAACTTGGAGTAATTATTCTTTGTTATACCCATAATTTTAATTCTCTATTTTTTTTCTTTTTTTTTTAAGTTTTTAATTGTTTTTTTTTATTCTTTTTTTTGATTTTTTTTATTTGTTTTTTTTATTATTATTCTTTTTTTCTAATTTTTTTTTAATTATTTTTTTCAATTTATTTTAACTTTTTTTAATGCTTTTTTATTTATTTTTTTTTAAATTTTTTTTATTTATTTTTTCAATTTTTTATGCTTTTTTTTTTTAAACTTATAAACTATTTTTTAAATTGTTTTTACTGATTTTTTTTTTAATCTATTTTTAAATTTTTTTTTAATTGTTTTTTTATTAATTTTTTTTTATCATTTTATTATTCTTTTTTTCTTAAATTTTTTTTTATCTTTTTATTAATCTTTTTTCTTAAATTTTTTATTTATTTATTTTTTTTTGATTTTTTTAACTTTTTTTTAAACATNTTTATTTATTTTTTTTGATTTTTTTAACTTTTTTTTAAATGTTTTTTAATTTTTTTTAACATTTTTTATATTTTTTTTTTAATTTGGGTTTTTTTGATTTTTTTTAATTTTTTTTTTAATTTATTTTTTTAAATAGTTCTTTTTTTAATTTTAATTTATTTTTTTATTTAATTTAATTTTTTTTACTATTTTTTTATAATTTATTTTTATTTATTTTATTTTAAAAATTTTTAGCAAAAATTTACTATATAATATACTTTACGTTTATATTCAATAATTATACAGACATTTATATTTGTATAATTTATATTGTTTAATCAAATTATGCAGATTAATAAATTATGTGGACATGAATATTCATATTATACGAACATTTGTGTCTGCATAATTTATTGTCAATAAATTATAATGCCCGTATTATCATACGAAGTCTTTTAAATCCATAACATTATATGAATATTTGATATTAAAAAAAATAAGTTAAAAAAGTTAAAATAAAAAGTTTATATTAAAAAAATAATAAAATAATTTTAAAACAATAAATATAATAATAATTTAATTAAAATAAAATAAGAATAATAATTTATTGATAACTTAATTATAATTTTATTTTATTTTATTTTATAATAATATTATTTTAAAAAAAATGTATATAAATTTATAATTTTAAATAGTTTGTAATAATATTAAGTTATTAAACATTTAGTTTTATTTTTAATAAAATATTGTATTAATTTTATATATTTATTTAATTTATATTTTAAATTTATATTTTAATTTTTATAATTTAATTTAATATTTAATATAGTATTTTAAATTAGTAATACAAATTAATAAAAAATTTTATTAATTAATCAATTTTATTTAACTAATTCATTAGTTGCCTAAACAATTAATTTACTAATTAATTAATTTATTAATAATGCTCCGGATGCATACCGGTTTCTGGTTCCTAGTATATTAATTAAGAATATAAAATATCATTAATAAAAAAATTTTTAATATACTTAATAGCGTGATATTTGAACTGCTATAATATGATTTTATGAATATATGTATTTGCAGTTCAAATGGCAGTTTGAATTATATAGTAAAAGCTTTAGCGTATTATCAGCTAAAGTTTCGTTTAACAATATAAATATGGTGCAAGATATCTATACTCAATAGTTATATAAAGTAGTTTAATTTTTTAAATGGTTATAACTTCTTATCTAAGAGGTTTTAAAAAAATCTGACTAGTAACTTTATAGAGCTATATCAGCTCTATATATGTGCCAAATATCTTTTCAAAATCTTATCATTAAAAGAAGTTTTAGTAATTTGAAAATTGAAATTTTATATATAAATTTATATATAAAATTTCAATTTTCAAATTGTTAAAAATCCTACAGAAAAGAGATTTTGAAAAAATATTTGGCAAATATGTAGAGCTAATATAGCTCTATAAAGTTACTGGCCAGCTTTCTTTAAAACCTTTTAGATAAGAAGTTATAGCCATTTAAAAAATTGAAACTCTTCATATAACTGTTGGGTATAGATGTCTTGCACTATATACAAGTCATTCTCGTTATAATGAAGTCCTCGGGCTATAAAATTTCTTCACTATATTGAGAGATTCACTATATCGAGAGCTTTTTATTATAGTAATAATAAATCTGTTCTAAAAAATTCTTCTCCATAGCCAATCTTCACTATATCGTGAGTTCACTATAACGAGAGTAACTTGTAGTATGGATTATAAGATATAATATAACATTCAAAAGATTTAGATTAAGCATTTTAGTTTTACTAATTAGACCTAACTCTAAATAACCTAATTAGTTATATATTTATATAACAAGCACAGTTTAAAAATAATAAAAATTCTTTTGGTATTTATTATTTTGAACATATAGATTATCTTGAACATAATTTTTATTTGTCCATAGACTGTCCATGTCTAAAGAATATTCATGTCCATGAACAGTTCATGTTTATGACATCACTAAGTTAAGTAATATTAGCAATTTTGGGTATCTAATTTGATGGTTGTTCCTGGTAGTTTTATATGCCATGCATGCTAATATTTTGTGCTTTTAAATTACTGATTATTATAGCAGAAATTGATTTTTAAAAGATTCTATAATATTATGGTATGTGTTTATAGTATTACTTTTTATATATATATATATATTGACTTGTTGTTTATTATTGTGCTTTCTTGATTTACTGTATTTATAAATTAATATTGTGGCTTGTTTTTACTTGTTTTATTTGGAATTCTATTTGAATTATCAATTATATATCAAGTTGCTTAAGACTTGTTATTTTATCTATACCAATTTTGTATTTTTTGAACTTAATTCATAATTGTATTAATATAGGATAGTGAAGTAACTCGATTATAAAATACTCGATCATTGATCGACTTAGATCAATGATTGAGCACTAATTAATGGGCTTGAGCAAAATAGGTCATTCAATAATTGATTATACTGATTGATCAAATAAGTATATATTTGATCAATCAAAATATTTTTATGAGTAGGGTCTGTAGCAAATATTTTTGTATAATATATATTATACAAATAGAAATCGATCATGTATAGAATCTTCTATAACTAATAATTGATAACTAATAATACTATTAAATATATGTCATCAGCAATGCTAAAATTTACTTTTGCACTGTGATCTAAATGACTTGGAAGGTATGTAACAATAATTATATTGTATTTTCATTTTTAAATTTTTTATTTTTTTTAAAAAATAACTAGAGGAAATCACCAGTTACACAAATTAACATCTATATCCAATATATAGATTTTTGATATAATGAACCTTTTTATAATGAACTCTGGATATAATGAACTCAAGATTTCTTATTTTAATTTTAGTTCTGTATAACAAGAACTACGACTCTTAAAAATCATAGTAATTCTATATAACAAACTTTTTTTGTCCAGAACTGAGAATTCGGTATAGAAAGAGTTAACTGTATACTCCTTTTTTTTTGCTTGTGCTGTACTTTATTTTTTATTTTTTGCTTACAACCTTTTTTTTATATACTGTATATCGTAGCATCATTGTTGTTTGTTAGTGCTTTTTTTCATCACTTTATTAGAGTTCTATATTGCTTTCTGGTACTGTGCTGTGTTGTATTCATTAGTATAGTTTTGTGTTGCATTACCATGTCATAGTCATATTGCAGTTCATTGGTTTACTGTCATATTGCATTACTAGTTCATATTGTGTTGGTTCAATAGTGCAGATATTTGGAATGTGTTTGTCTTCTTTTGCTAGTGTTGTAGGTCATTGGCAGTGTATAAAATAACAGATTATAGCAGTAGTGGGTTTATATTAGAGTTATAGATAGATTTATAGTAAGGGTTAGAATAGAATTGTAATGTTAGAGTGGGCTTAATAACAAGGTTGTTAGATAGTACTGCATAAAAGTTAGGATCATGTTTTGATAGTTATGTGGGTTTAGTTAGAGGTTAGAGTTAGGTTACAAAGTAAGTTAATATTTAAATTAATATTAGATTGTAGGGCAGATATTTATTATTAATAATGTTTGTGATAAGATATAGTATTTTTAAAGATGGTTTTGCGCATTATATAAATAAATATGAAATTAATATGAAATAAATATGAAATAAATATAAAATAAATACGAAATAAATATCTGATATTAGATATAAAATAAATACGAAATAAATAATATATGAAATACTAATAACAGATAATTATCTGTTATAAAATAAATATAAATAACTGATAATAAAGCAGGGAGGTCTAATTATGAAATAAGATGCCGATGAAGGTTACATTTTAATTTGATAATTAATTAAAGATTGACTTAATGATTGATCGATTATATATGCTTGAGCTTATAAATTATGCTTGATTGATTATACTTAATTAAATATATATACCATATTTACTCGAAATAACACACACCTGCGCATTATTTTGAGGAATGCGCATTATTTTGAGTACACGCATGGGTATTATTTCAGGGTAAAGGTCTAATTTCAAAAAAATTGTGCGTAATATATGTATGATGCATAAAAAACCTGTATTTCTTAATTTTATATATAGCCTTTCTGATCTAAGTCAGATTTTTTGACTAAAAAAATTCTTATTTCAGCTTGTTATTTGAATTCGTTATTTTAGCGGATCATTAATTCAGCATTTGGAGTGTGCGATATATTGGAATGCACATGGCATTATTTCGAAACCACATGCTATTTTAAAAAAATGCAATTTTCGAAATAACGCCCATGTGCGTTATTTTAGTAAATATGGTAATTAATTTTTTTTGATCGATTATTAAAAATTTTTTTAATCAATCATTAATCAATGATTTTTTTGTCAAGTCAATTCACTAATATGGGGTTTGTTTTTAACATTTTACTATTAGTACTGCTGATTGGATAGTCATTTTCTTGTGATTTGTATGCTACACATGCTAATGTTTTGTGCTTTTTAAGTTACTGTTTATCACAGTAGGAATTGATGTTTAAGGGATTCTATAATATTACAGTATGTGTATTCATATTATTGATTTTTTTTATATACATTGTTTATTATTGTTTTTCTTGATTTAGTGTATTATGTATTAATAGAATTCTGTTTGGATTATTGATTATATATCAAGTCACTTAATATTTTTTTTATATTGGTACCTATTTAACTTAATTCATAATTGTATTAATATGGGGCTTGTTTTTA
Organism: Gigaspora rosea; assembly: GCA_003550325.1. NCBI lineage: Eukaryota > Fungi > Glomeromycota > Glomeromycetes > Diversisporales > Gigasporaceae > Gigaspora > Gigaspora rosea. Next base: position 85,255 of record QKWP01000398.1, on the reverse strand, counting down.
TAATGTTTACTATTAATACTGCTGATTAGATAGTCATTTTCTTGTGATTGTGTATGGCATACATGCTAACGTTTTGTGCCTTTAAGTTACTGTTTATCATGGTAAGAATTGATGTTTAAGGGATTTTATAATATTATAGTATGTGTTCACTAAATTGATTTTTTTTATATATATACTGTTTATTATTATGCTTTCTTGATTTATGTATTAACATTGCAGCTTGTTTTTACTTGTTTTACTTAGGATTCCATTTGGATTATTAATTATATATCAAGTCACTTAATTCGTGATCCATCTAAGAACTATAAATTTTTTATAATTTTTTATAATAAAATTTGGGGCATATTTAATATAAGTCTTATAATAGAGTGGAATCTGGTGCTGCTCTCTAAGTGAAGTTGTTTTTTTACTAAGCTAACCTTTCTTCAACATTTAACAAAAGTTGTAGAGCAAATTTTTGTGATTCTAATAGTAGTAAAGTCAGTAAAGTTAACCCAGTGGCTCTTGAGATATTTTAAGTTTTCTCTTTACAATCATATAAAATTTCTTTACAATTTGTAAAGAAATTTATATGATTTTAAGAAGAAAACTTAAAATATCTCAAGAGCCACTTGGTTAACTTTACTGACTTTACTACTATTAGAATCACAAAAATTTGCTCTACAACTTTTGTTAAAAGTTGAAGAAAGGTTAGCTTAGTAAAAAAACAACTTCACTTAGAGAGCAGCGCCAGATTCCACTCTATTATAAGACTTATATTAAATATGCCCCAAATTTTATTATAAAAAACTATAGTTCTTAGATGGATCACTAATTAATATTTTTTTATATTATATTGGTACCCATTTATACTTTTTGAACTTAATTTGTAATTGTATTAATATAGGGGCATGTTTTTATAACATATTACTATTAATACTGCTAATTGAATAGTTGTTTCCTTGTGATTTTGCATACCATGTGTGCTAACATTTTATGACTGTTTATTGCGATAGGGATTTATGTTTAAGGGATTCTATAATATTACAGTATGTATTTACATTATTGATTTTTTATGTGTACACTGTTTAGGGGAGCGCCATTTATCACCTGATTTTTTAGGGTAGGGGTCTGGCAATTATCAGGTCCTAATAGTAGATAACTTTTGATTGGCTAAAATTTTTTAAAATTTTTAAAATTTAATATTAAATAAAATTTGAACCAATGATCCGTTTGGGATGATTTTACTACCAAAATGTTCGTCTCAATGAGATGATTCCAACGAGCCTAAAATCGTCAAAATCCAATCACTGGATCCCAAGTTCGTTATAAATTTGTATTGCTTTAATTATATTAGGTTTGTATATATTAAAAATTATTATTAAAGATCTTATAAATTTAACATTGAATAACTTGTGAACTAGCAATCCGTTTTGGATGATTTTACTACCAAAATGCTCGTCTCAGTGAGACGATTCTAATGAACCTAAAATCGTTAAATTCTGATAACGGGATCCCAAGGTCGTTATAGATTTGAGTTATTTTTAATTGATTTAATATATTTTATATTAAAATAACACAAATCTATAACGATTTTGGGATCGCTGAATCAGAATTTAACGATTTTAGGTTCATTAGAATCGTCTCACTGAGACGAGCATTTTGGTAGTAAAATCATCTAAAACGGATTGCTGGTTCACAAGTTATTCAATGTTAAAGTTTATAAGATCTTTAATAATAATTTTTAATATATACAAAACTAATATAATTAAAGCAATACAAATTTATAACGATCTTGGGATCCAGTGATTGGATTTTGACGATTTTAGGCTCGTTGGAATCGTCTCATTGAGACGAACAGTTTGGTAGTAAAATCATCCAAAACGGGTCAGTTTTTCAAATTTTATTTAATATTAAAGTTTAAAAATTTTTTAAAATTTGAAAAAATTTTAGCCAATCAAATTGCAGTATTTATGATCAGGTAGGGGGGAGGGGGGTAGCCGCTTAGTAGCAAAATATCAGCTGATAAATGGCCCTCCCCTTAGTTTATTATCATGCTTTCTTGATTTATGTGTTAACATTGTTTGTAGCTTGTTTTTACTTGTTTTACTCAGGATTCTATTTGGATTATTGATTATGTATCAAGTCACTTAAGATTTTTTTATTTTATATTGGTACTGAATTTATATTTTTCAAACTTAATTCATGATTATTAATTAATTATCACTTTTAGGTTCCTAACTAGGGATGAGTACTAGAGCTATTTGTGACCAGCTATAGCCGTAGCCAATTCTAGTCAGTCAGAGAGGCTTAGTTGACTAACTAAATTGTAGCAGATGCCAGATTTAAAACATCAACACAGATCAGTCAGATAAATAGAAGATTCCAAAAGACTATACGCAACCCAATGATCATCACATCATGTGAAATAATGTATACGTCATTTGTTTTTGCACTAACAAAAATTGGCCTAAACTAATCTGTAATCTCAATTATCTCAAGAATAACTAAACCAATTTTGCTGATCTAACAGCTATTATAATCAGAAGAATTGGTTAATTAAAGGATCAAAGAACCTTTACATAGTAAAATAATTGATCGACTATAGTTGGCTATTAGCCAGTATGACCAACTGCACTTAGCCAGCTATATGCCAATAGTTGATAATAACTGACTGAAACCGACCATAACTGACTGAACCAACCAACCTGATCAAACATTATATGTATCACTTATTGGTCGATCTGATCTAAATATTCAAAAAAATATTTTTTATAATATTTACTAATGCTATTTACAACGCTGTTCTCTATATATCAAATGCTTCCTATGCTATATTTCATTATCATACTGAATAAGTTAAGCTTTTAAACATAATTAAACAATAAACACTAAAAAATGTACATAGTGTTGGCACATGACAATTAAACTATTAATATAATTAATGAATTCATAGACTCATTTCAGAATTTATTGATGTGACCTAGTAATATGCAAACTCTGTACCATACACATGTAAACTAAGATATACATGATTATTAGTTTGTATTAATAAACTGTTAAAACATTTCATTTTTTAAAACTTCTAATATGATCTACTGATTCTCCTGTTCCTGGTTTTGCGTGACAGCATCGCGCAGCTTCCTTATTATAAATTTTTTGACTTTTAAATTGATTACACACGAAAGTAGATCAATTTTCATAAGATTTACGTGGTACAGCAAAATTTTATATTGAAAACAAAAACATGTTTCTAATAAAACTTTTTAAAAATATAGCCATTATTCCCCAAAATTTTGTGGCATATAATTTGAAGTTTCATATTTGTTCAGTAAAATTTTAAACCCTATATCATTTAAAAAAATTACCTTCGTATATTGGTAAAAAAAAAAAAAACTTAGATGACCCCAAATTTCCGTTTACAATCGGGTGGCAATCATTTCACCGACAATCACTTTATATTTCAAGCTTACGTTAATTAAATTTATCGTCGCTTATAATAAATGATAATCATTATGGTCATTCTGAATTTCAACCAAAAAATATAATTATGGTCGAGCACTATTACGAGCACTATCACGATCACAACGAGGTTGAAGCTTGAGTACACCTTTATGAATTTCTCGAGCGTCTCCATCAAAATAGATTAGTTTATATATTTACGGTTCAATCATGGTTCAGGAATGGCGATCACAAAACAAGTCGGTAATTGGAGTTATGCGTGTGACGCAAACTGTTCATGAAAATGACGGTTATAGAAGTTATAAATCTAGACTTGAAGTTCATATTAATTAAGCAATGATTTGCTCAAATACGAATTTATGAAGATATCTCTGTTTAGATATTCCACACTTAGTTTTACGTGCAACCATCTGGTTTATTAGTAAAATATAATGTTTATTGATTATGTATAGTAAAATAAAATGTTTGTTTATTATGTATAGTAAAATATAATGTTAAAAATTTGTACATATAAAAATTAATTTTTAATAGAAACTTATTAATTTGCTCAAATACGAATCTATGACGATATCTCTGTTTAGATATTCCACTCCTGTTTTACATGCAACCATCTGGTTTATTGATTATGCATAGTAAAATATAATGTTTATTGATTATGTATAGTAAAATATAATGTTTGTTTATTATAGTAAAATATAATGTTAAAAATTTGTACATATAAAAATTAATTTTAATAGAAGCTTATTATAGAAATTGACAATTGACTAAATCATCACGGCGACTTTTTGTAATTGGGCCTAAATTAAGAACCCAAATTACTATTGAATTATCGTGATTATTAATATGATCGCGTGTCAACTATATGACGAATATACTAAAATGAAATCCGAATTGAATAAAACTAATATAGCTGTCGCGTCAAACCCATCTCTCCACCTTAAAATACCTCTTTTTTATATAAATTATTATGGCATATGCGTCATATATTATGTTATAAAATTTAGGGTAGTATAAAAATACGCTGTAATTTATTTTAAAATTAATTTTTTTTTAAAAAAAAAAATCACCAATCGATTTCAATGCATTTGGATGGTACCACTGTAACATATTTTTCCACTTCCTTTTTGATATTATCATTCAAATTTGAATATTCTTCAATACCCAAAAAATTTAAGGTGTTTTTTTGCTTGCAGAATTCGATAAGTGTTTTAGCTTGTTTTTCATTATCAAGGCTATTAATTAATAGTCTTTTTAAAGGTGCATAACAATTATTGAGCCATATATCAAAATATGAATTCAACGTTGTATGTATTATGTCAAGATATTGCAGTGTTAACGGCAATATTTCAGAAAACCTTTTAATCTCTTTTTCTTTTTCTGGTACATCATGTCTGATCGATACAATGAGAAATTGAAGTTTTGGTAAATTCTTAACAAGGTCTAAAAATTGTTCGGAAAACTTAATGAATAAAATGCTGAGATATGTAATATTTGGGCAGAAGGATTTAACACCCTCTAGTAATTTTGATTCTTCCCAAACCACTTCAGGTTCAATTTTTATTCGTTGTATTAAATTTCCAGACTTTTCTAAAAATGGCACTATGGTCTCTGAATCAATCTCGAAGTCAGCTACCTCTAAAGCGCTGATTTTATAATTTAAAGTGCATAAAAGTCTATAATCGCAATTTTTGATGCGAAGGATTTCTAAATTTTCACAATTCGATAGTACTTTGAACTCTTCACTATAATCACAATAACATAGTGTAACTTCTCGCAAGGAACGTTTTTGACATTCTAAAGCAGAAATGACACCGTGAAATTTATCATTACACTCTTCACCATCTATGCTGAATTTCCTAATTTGCTCTTGTGATTTAATAATAGATGTTAATGCACAAAATAATTTAGCTTCATAAACATAATCAGAAACAAACACAAGATTCAAAGAACTAATCTTTTTAGTAAATTTTGCCAAGATTTTTAATAATCTAATAGCACTCTTAGAGCTGGTTTTTGTTATTGCACCCACATATAAATTTTGGAGTTGCGAGAAAAATTGCTCATTTCTTTTTAATGAGTAAAAGATCTCTTGATTAATTTTAGTAGATTCATAAAAATTTACATCGAATTTGTGTAAAATGGCACCACTCTCAATAAATAATTTAAATAATAAATTAATTATGAGATTTGTCACTTCGATTTCTTTCGGATTAAGAGAAGTATCCCACCAATTCGAATGAAACTGGAAATTGATCCATCTTATGACTTCACTTTCTAAACGCGATAAATCGAGAACCTTTAAAAATCTTGCGTAATTAAATAACGGTTGAGAAATTTCTATATTTACTCCGTATTTTATTTTTAAATCGATTTTTGTGTCTTCGTCAAAAGATGAACAATAATATTTCGAAATAAATAACAGTCCTTTCTTGAGTGAAAAGTTGCATGAAAAAAATGGATTTTGCCAAAGGATAGGGATTGATACTTTACACCAATGTCGGTTCACAAGAGTGCACGAGTATAAAGAATAAGTTTCATTATTTACGTGTAAATTGTTAAGAATTTTCTCCATTAGTTCAGGCATATTGCCCATGAATATTTTTGATGCCATTGAATTTGTTAGATGTAGATAATATGTAATAGGATAAATGGTAAAAATCTGTACAGTCTTATTTACGTTCGTACGTACGTACGTATTTATATACGTAAAATAATACAAGAATAGAGCTGGTTACTTCAAGTTTGAAAAGCTGGCTAAGCAGGATATGCAGTGTTTCGGCTGAAATTTTCGGTTTCTGCCGGGCGAAACTTCTGAAACCTCCGAAACTGTACGAAATTTCCGAAACTTCCGAAACTGGCGAAGCTTTTGAAATTTCCGAAACCAATAACCACTAAATTTCATATATATTATAGGCGAAAGTATGTGTTTATGGATTTCGGAAATAGGTATGATCTTAAAATTCGGATTTATGGCATAAAAGGAGTGGCCCTTACCAATTTTTAGACTTCGAAGAGTTCGAAGTTTGTGCGGTACGAAATTCCAGAACCAAAACTTTTCGGTCTTTGAGTGAGATTACGGTCGAAACACTGATAATAATACTGTATACAAAGTAGTAAGGTTCTTGTTTGTCAGGAATCATATCTAAATTCAGGGGTTGAAGCATAAATTGTGTTCTTGATAGGGCTGTTAATCGATCCGGTCCGGACCAACGATCCTTTGGTCAGTCCTTTTAAGGAAATAAACTCATACAGGAGGGCAGGGTTGGCATTTATCCATTGGGGTGAATGGAGAACAACTCCATTGGCATCACTCCATTGCTCCATTGAGTATGGAGTCCAACTAGCTTATATATAGTATTTATCAATTTTGCCCCAAAATCATAAAATTTTACTATGAAATCATATCCATTCATCAAGTAAAAAATGCCCAGCTGATAATTTTGCTATAGAATCCGCTAACAACTAGGACCAAACGCAGACCTAGATCCGACGCATCCGACCCGGAATTTTGGTGACCATCCTGTAAAATTCGTCCAAATATTAAATATCAAATAAATTAAACTATATAATACGCATTTTAAAACAATTATGAAATATTGTATTTGGTTAAAATTCTAAAAAAAAGATTGGTTATTGTCAATTACAAACCTCTTAGTTTGTTAAACAAGGTTAAACCATGTATAATTATAATGAGAACGGGCTGCTGTTAATGTTAATAAAATAACGTTAATAAAATAGAGAAATTTATTAATGACAGCAATGGAGTGATCAGTTGATTTATAATTTGTGCGAAATAACGCCTATGGGCATTATTTTGGAACACGAGTTTGAAACAAGCTAATGATTAATTTATGCGTGGATTTTTAATGATAAAAAAATTATAATTTGCATTCGACTAAATTAACTATTAGCTTGCCTCAACTCGTGTCCCGAAACAACGCCTATATGCAAATACAGTATATTGTTCTAATCTGAATTAAGTGTAATCTGCTCGAGCCGCATGTAAGTTATGTATCATTATTAACTCAGTCACCAAAATTCTGGGTCGGAATGCTTCGGTGTGCCTCGGAATCATGGTCGACTGGATCGGAATTGATCGATTTTGCCCCAAGATTATAAAAACTTTTACTAATGAAATCATATCAATTCATTAAGCAAAAAATGCCCAGTTGATAATTTTGCTATAGAACCTGTTAACAACTAGGATAGGGCTAAACGCCGACCTAGAGCCGACGCACCTGACCCGGAATATTGGTGACCCTCCTGCATTATGGTCAAATTATAGATTATCAGTTTTTCAATATCGATACAGTACACACTGATGTATAATGTGGATCACCTGTATTTGAACAAATCATATACTAGACGATAATCCAAAGATTACAACGCCAAAATAAATTTGGATAAATTATTTTGAAAATTAAGTTTGTTGCTTTTAAACTTTAAATTCATGCTGGCCAATAAATTTCTAGTTTTTAGTAATCAAACTTCCTAAATTCTCATGGATGTATAATAAGAAATTGTCAATGTAATTATCCCTGATTTGTTAACTTACTATATTTATATTTTACATTAAGCTTATTATAGTTAATTATTGGAGCTCTTCATTCGAGTTGACGACATACGTAAGTCAACAGATCGAAAAGATGGCGAAGCTGGATGTAGGCGCATCACAAGGCCTGGTTAAGGGGCGGGTCACGAGCTGGGCGTAGCAAAGGTAGGGGGACATGTGGAAATCATCATGAGATTCGGAGCAGGTGAGTATGATGTAAGATCAATTCCCGCAAATTGCAACTAGGGGACCTGGTTAGGAGGATCGATTCAAGATGAAGCAAGTACAAGTAGAAAGGGAGCAGCTCCAGCAACTACGCCAGAAGTAGTCAACTCTGCTGCGAGGAAGGAACATAATCGCAGCCCGATCCCGCCCACCCGATATTTTCATAATAATTGCCAAGTTCTGATAGTCACATGTCACATTAACAGCCAGCTTGCATTATGCAAGCGGGAGGCCACCGGCCAATATCATACATCACAGAATCAACTGCTTACAGTGATGCCCGGCACAACGATTATCCAAATTGAATCATGCGTAGACATTAATCATAGTTGGAACTAAATAAAAAGAAGTTAGCTTGCTATATTACTATACTATATTATTTTCTAATCCATAATTTATGTATGACTTAAATTATCAAACGTGTCAATTAATAAATAACTTGCACTTCTTATATTATATAAGCAAATATTATAAATTTGAAAAGCTTATTGTAAATGTGTTGAAACTCTTTATACTCGAAAAACTTAATTTATCGTTATAGCAAAAAAAAGTTATGTCCATTCGATCTAGCTCTATTCGGTCCTGGACCGCAGTCCAGTTCGATTTTTTAAAAGATCAGCAGCCTTTTAACCAGGATAGTGTTACTATCTGTGGGAGAGCTTTCGGTTATTAAGGTCGATAATAAACAAATAGTGTGTATTCAACAATATTTCTTATAGCAGGTTAGAAAGTTAAAGGGTTTATTTAAGCACGAATACAATAGAAATTTTACAATAAAATTACACTTAAATGTTTCTGCAGCTACTAGCTAAAACCAAATCTATTTATATCTTTTAATTCCTACTGAAGTTTTAATCCCCTGCTTGGAGTTTTAATCCCTCGTTTGGGTTTCAATCCCTCGCTGGGGGTTTTAATCCCTTGCTTGGGGTTTCAATCCCTCACTTGGGGTTTCAATCCCTCACTTTGGGTTTCAATCCCTCGAATACGCCATGATCATCCCTGCCCAAATAAGAAATACATTATAAAATTCAATCAGGACTGATTAACAACCCTAGTTCTTGATAACTGCATCAAAGAAATATCGTTAATACATCAGAAAAGTAATTTTGGTTAACTCTGCTCTAGAGCGTTCTCAAGCACCTCAATCTATGGATCAATTATGTGTTGAGAATAAATTTTATTTAGCAGAAAATATTTTAAATTGGTCAACCAAGCTTGTCATTATAATGTTGCGTAGTTTGTTAAAGTTTATTTAAATAAACCATTTTTTAATAATAATAAAAAATGAGTTTGCCATTTCAATTGACAAAACATTACAAAGAACTAGTATTCAAAGAGATTACTCAAGAACTATGCCATGAAACTTCATTCTTAGTATCAACAAAATGTTATTTTACTTCTTGCATTAAAAGTTTTATGGAAAATAAACCAAAATGGGGAACTCAAAAAACAATAAAAAATATTTATTATCTCTTAGCTTTGCTCATATAGCAATAGATTCAATTATTATTCTGTCAATGACCAACATCAACGAAGACGTAAAGCTATTGTTTTTTGAGTTGTTTTTTTTTTTTTTGAATTTTGGTGTTTTCAAGCATCAACCTAAATGCATTTCATAATGATCGAAATAGTGCACAGTAATTTTAGCTATTGTCATAATATTTTAAATAAAAAAAAAAACCAATAATACGAAGATAATATTGCTGAAATATGCTCAGCATTACTATTACTGTGATTTGTTAATAATTGAGTAGTGCTCAATTGCTACGATGCTACGATAAATCAAAATAAAATCTCAAATGCTGCTTGAGATAATTCTAAGCAATACTTTATTCATTTTAATATTTATAAAGGTTTGATAAGTCAGCGCAAAAAAAAAGGTTGTTTGAAAACTTTTTTGACTGAAAATGGTAAACACTATTCATTTTTTATTATTTAAATTTTTTTTGTCGTAATAAATTAAGGGCGCTCTCACTCAATTTGATTGGTAGTTCTAGAGACCATGTACAAGCACTACGATTAATTGAAGTAATTCTTACAAGTAATTTTTCAAAAGATTCATATTACAAAATCAGCACAACTCTACAATGAAAAAGATGGTCTTTTATCATCCTTTTTTATTCACTGATATGAACTCGCTTGATCAGTTAAATTATTTTCCACTAGTTAAAAGGATACTCACCTAGCTTGAGAACGGGTCATTACTAGTGGTGCAGACGTTTCTCAGGGTAGTGACTATCAATGGCATTACAGCTATGGCGCAGGAGCTGTACTACCTCAAGGTCATATTTCCGTTGGGTAGATGTCATGAGTGGTGTAGCATGCCGAATGAGGTAGTGTGCCGTGAATAGGTAATATGCCGTGAATGGGGTAGTATGCCACAGGGATGTTATATGGACATGGACATGGACCAGACCCGTATCCATGTTCAAAGGTGGGCAAATGAATCAAAAACTATGGACTAGTAAGTACTACATATGCATACGTGCTATTCATACTTTTGCAAAACTTCCTGGGATTTAGTTTATCATGTAGTAAGTTAATTCTTAGATATGCCAAACACTCATCACGATATCCTATATCAGAGGCTAATTGGGATTAACTTGTAATGTTTAAATTTATTTTACCATTATATGATTTTTATTTATCATTCTTAATTTTTGTATTGATTTTTTCTTAATTTTTTTTTTTTACAGTTTTAATTTTAGTTTAATTTATTTTTTCCTCAGTTTATTTATACAGTTTTAATTTTAGTTTAATTTATTTTTTCCTCAGTTTATTTATTTATTTAAGGTTTTTAATTTATTAACTGCTTTTATCATTTGATCAAGTCAGAAGCATTTGTTGAAAATTTGTTGAATTTTTGTGAGTTTTTTTTTTCAGCTACGTAATTTATTTTTTCCTCAGTTTATTTATTTATTTAAGGTTTTTAATTTATTAACTGCTTTTATCATTTGATCAAGTCAGAAGCATTTGTTGAAAATTTGTTGAATTTTTGTGAGTTTTTTTTTTCAGCTACGTTGATAAGCATTCTGATTTACTTTTTTTTTTTTTTAGATCACACTTGGAAATTTGACACAAATTGAGACTAACTTTTTTAAAGGTACAGTAGTTACAACCGATATCACGCAATTAACCCTAACCCTATGCAGTGATGGCAAATGACCTGAAATGACCCAAATGACTCAAATGACCAATGACCGGTCATTGGGTCATTTCAAGAATGAAATGACCTATTGGGTCATTTGAATTTTATTGGTGGAAATAGCAATTAATTAAAGCTTGATTAAATTATGAAATTCGAAGTCAACAATAATTCAAAATATTAAATATTTAATACTCACGCTAAGATTTGATCAATTTATAATTTTTTAAGTCTATTTACTCCAGTTCTCGAAAGTAATATTTACCTTTAAACAAAAGCCGGGTTGTCCTGTGCTAAATTACCGTGATTGATTATAGAAGTTCCGTGATCACATAACATCGTTAAGAAACTTAACCATCGAATCTAATACCGTGATCTCATATTAGAGCCTCGTGACATAATCTAGAGCTCTATTCGACCCTGGTTACCCGGACCAGTCTATTCACGCCTCAATCGAAGTCTTACCATTGTTAGAGTAGTTTAGTTGATTTTAGTTAGTCTTACTAAGTGTATAGTTGCGATACTTACACGGAGGGTTCATTTAGCCTTTCACAACGTACATACATAATGAGGTTTATTATACGTATCAAAAACTATGTCAGATATTGTGCAAATTTATAGCAAAAAAAGATTTTTAATTAATTAAAATTAAATTAGTAATAACTTTCCCGTTTGAAGTCAAATTCATTCGTTTATATACATTTGAATTTAATATATGACACGTTAACGTGTTACCTAGCACATTAACATGCTTTCTAACACTACTAAGCCCAACGTATTTTACTTATTTGCGTTGGGTCATACAAACCAAAAAAGGAACTCCGATTTTGCAAATAAAGTGCGTGAGATAAAAAATTTAGGGTTAGGTACGGTGTTCCATTTGGGCCAAAAGTGCAATTTTTTTGAAAATTGAAAAATTGAAAATTGAAAAATTCAAAAATTGAAAAATTCGAAAATTCGAAAATATTCAAAAATTCGAAAATTTCAAAATTTGAAAATTTGAAAATTGCAATTTTGAAAATTTGAAAATTGAAAATTTTAAAAAATTAAAAAATTTAAAAAATTTAAAAATTCTAAATTAGTAATTTAATTACCAAATATAAAGTGTAGGTTATACAGATCACATGTCTTTAACTTTTGTGTTACCATACCATGTTCATGAGAAAGCCAAATTTTGAATAAAACGTGACTGTTGTATATATTTGGGGATGGCTAAAGCCATGTACCCACGTGATTTTTTGAAATTTTAGTTGAAATTCGTATCAGAGTCTGTTTAGCATTAGGGTCGGGGTTAGGGTTAGGACCAATATAGGTAAAATTACCTTCCCGACATTTTTTATTAATGGCCCAAGATAGGTTAGAATGCCGTTTTTATGTTCTTGCGTTTTTTTTGTTTTTTGACTTCTTTGGGCTGATTCGTGTATTGATTTACACGAAAATGTCACATGGGTACATGGCTTTAGACGACCCCTATATTTGGCAATTAAATTACTTTATTTAGAAATTTTTAAATTTTTTAATTTTTTAAATTTTGAATTTTTCAATTTTCAAAAATTTGAATTTTAACTTTTAAAAGTATAATTCAAAAATTCAAAAAATTTAAAATTTTGAAAATTGAAAAATTCAAAATTTTGAAAAATTAAAGAATTTTAAATTTCTAAATATAGGGGACGTCTAAAGCGGAGCAGTTTCTTCTAATATATATTTTAGCAAATTAACTTTAGGGTTAGGGTCATTATAGATCAAAGTTAGGTAGGTTTTAGTTGTTATATATAAGCAAATTTGCCTTCCCGACATTTTTAATTAATCCATCGAGGTAGGTTTAGACTACCGTTTTTTGTATTTTTCAAATTTTTGCTTTCTGCTTCACTGAAGATCATCAAATTTATATAATTTGATTGGTCGCATGTCACGTGATTCTGCACCACTTTAGACCGCCCAGTCTACGAACGCAAATCTTACGTTTTTGATACTCCTGCACTTACTTTTTTGATACTCCTAAATGTACCCAAAAATTATATTACTTTTTTGAGACACGGCGATTTTAAAAAAGTCATGTGACCACCACGATTAAAATCGACCAATGGAATAAAAGGCTTAAAGTTTTTTTAATTGGAACTAATTTTTTTAGAGCGTCCTTAACCTAGACCCCTGGTTTAGGATAGTTATCATAGACCCAGAGTTCAGGCAAATTAAAGTAGACCCCCAAATGTGATTGGTCCAAATCCAATAGCCGTTGAGCAAAGAAATTAAGTTTTTTCACTATTACAAGTTTTTTTTATATCGAACTTTTTACTCATTATTTTTTTATTAATAATTTAGTTATTTTTTACAATAAATAAATAGGCGAAAACGGCAAGAAAAAAGATAATTTATTTTTATTTTTTACAATAATAAATAGGTAAAAATGGCAAGAAAAAAGATAATTTATTTTTATTTTTTACAATAAATAAATAGGCGAAAATGGCAAGAAAAAGAAAAAAAAATAGAAAAAAAATCAAAAAAAAGCACCAATAAATTAATGAAATCTTAAGACGGCTTTGCTTCACTTTATTGAAATCATTTTACCAACATCACTTTAAAGAGACAATTTACTAAAAATATTCCTGCAATTAATCAAATTCTAACACTAATCTTATGTGATGTCAGCACTATGTCGGCTAAATGAGCTGTTGGTAACTAGTGAAAAACAACAACGACAATGAACTCGCTTGAAGAACAACTTAAAGACCTGTTAACAATATACTGAAAAACTTAATAAAAAACAACAAAGGCTCGTGACAACACCAAAAACTGAAAACAAAATTACAAAAGTCAATAACACTAAAACAACGATGCAACGAAACGACATCACGTACGACTGCACCAAAAGTGACGACACAGCAATGAAATCTCACTTAACAGCGGCGGCACTAAAGCAACAACACCAAAAGCGGAGACACCTAAAATGACGACACCTAAAATGACGACACCAAAAACGATGACACCAGAACGACGAAAGGCAACTTCAAAAGCAGCGACTCCAAAAATGACGACACCAAGACAGCGACTATTGGGAAAAAAAGGAAGTAAACAATATGGTAAACAAAGATCAATTTTATAATCAGTGCACAATAAACATTTCTATTGACTAATTAATCCGAGGTTCACACAAAAATTTTAGACCCCCAGGGTCTGGGATAAGTAGCCTAAATCTCTGGTTCAGGTTAAGTTTTCTCATTTTTTTATTATGTCATTATTCTTTGAATTTCTAATAAGAGTTGCAGAGATGAAAATTACTATTCCAATAGTAGTAAACACTTCAAAATTGGCTTAGTATATCACAAGATATGAGTAAAAAAATTTTCACGAATTTTGGTTTTTTAAAAAGCTTTAAAAATTCGCGAAAATTTTTTACTCATATCTCATGATACAATAAGCCAATTTTGATATGTTTACTACTATTGGAATAGTAATTTTCATATCTCAAATAATAATGACATAATAAAAAAATTAGTTCGGATTAAAAAAACTTTAAGCCTTTTATTAGAATCTTACCTGCAATTCTATTGGTCGATTTTAATCATGGTGGTCACGTGACTTTTTAAAATTGCCGTGTCTCAAAAAAGTAATATAATTTTTGGGAGTATCAAAAAAGTAAGTGCAGGAGTATCAAAAACGTAAGATTTGCTCTACGGACACGTACCAGATCATGTGATTTCACACGTACTGTATATCACATGATGTATAATATATACAAGTACGTGATTATCAATAATCAGATAGAACAAATAGCTTAATCGCAAAGAACAATTAATTCCAAAACCTGTATTAACTATATTAAAACTGTATTATAACTTAATTTATCCCAAATAAATAGTTTTGCAATGTAAGTAAGTTGATAGTATCAGCATAGAATTAAAAAGTTTTAGTATATAAATCAAATTTGCACAATGACTTATTAAATCGGATAACAATATTCAACTTATAAATATTCTGACTAATGTAATCTATATAATTTATGCACTTATATGCACATTATGTAATAATTACGTTACATAAAAAAAATAAACAACTTTTTTTAAGATAATAAAATTTTTATATGCACTCAAGATCTTCTCTACACACTCTCAAGACACTTTTATTTCACATTAAACAGTACATTTCCACTATTAATAAATAAAATATCACGCATATTGAACTCTTATATATACTTATCCTTCAGTAATATCATACGTAGAAAATCAGGATTAGATTTGTCAGCTTATTGTATATTATACTTTACCTGAACTTTTATAAAGCAATAATGGAATTTATAATGTCTAAAGTTGATGACAAGTTTGAGTCATTAGAAACTTTTGAAGATGCTGCAAAATCCGCAGCTAAATCTAATGGGTTTGCATTTGCAAAAAAGGACAGTAATCTTATCAGACACAATGAAAAATCGCTTTTTGTCATTTTGCAATGTACTAAAGGAAGAGAATGGCATAATAATTGGAATATAGTGAGGAAACAAAAAAGAAAAAAAAATACAAGACGTGATAATTGTCCAGTATACATTAGAGCTGTTTTTACAAAATGTAACTTGACAACAAATACTGCGATTATGTGGGTAGTTACAAAGGTTGTACTTAATCACAACCATTCTATGGTTGAATTGGATGAGGTTGCAACATTTCCTCAATATTGTAACATGAACTTAAGTCAAAAAAATCTTATACAACAATTCATGACAATCATGCACCTACTCGTGTTATTACATCGGCTGTTAACAAAGTAATTGATGGTGGAATTATTTGCATGAAAGATATTGTTAATGAACGCACTCGCATTAGACATGCATTGAATGAAGGTTCCAATAATGATTCTGCCCAAAAGCTTCTAAGACTTTTTGAGGAACGTGATTACATGGTTGTACCTTTAAGATAGCTGAAAGGACACTTGATGCACCTTTTTTTTCTTATATTGAGGCAGCTAAATGTGTAGCGTGATGCCCTGAAGTTCTTATTGTAGACTCTACATATAAGACAAATGTATAAAATTTCCTCTAGTTAGTGCCATTGGTATCAATAATGTAAGTAATGAAAAAGGGGTATTGGCATCTTTTCAAATTGCTATGGCCTGAATAGAAGATAAAAGTGAAGCATTATATATATGGTTTTTACAAACCCTTCGCACAAAACTTTATAATACTTACAATTGTTTACCAGATGTCTTTATGTCAGATAGAGATCAGGCCTTAAGGAATGCTTCATTTAAAGTATTTCCTGAATCTAACAAGATGTTATGCGTTTGGCATATCCTAGAACAAAATTTAAAAACCAATTGTCGTAAATTGTTTGAAGCTGATGATGATTATGAAGCATTTAAAAAAGAAGTCAAGGCTCTACATTTTACAATAGATGAAGAACAAATTCCACAGTCTTTAAATGCAGTTAAAAAAGCTGCAAAGAAAGCTCGTACACCTGAAAAAGTAGAGTTGTATGTTCAGTCATTAATGAAAGATTCAAAGATCTGGATTTTAGCTTATACTAAACATTTCTGCAACATGGAAATTATACATGGGGACGAAAGCATTTCGGGTTCTAAAACCCGAAATTAAAATTTGAAGACGAAATTGTTTTTGACCTATTTTACTTGAAAGACGAAATTATTTGATACTTTTTTTGATAGACGAAATTATAAGGAACATATCTATATAAATTTTATTTGCTCTTCCTTATAAAAAATTTTAATTTTCTCTAATGAAGACGAAATAGGCCTTTTTCAAAAATCAATTTCGGTGGCATCACTAATGGAAATATCTACTACTGGACGAAGTGAATCATCTCATAGTGCATTTAAAAGGGTTATTGAAACAGCTAGTGACTTAGATAGTGTCTTTCATCAAATTGATCAGACAATGCGTTTGCAACATCTAAAAGCAACAATGCATACAGGTTCAAATAAAGTAGCGATTGATTCTTTTATTTGCCGTGATCCTAAATTTAGTAATATTATTGGAAATATATCAGTATGGGCAATTAATCATATCAAAAAAACATTACAAAAAATGACAGAACCAAATATATCTGAAAATAATGAAACTTGTGAGTGCTTAGATAAAATTAATTTTAAGCTTCCTTGTCAGCATATGATTCCAAAAGAAGAACCAATTCCTTTATCAATTATTGATAAAAGATGGTTTCTTCAAAGACATGATATTATAGAGCTTCCACGGCCTTCGAAAACTTTTATTACCGACCCAGAATTTTATAGTGCTTTCATTAAAGCTAAAAAGAAATTCGAACAGTTACCAGACAATGCTGCTAAAATCGAGTTTATTTCTAAACTTCACCAAATAACAGATATACCATTACTTGAGCCTGTCAAGTTACCACAAAAAGTGGCATCAAAAGGTCATTTTTCAAGTACTAAGTGAGGGCCACTTTTGACTGAGCATCAAGATGCTACTGCAAAAAGGAAAAAATAATGCTAGACAATATTACCAAACTTAAAAAAAACTTACTTAGCAACAACATATGCCATTGAAACAAGTTTTTATATCTTGTTCAAATTCTAGGCCATATGAGACCAATATTCCTAAATTTATGCATGAACATATTTCTGCATACTTTGATATTGCTGAAGATAGTAATTGCAGGTTTTTTTATAGCTCTATCAATTGGAAAACATGAAGATTTCTGGCCAGATGTTTGAAAACTCATTTACAATGAACTTTGTAATCAGAAGTCCATTATATTCAACTTTTTTTGGAAAAAAAAAGAATATAATGAAATATTACATGCAACATAGTGGAAATCTGGTTCTTGTAATATTGATCATTGGATGATTATGCCATTTTTCGGATATGGTATTGCTAATACCTTTCAACGACCTGTTTATTATTTTAGTAAGGTTATTTCCTTTACATTTCTTCCTGACAACATACTATTGAACCGAAATATATCGATTGCTTTTGCTTATATTTTTGAAAGACGGCATTTTGTTTCCATAAAACTCAAACCCAATGCACCTGTTCCCCTATCGTAAAGGGTTGGAAAAACATATGCTTTGAACAAAGTAAAAGGTGGAAGCTTTTGTTTTCAACAAGAGTTACTCGTTTTATAGAACAACATGAAAAAGAATATGAATATTTGCAAAAAGAAAATCTAGATAATTGTATCACTAACTACTAGTTAGTTAGTATATAAGTATGTACGTACCTTTCAAGAAAGAAAGCAGTAAAAATTTAAAAATTTGCAAGTGTATTTAATACCTAATAAAGTTTATCCATGAATGTTTGTATTCTATATAAAGTTAAATTGCATATACTGTATGTACGTACATCTATTATCTATTATACAATAAAAATTAAATCTCATATATAGAGTCAGTTGTTAATCGCATATATGTATTATTGGCATATTTGTTTTAGTTCTTGCATTATAAATTAAATAAAAGACCTATTGGATGCTTTTTTACCCACCAGTACATACACATATACACGAATCGGTTATGTATCACGTGATATACAGTACGTATGAAATCACATGATCTGGTACGTGTCCGCAGACTGGGCGGCTTTAAACAACCCCTAAATATAGTAAAGGGAGTGCAGAAAATCAAGCACGTAATTTTTTAGGGGGGATGGTGGGGTCCCCAAATATCACGTCCTATATATATAGTATAAATAGCCAATAATATTGAAGTAAAATAGATTTTCAGTTAATCGCAGATAGTTGTACATAGTAAAGTCTAAATTCTACTAAGTCAATCGATTAAATCGATTAAGTAAAGTTATTCAGCAGATCAAAATGCATATACCTTGAAATTTTTATTAAAATTAAAGAATTTTTAATTATTTAACTTTTGATTTTTACGTTCGTCGAATATATTTTTTTAAAAAATTTTAATTTTTTCATCTACGTAAAAATCAAAAGTCAATTAATAAAAAATTCTCCAATTCTTATAAAAATTTTGTAATAAGTGTATTTTGACCTGCTGAATAAGTTTACTTAATCGATTTTAATCGATTTGCTTAGTAAAATTTAGACTTTACTATATAGCGACATTTATCGATTGTGGGGTTAAAGATATTTGAGTTTTTTTAAATATTATAAAAGGTTAAATTTGATTGGTCAATAGTCCTATCACTAGGGGGGAGGGGGGTATAATCTATTTAAACCCTAATTACGTGATTTTCTGCACTCTCCTAATTATATATACAACAGTCACGTGACATTCAAAATTTGACTTTCCCATGAACATGTGTTGGGTGATACAAAATTTAAAGCCATATAATTAGTATAATCTACAGTTTATATTTTGTAATTAAATTTCTATATTTAGAAGTTTTAAATTTTTTCAATTTGTAATTTTTCAAAATTTTAAATTTAAATTATTGAATTTTTCAATTTTCAAATTTTCAAAATTTTCAATTTTTGAATTTCGAATTTTCAAATTTTCAATTTTAGAATTTCGAATTTTTCAATTTTCAATTTTTTCAATTTTCAAAAAATTTGCACTTTTGGTCTAAATGGAATACCATAAAAAATTTAGGGTTAGGGTCTTAAGTAGGAAGTTTGGCACGGATTTAGCCAAATGGCATGCTATGTAGTATGCCTTTTTTTTGGGACATGCCATAGCATGCCACCCAATATTACACATACTGTTATACATGTACAATATTAAATATTAATAATACTTTTAGTGATATTACAATAATCTGTAATTATATGTTCGCAATATTACAAGATTAAAATTCAATGTACTATATAGTAAATTTTTTTAACTCGTAGTTTTCTTTTTAAAATAACAAATGTGACTTTTATGAAAGCTGTTTTTTTGAAAGAATATAATCCTAACAAAACCAACCAGCATAATTAATATCACTAACTTTATCAGAATTATATTCTTTTTTAAAGATGGATGTTGGGAGCCTAATTTATAATGTATTAATACAAGAATTAAATGTAAGCTCAAGATTTATTTTTTAATAAACTCAGATTTTATGCTCATTGTTTTTTATACTGTAATTTGAAATAACATGTGTATTGAGAAATAATAATTTGCATAAAGATTCTAATTCTAAATAATATACAAAATAATCAAAATAGACAGGTATATAATTGAGATATATAGTTAAAAACTTTTATTCGAATATTTATTTCATTTACTAATATATATTAATTACAATTTTATTAAATTTCAAAAAAAATATTATCAATTGACCAATCTTCAGTACTATTAGAATTTTGAATATGAATTGTTAAACTTTCATCAATAACTTCTTGCTCTTGCTGTTCAAAAATGCCTATATCAAAGAATTCATCCATTGCTAACTCATTATTTATAGCAATATTTATTGCTTAAACTTCAAATTCTAAAAGCTTTTTAAATTCTTCTTTCTTAAAAAGATCAATACCCATATTTGTTAGATTCGTAGATGAGATTAGATCCTTAGTCTTTTTTTTATACTTTAGGTACTGGTAGTTTTTGTTTAAGATTTTGGTAAAGCATTCTAAGCATTCTCATTAAATCAGTAAATATTCTGTTTTAGGACTTTGTTATTACTAGTCCCAAGCTAGAAAATAAACGTTCAACGGCTATTACATGTAGAACGATCTAAAAAACCTTTATAGCAAATTGTCGTAAAAGTGGAGAACCTCCAGAAAATTATTTTCAGAAGGTTCTAGGATCAACATCACCAATATTTTGGTAAGTATCAAAAGAAGTGTCTCCATTTTTATAATTAATAAGCTCCTTGAGTAAAAGAATTGGTTCTCTTTTATCAAAACTTCAAGCTTTTGCTAATTCCAATGAAGCTCTAATTATTAAATCACCAGATATTTTTTTTTGATATTATGACTCTTTTGTAATATGGAGACAGAAAAAGAGCAATAAAATAAATATTATCAGAGAACTCGCGAGCTCATTTGTTAATAGCTGCTAATGCATGATCCTTGAAGCTATCAATTGGAATAATAGCTCTTAAAATAGTAAGATGAATATCTAAAAATTCTTTAAAATATCAGCTAACATAGTTGTTTTTGATTCAAGATAACCAATAGCATCCACAACAGAAATAAGTACTGTAACTAACATGTTATTGTTAGCAAAATAATGCTGATTTCTAACAATATCTCGAATCTCTGCTTTAATTATAGGGATACTAAGATCAATACATCGATAAAATCCTTCTTCAAAGGCTTTTATACCCAAACAAACTTTTGTGAAAGAGTACCATCAAGTTTTACAAAATGTTGAAAGAGAATGAGCTATACCTTCTTGTTTTTGCCAATCTTGTAGCGTTCTAAGCCAGATATGAGAAAACATAAAAAAGTTGATAAGTTTTTGGTTATTTTTAATAACCACGAGTAAAGATTGATAAGAGAAAATACTTTGGCAATTAGGTTAAAAGAGTGGAGACAGCAGCAAATTGGAATTATATTTTGATATTTGTTTTTAAGATCCTTTTTCGTTTTAACTATAACTGAAGAATTATCTGTTATGCATGCAATAATAGAATTAATAGAGACTGAATTTAATTAAAGAACTTTTTTAATTTTTCTTGAAGAAAAACTGCAGTATAACAATTTGCTAATAGGTCAATAATATCTAAGATATGTTCTTGTTCTTCTTTTAGTACCATAAAACTGTAAATAGAATTTTGGAATACGTCTTGCCATCCGTTTAAAGCAATAGTAATGTCAGTAAGAGATGACATTACTTTGAATTTATTATTCAAGTAAATTGAAAAGGTTGTTAAAAATATTATTACTTAATGTTTCAGGAGAGGGTGGGCAATAATTTGGAGCTAGTTCTTTAAGGAATTCAAAAAAATAAGGGGATTTGGCTATTTTAAAAGAAAGGTTTCCATAAATAATAGTATCGAGTAACTTTTTGTTAATTTTGAATTGTTTTTCTTGTGAGATTGGTTTGACAATCCAATTTGCTAAATTTTCTTGGCATTTAAATGCAGGCAAAGAGAGACTATTGGTGCTATCATTTGAACTACAGTACATAAATTTCATTAACTAAGTATTTATATATTAATAAATTATTTGTAACTAATTATATACTTCAATTGATTTTGGTCTGAACTAATTAAATTTTTTTACAAGATTTAGAAATAAAACTTGAAGCCTCTTGAATATAATTATTTTTCAGTAACGGGTCATTTACCACATGTAATAACATGACTATAAAGCTTTTCAGGCCTTTCAGATAGCTCATATTTACAGTAAAAACACTTAGCCATATATCTAGTACCTGTGCCATTTTCTGAAAAACGCCAAAACCCAGTCCAATAGTAATTATAAGTTGATATGTTAGGAAGAACAAAACCAGATGATAGTTGAAATTGCATAATATTATTATGAATTCAAGAGTTTTATTTGTTGATTATTGATAAAAATATGTAAGATGATTTTTTTATATGCCAAATATTCTTTTTTTCTTATGATATATAAAAGTTTGGTTAATTTCCAATCTATTTTTATTATGAGCTTGGTCAACCAAATTTGTGTTTCAATCAAATTCATATTTATTGTTGATATCTTGCTATCAAGAAATCGAATTTAGAAGATTTTGATGCATTTGAATCGGTTTAATGAGATGATTTGCTTATTAGATTATGCAATATCAATGATAAATCAAAATATTCAAATTAAATTAAAACAAAATTTGGTCAATCAAACTTATAATACAAAAAGCATAAAGATTAAATTCTAGATTATACATGTATTAGAAGATAAAAATTGTGGGTTTTTTTATATAGATCTTCTTTTTTCACATTTTGACAAATTTTTTTGAACATGTAAAAGTTTATTTTATACCATTATGTTAATAAAGAATGTCTTTTTATAATGAGTATTTTATTTTTTGCACTAGTAATTCAGGATTTTTTTGTTATACAGGTACTCATTGTATTATTATTCAATTTTCAAACAATCTAGATTTTTTTGTTAAAATATTTTATATTTTCGCATTTTTTTTTATTTTAAAAAATTTATGCTTTTACATATTTCATTTAATAATAATATTTTTTCTGGTTAACTAATTCATATTATTTGATTGAAAAAGAAGTAGTATACCGTATGTTTCCGAAAATAAGCTACATCCTAAAATAAGCTACCCCCTCAGTTTTGATCCAAAAATGTCAAAACGCCTTTGACCTGAAAATAAGCTACCCTTTGTTGTACCAAAAGATATTTAACAAAATTTTGATCGATTTTCTTAGTAAAATTTAGACTTTACTATGTAGCGATTATAATCGATCGTTTTATAAGTTACTCCTGATTTTTTCTGCATATATATTTATTGTTTATAACATATTTATTTATTGTCTACAGCATATTTATTTATTGTCTACAGCATATTTATTTATTTATTTTACTTGTTAGAGTTTTGTATTCGAAAATAAGCTACCCCTTTGTTGTGCTTTAAATTACTTAAAATAGTAAATAACCTGAAAATAAGATACCCACAGTGTTTTTTGTTAAAAATCAGCAAAAAAAGGTAGCTTATTTTCGGAAACATACGGTACTAGCATTCTAAATGCTGTACACATTCTAGTTTAAAAAACCTAAAATAAAAACCCCAATTTTCAGATTCTAATTAATGATTTAATTAAATTGCTTATTGATGCTATGTATTAAATTTTAATCAGATCAAAATTATTATTTAACTTGTTAAAGCAAGTTAATACTCTTATGTATAAGGAACATGAACTATTTCACATAATCATTTTTCTTGGAATTTGGCTACTTATTGTGGTAATTTACTATAAAAAATATATATATATTTACGTATAGTAAGTAGCATAGAAGACATTCGAACCTGATGATTTCTGGGATCTATGTTATACAAGTATTTATACAGAATTGTAGTCTAAAACCAGAATTTTCGGGTATAAGCAAACCTAAAAAAAAAATCAATCATGTAATACTTTACTAATAAAATAGCTTCGTAGGGAACGTCTTTTTAATAAACTCAAGTTGCATCATTTGCATCATGCTGCATCATGGTGGTTATAAAAAGGTTGAAGTACTATCTACCATATAGTAAGAGGTAATAAAAGTATATTGTACTGCTCAATTCACTAAGTTCAACATTGTTTTTTTTTATTTTTATTTGTTTTTTAGTTATAATATTAACTGTTAGCTTTTATTTTCAAATTTTGTAGACACTTCTTAAAGTTACGATGGTTCTTAAAAGATATTTAACACAATAGAAGTTATTTAATATATACAATAGTATAGTTTTATTAATTACGCGGGGTTTTAAGAAAAACTATTAAGGGACGTGTAACTTGTTATCAAAACCTTTTAAATAAAGTTTTTAAAACTGTAAAATTGCTATTAGTGCATGAATTAATAGTTGGATTCTTTTACAATGTGGGTTATTTTATTTCGAAGAAAATTTTAATATATGAATAAAGCCCATTAATAGATTAACGATTATCTATCTGTTTTGACAAAAATGATATCACGTATTAAAAAAGCCAGTTTATTATTGGTTAACTACCTTACAATAATCCCTGTGTTTTTCCGAAAAATGAAAAAGTCCCCCATGCTATAGTAAGTATGTTCGTACATCGAGCTTGGTGTCATGACACTTAGAATTTGGCTGATTCATGAATTTCTATGATTTACTATAAATAATTTTGTATATATGGTTAAAGTGATTTGGTACTCCATAGCAATTATTAATTCCTATGCTTTATTTGAAGAATGGGCTTATTAAATAGCATATATGTTCAAAAAATCAACCAAAATAACAAGTTACACAAAATAAGCTATACGTTTTACATATTTCACATAAGATAATATTGTGCAAGTACATAAAGTAAAATATGTTTATGACACTTAGAATTTGGCTGATTTATGAATTTTCTATCACAAATAATTTTGTGTATGTAGCAATTATTAATAAGTGGGCCTTATTTAAGGGTAGGGGGTATGTCGATCATTTTTCATATGATCTTAGTGTTACTATGAAATTTTGTGCATAAATAGGAATACGCCTCTAATAAAAATCTTTTTAGCCACAGTCAAATTTTATAAAAATTTTGTGGCTTGTAAATTAAACCTTTCTCTTTATGGTAATAATATTTTCAGAGGTTATATTATTTTAAAAACATATACTTGCATATATCATGAAGTTTCCAGGGATGACACAAATTTTCTGGGGTTACACAAAAAAGAAAATCATTCTAAATTAGATTTCTAGAAAAGGAATTATCTAATCAAATTCATAAGAAAATTATCCGATTCAGTTGGTATACTATTACTTACTAGACTTAGCCAAATTCTGGTCCTGACAACATACAAGATAGTTGTAAAACAACTACAAAGTTTTTCTTATTTTGAGGTCATGATGATTACAAAGTCACTCGTTATAGTGAAGTGATCCGTTCCATAGGTTCCATAGTAAAAATTTTTAAAAATTTCATTATATCGAGAGGATTTTTATATAGACTGGTTTTGAAATTTATCTTCACTATATTATAACGGGAGCTCACTATAATGAGAGTGACTTGTATTTATGCAATATTGATATATATAATTGCATAAATAAACATCGTGTCTCTATGTATAGTCACTTAAAAAAAGAGATCATATTTTGGAACTTTTGAATACTCGATTAAGTATTGGCAGAATTATTTAACTAAAATATCTTATGTTTTTTACAATGTGAAAGCAGAATTCTTAAGATGATTTAGTGTAATCATTTCGTACTGTAAATAATTTATTTCATCGATAATTGTTGTTTCATTTCACAAAGTAATTCTGGTTATTATCATTAGGATTAGGTTTAAAATTAGGGTTAGTGAAATTTGTAGAAAAAAACTATAAAATAAAACTTGTTTGGGGGAATTAAAATGAAGAGATTGTAAAATCAGCTTAAATAAATTCTGTAAATATCCATATCCACCTAGCAGCGCTAACATTCTATCGAATTTGAAAGGGTGCATTTATTTAATCATTACGAAATTTTACCCAAATAATCGCATTTTATATGTATTATAATTTATTACTTTCTTTATTTATTATTATAATTTATTTAACAAATAAATAGTAATAATAACAATATTATGATAATAAATATAATTATAATTATGATTTTTAAAATTCTTAACATTATTAATATTATGAGTAAGCCCATAAAAAATAATAATTTCTTTGAACGAAAATATTCAAATTTGTTAGCCATAAATAAATCATAAATAAGCAAGTTTTAATAAAATTATTTTGATACTTACACGAACCATTCTAATTCCAGTACTGATTTCAAAATTATATTTGGATATCGGAATTATTATCCTCAATAAATTATATACATTGAATGTCGGCCTTTGGCAAGATCTAATTATCGTTTAAATAAATTAGCTGTTATATTATATCCATTCAGAAAATTTCAAATACCATAGACTTATTCTAACAACACATCAAAAATTTCAGTAATTGCTCAACTGCTAAAAATGCACAATAAAGATATAATTGTATTAGTAGTCAGCTGAAGAGTAATTATGCCAAGGGAATCTTCATTTACCCTGATTTTACGGTACAACAGAATTTCAAATATCGTAAGACTTATAATGTTACTCCAAAGTTGACAATGCTAACTATATAGCAGCAGTGGTTACTTTTATTCGAATATTACTATACAAAAAAGAAAGAGGGTTAAAATAAATTCCCACCTATGCTATTATTATAGATTCTGTGGCAAATTATGATATGGGAACGTCCACAACAAAAAAAAAGATGATGGGACTATATAATATATAGCTCATCCACTTTTGTTGCTGTGGACGTCACTATATATATTTTGTCAACCCTTGTAATAGAGATTGTATCGAATTAAAAGAAATATAATGAAAAATTATTAATCACTAGTAGTTTCTCAATAAATTACTCTGTGACTTACCGACGTCACTGACATTGGCAAACTTATTTGTATAGGTCCATTTTCTATGTTGTTTCGGATGTGAGCTCTGAAAAATTGGTACTACAATTATGTACTTGAGTGTGACAAGGAATATGAGACTTCGGGGTTTCGGGTTTACTATTGTTACTCATCGGGTTCAGCCCATGAAAAATCTGATTGGTGAGATATATGATATGTGATCACAAATTATACATATCACCGATCAGATTTTTCATGGGCCGAACCTGATGAGTAACAATAAACCAGAAACCCCGAAGTCTCAATTTTTTTTCTCTTGATAGCGTTCATTTTAAAATGCCATCAAAAGAAAACCTCTGGCTAAACCTGGTCATGATTAATAAATCATATACGAGTAATTTAACACTAACCGCTGTCTGTTTGGATCGCATATGAATGTGTCAAAGGAAAACCTGTTATTGGGCTTTCAATTATATTTTGTACCGGACATGTTCTCCAATAGATTAAATAGTTTGTACCCAGTACAAAATATAATTGAAAGCCCGATGAAGGGTTTTCCTCTGAATGCACACACATATTCTACAAACAATTTTGAATGCCTAATTTTCTTGTCTAACGACACCAATTATTATTCATCTAGGGTGATTTTGGTTGATTTATTGATTCTGCTGAATGATCATCAATGATTATTGATACCAGCTGAAGTCAGGAACTTATTGATTCATCCGAATTTTCGTCAGCTTATCTTCTAGTTGTACAAAGATAAATTACTGATAACAATAATCATTAGTAAGATAAATTATATAAGTAATGAAAAGTATAAATGGAACCAAAATATTACGAGATTTTTTCGCAGAATCTCATATTACCCGGCAAACTCATATTATCATGAAATTATTTCTTCTTGTTATTTTTTTATATATTACGATGTAAACATGTTTATTTATATTAAAACTCAGCTAACAACTCCCTACGAATAATAATCATAAATTACCGGATACCACCAATACTGGGGCAAATTGTCGAATACAGTAATTTGGCAAATAATTCTACACATGGCACTCCGTGGCACGTTTTTATTTGCCAAAATTACCGTTATTCAACAATTTTTGCCCAGTATTGTATACGTATCAACTCTTAATTTCAAACTTTGATATAAAGACAATTTAAATATAAACTTTAGAATCTAAAATGGTTAGATGGTATGAGGAATGTATTAATCAAATGCCAGGAAAAATAACACTGATTGGAAATTCAAAAGACGGGTAGATTGTAAGAGAAATTGATCAATTAGAAGTCTTACCTTTACATGAATCTCTAAATGCAATTTCACTCCAAGGGAAAGTTCCTTCACTTGCTGGATACTATTATTATCAAATCAAAGATGAATGGATTCCATTATTACCCAGATATTCAGTTTTCTTTAAATCGGCAAAAATGATTTGGAAATTTAGTATTACGCATGAAAATTATAATCTTAAATTTTAATGGATTAATTATAAAGATAATAACTTTCAGGCACTAGCCGAAGTAAGGTTCGATAATTGTCTTTTTCAATCTATAAAGACAAGATATGATCCAAGTGATTCACACTCTTTACCTTATTTGCTCAGATTCTTGGAATCTGACAACGTTACTTCCTTACAAGCATCCATCTCAGCACGCTATCCAAATCTTTTTCCGAGGCATCAACAATTGACAAATGCTCAAAATTATGTAGCTTCATTGGCAAATAAATTAAAAAGAAAGACAGATAAGATAAGCACTCTAATAAATGAAGAAGAAACTTCAAGTATTCCAATACAACATAATATATTGTTAGAAAAACAGGGTAAAACGTTGTCCCCAGAAAATATTCAAGCTTTAATGCTAGAAAATAGAGAAAAAGAAATTAAAATTAATACTCTTAATCAGAAAGTAACTCATCTCAAGAAACGTATAGAACAATTAGAAAATGAATTGAATAGTCTGGGTAAAGATATTTCAGATGAAAATAATTCGTTAGAAATGAGTATAACTCGTTTAATTAATTCTAATCAGCTTGGTTCGACAATCCTAGTTTCTACTAAAAACTATCTTTCATTAGTATTATCGCAACCTTGTCCTAGTTGCAATAACAGTAAACTGTCAAATAAAATGTGGGATATATCAGCGATCAGATTTCAAGTTAAAAGTACGATAGAATGTAAAAAATGCCATGCTATTTTTGAATATACAAACGAAAAAGAAATCCGGTTCTTGAAGGCCATAGCAGCTGCAGGGCTCACTAATGCCATACAAAGTTCATTAGCTACAATTGGAATTACTAGACAAGTCAGTAAAAGTACATATAATAATTACCAAAAAATGTACTTCTCTCCTCTTATTGAAAGCGCTAATTCAAGTGCAGCACAAGCTTTGCAAAAAAGTATCGAACACACATTAAACTAAGGTAAGGAAGCTCTGGCCGTAGGATTTGATTCTTCGTGGGCCCATGTGCGAAATGCAAGTCAAGCAAGCGGCAAATTTATATATCAGGAAACACCACCTAGTATGTTTTTTTTCCCTTTTCGGCACAATTGCCTCGTGATGTCATTGTCATTCTTTACTTATTTTAAATGTTAATTCGTCATCGAATTAATTTTATTCTTATTACTAGGCTATTCCCACAAACCAATTCTCGCATTTCACGTAGTTCAAAAAAGTAGATATGCGACAAATAATCAAAACGAATCCACAAGAACTATTCACCAGGGTAACTTCGATCAATCTTCGAGACAAATGGAGCATGCAATTTTAATTGAGGTATTAAACAAAGTAAGCCCACAATTAGAAGAAAAAACCTCCACTTAGAAGTCTGTATTGATGGAGATTTGGATTTGAATAAAACACTCGCACATGTATGTATTGTGTCCAGGTTTTCAGCTGATCTAAAGCATTTAACAAGAAATATTAGAAATGCTGTGCGCAGTAAGTATAAAAATAAATGTTTAAAGAGACAATAAATAAATTTCATACTTAACTTATATATATATAATATGGGAAATTCTATTTTTACCTAGGTGAAAGTTACCCAATATATATTTTATTATACTATATAATACAAACTACTATAACAAACTAACGATTCTATAGATTGGTTAGGGTAGATGAATTTTAATATATTATATAGTATAATAAAAATTATATATCGGGTGACTTTCACCCGGGTGAAAAATAGAATTTCCCATATAATATTTATATACTTAGATGACAAAAACTTTAAATCATTTGAGGACCATATTATGCAATGGTTCCGCAGTTGCATATATTCTGCAGCACTTCGAAGAGAAGCTGATGCTAATTCTGCGCCTACCGAAGCAGAAACACGTACAATGCAGGTGGATGGTCTTATTAAATATCTTCAAAATGACCATTCAGATTGCTGGTCCGATGTATGTTGGACAAAGGATGACCCAACAATTATTTTACAAAGTCCTACCCTTTGTCACTCATCAAAAAGCTGAATTGAATCATTTAGGCAATTTTTTGAAAAAACTTTTCGTACACCCAGAGGTCAAAGTATCGTCACATTTAACCAAACATCCCAAAACGAAGTGTTTAATCGTGTAAAATTGATGTATCTTGATAAAAAAATAGATTATTGGAAATCATATGCTGCACGTCATGCCATGGCTGTTATATATTATAATGAAGGTTATACTTATTTACTTTTTGAGATCCGAGAAATCTATTGCGAACACCCTTTTGAATCAGAGGATACTTTGAATATTTGCATAATAGAAAATGAACGTTATGAAAAGTCAGTTAAATGTGGAAAGAATACAACAACGAAATAGAATACGAGCTGAAAAGTATGCTATGAATGTGCCGAGCTGATAGGTTTTGATTTCAGTCAAGAATTGGCTTTATATAAAGATAAAGCACAAGATAGAATTCGAAAAGATGAATTTTATCCCTCATTCACTTCGTTAATTGTAGATTTCGATACAAATGTACGCTGCCTTGGCTGCCATGTTTTTTCAAAGAGTATAAGTGGTCTGTGCTCATTATGTTATATGTATGTAATATTTGGTTAGAAAGGAAGGCTTATAAATCCAAAGCTGACAAAAAAAGACCATATAGATTTAATTGCTTTAGAATTAAAGTACCAAATTACGCATATTATTCTCGCACAAAGCATAAAAATAATCACGAAAAATATTTTTAAGTTTAATGAACTAAGACCAGGACAAAAGGAAGCAATAGAACATTACATAGAAGAAAAAAAGGATACAATTGTAATTATAAGGACTGGTGGCAGAAAATCTTTCTGTTATGCGACCTCTGCTATCTTGTTTAACGGTCTTACAATCATTATTTCGCCATTAAAATCTTTAATCCAAAATCAAATGGTTAGTTTAATAATAATAATAATAAAGAATTAAATCAATAATTCATACTAAAATGGCTTTACCTTTAGGATTACTTTGTTCGGCTGGGGGTTCTATGTGGAGCCCTAATAGTATTATCCCAAGGAACAATTGAATACGAAGAAAAAGTTTTCGAAGAAATAGCCCTTGGTTTCACCC
The DNA here is from genome assembly GCA_003550325.1 of Gigaspora rosea. Classification (NCBI taxonomy): domain Eukaryota; kingdom Fungi; phylum Glomeromycota; class Glomeromycetes; order Diversisporales; family Gigasporaceae; genus Gigaspora; species Gigaspora rosea. Next base: position 53,472 of record QKWP01000398.1, on the reverse strand, counting down.
ATTTACTTTATGTCACTCCAGAAAAATTATTACTCAACCAATCACTTAAAATTCTATGTAGCCGCTTAGATCAGGATATGAAGCTACAATTCATAATTGATGAAGCTCATTGTATTTTTAATTTTCGCTATTTTACGTAAGGGAAATAAATATAAATTAATGAGTTTAAAAAAAAAAACCAATACAAAACTAAAAAAAAAAAACTTTTTAGAGAAGAATGGTTAAAATTAGGCACCTTAAAAAAATCGTATTCTAACTCTAAAATCATGGCTTTGACCGCGACTTTATCCCAGAAAGATGTAATAAATATGAAAAATAATTTAAACATTAATGATAATAACTTTGCGCTTGTTAGAAGCGAAAACACTTTAAGACAAGAATTTTGTTTCTTAGTGTTAGATCGAAAAGATAAAAATTTGAGTTGGATAAATCAGTTAATAGATTTGATGAAAGACGCAGACGAAAATATTGAAGAGAATAGCCGTGTTATAATTTATTGTGCAACAGTTAAAGATTGTTGGGAAGTACTTGAAGCTCTGCGTCATAAAATAAAAGATAAAAAATTAGATATGTATCATGGACAATTATTAGAAAATGCAAAAAGGGTTGTAATGATAAAGTGGAATAAAAAACAAATAACTATCATGATCGCAACATCAGCCTTTGGATTGGGCATTGATATGCCTGATGTCTGTCTGGTGATAAATTATAATCTTCCTATGAGTATCAGTAAGTATCTATTAGATGCAACTTTTATAGAAAATAAATAATATCAATGCTTTTATCAATAGCTGACCTTATTCAAAACACGGGTAGTGCTGAACGGAACCAAAAAAAATCGCCAAATGTATTGTTCTTTATTCTAAGAAGGATATCCGTACCAATTATACTATTATTACTGGTGGTAGAGTAAGGTAGTACTGTTATTATTGACCCATAAAGTTTATTCTTGAATTTATATATACATCTAAATTGTAGTGATGAAGACAACGATGAGCAAACAAAGCTCTACCTTAGCAAAGCACAACATCAATTGTTTGAGGTAATGTACTATTGTCTTACCTTTTATGAATACCGATTTCAGCAAGTATCACAATACTGTGAATGGCAAGATGATCAAATTCCTCCATGTAATTTATGCGATAATTGTATAAGGCATGTGGATCACGGTGCAAGGCAAGTGGATGCAAAACTAGAAATTTTAGATATAGTAAAGGAAGTAGAGATGTTGTGTAAAAATAATGATACGCTGATCGTACCTGCTGATGTGATAGATACTTATCTTTCTTCAAAGAATGCGCGATATCAGAGTAAAAAATTAAATTTATTAGGTCTCGATAACCGAAAAGAGCCAGAAATACTGAATACCAAGGCACTTGCTGGTTTAGCATTAGCTGATCTAGTTCGTCGTGGCGTAATAAAACAGTCCATTTTGTTAGAAAAAAAGTTCACTTGATCTGTAATTTAGTTATAGAAGGAATAGTGGAAGGCGCTAGTTCTCTTGTTAAAACAAATTCTTGGATGTATTGGAAAAAATGACTTTTTTTTTTTAAATAAAAAAAAAAGATCGAAAATTTTAGAACGACACTCACGTGTTCGATTTGTTCGATTTTATTCAATTTCTAAACATGTTACACAAAAAAATCATGACACCGATTTCATATGTAAAATGATCGACATACCCCCTACCTTTAAGGCTGGGTTCATTAAAAAGCATACTGTATGTTACTGAAAATAAGCTACCTTTTTTGCTAATTTTTAACAAAAAAACTGTGGATAGCTTATTTCGGGTTATTTACTAATTTAAAGCACAACAAAGGGGTAGCTTATATTCGAACACAAACTCTAACAAGTTAAATAGATAAATAAATATGCTGTAGACAATAAATAAATATGCTGTAGTCGGGGCGTGGCAACTTAGGGAAGTTGGTAAGTTGTCACCTCCAAGTGGCAGGTCTAGAGTTCAAATCCCATTGGCGACGCTTTTGAAAAATAGACCTGTGTTCTGGTAACTGTGTTTTGTCGATCAGTTGGTACACTACCTGTAGTTCTTGGGTACCATCTTGAATGGGAGCTTTCGGGTGAAATTGTGTCTTATTACACAGACAAATCCAAGAAACTGGAGAAACAGAAACCCATTTGGCAAGTCCTGAGTGGAGAGGTTGCTAGACTTTCGATGGTACCGGGGAAAAGAATCTTAGCGGTGACTGACCGGAAAACTGGATGGGCATGGGCCCCTATGGCAAAGGGGGCCCACCAACGTGGCCGCCGGAGTCGTACCGGAGAAAAAGATCATGTGTTATAGAAGCATGAACCAAGGAAAGGGAGACCTTAAGCACCTAAAGCCTGGCAGACCGATCCTTCCGGGCCAACTGGATTGGTAGTCTGGGATAACTGGGAAAAGGATCCAAAGAGTGACTAACCGGGTACTGGGGTCTAGTGAACTCCACAAGAGCAGTAGTAGGTAATGGTAGTGGTTGCAGGGTAACCCTCTGACTGCAAGTTGTTTGCCTCGGTGAATGCGTAAGTTACTGAAAGTGTAAGTGAATACCTGTAGGGGACAGGTATCACTCTACCAGGTTTACCACAGGGGCAAATGCTCTCCAATAGGTGTTTGGCTAAAGCCTCAGGGTACTTTTAATTAGAGATTAGACCCGGTATAAAATTTAATTCTGGGTTACCCGTCCAGTTATTAAACTCTTACCCGGGTAACGACCCGGTTAATCTCAAATGATCCGGTTAACCCGGTTGACCCGGTTAACCCGTTTAACCCGTTTATGATTATATAAGAATTAGCTCTTCACGTGGTTATAAACATTTAAACCATAAGCAAATATAGAGACACGAAGTAACGATCATCCAAACCAGAGAACTATATTTTCTAAAAAAAAAATAATAATAAATTTTCAACTTTCGACTGACTACTTTGTAGCAGCAACTATGCTTCATTGCTAACCCGTAAAGTATTTTTAGAGAGATTAATAAGTGATATATTAGAATAATTTGTGAAATATAAATTTCTTATGATATTCGTCCACGATTCTCACGCGATATATATTTCTATCTGGGTTATCCGGTTGGCATATCTATGACCCGGTTAAGGGATGCTTATACGGGTTACCCGGGTAAGCCTTATCCAAGCTTAATCTCTACTTTTAATAGTGAATTACTTGAAAGGGTATATTGGAAGGAACATTGAACATGGGTAGAAGTCAGAGAGTTTAAATAGGCAATCCTCTAGTTGGGTTGCAAGTATGGCATCTAGTGTAGAACCTTCAGGTGGACTACTTAAATTAGACAACCAAAAGTTGTACATGTGGCTAGTTGTACTCTCGTTATACAAATGTAATATGTGGCACAGTCATATTGACCGGGCCAACCCGTTTGGACCAATAAAGTGCTAGGGTACCTAAGTGGTCACTTTAATATTAAAAAAAAATATGCTGTAGTCAATAAATAAATATGTTATAAACAATAAATAAACATGCAGAAAAAAATCGGTGGTAACTTATAAAATGATCGATTATAATCACTATATAGTAAAGTCTAAATTTTACTAAGCAAATCGATCAAAGTCGCATAAGTAACCTTGTTTAGCAGATCAAAATACGCGTACCCTAAAATTTTCATAAAATTGGAGAACTTTTTATTATTTGACTTTTATGAAATTTTTAGAGTACGTATATTTTGATCTGCTGAACAAGGTTACTTATACGACTTTGATCGATTTTCTTAGTAAAATTTAGACTTTACTATGTAGCAACGTTTATCGATCGTGGGATTAGCTTATTTTCTTAACTAAAAATTTTGTTAAATATCTTTTGGTGCGACAAAGGGGTAGCTTATTTTCGGGTTAAAGGCATTTTGATGTTTTTGTATCAAAACTGGGGGTAGCTTATTTTAGGAGGTAGCTTATTAATATATGGTATATGTTCTCAAATGGTGAAATTCAAAAAACCAACCAAAATAACAAGTTATACAAAATGAGCTATATATTTTACATATTTCGCATGAGATAATATTGTGCAAGACTGTATAAGACATGTAATTAAAATTCATAGATTGCCACAATAATATCATACAAGATATGTTAGCACAAATTAGTGTAAAATATTTTTTTTTAATCTGGACGATCCTGCTTTTATTTATTCGTAAATGCCTAGTGACTGGTGTTCGTAACAATGTACATATACAGTATACCAAATTACACCCAAATAAAGACTCACTCGATACAAAAGTACCCAGGTGCGACTTGCAATTTCACAAATTTGTCTCTGTCGGGGTCCCAATGCTTGTTGAGACTTCATTCCCAAACATCACTAACCGGTTTGCTAATGCCGTGTCAGGATCGTACTCCTTTTCTTAAATTCTTCCTTCTTCATAAAGGGCAAATGAAAAAGGGGGAAAGTAAAAAGAAACTACCAAGAAAACAAACTACACAAAAAGAAAAAAACCAATATAAAAAAGAAAAAACAAAGAAAAGAAGCTAATCCTTATACATGGAAGCAGAAAAAAGAAAAAAACAAAAAAAAGAAAAAACGATTCTGACTATTTATAAAAACTATATAATACTGCACAAAGAAATGCCTCGCCAAAGTAAAATATGTACATAAAAGAAACAAAGAACGTTCTGGAATTTAGTTCTGCAGATCTGCCTACTCCATTGTGCCACGTCTTATTACATATCCGTTCCTGTTTACAACTTGCATGCCTTCTTCCCGAATAGGATAGGACAACAATGCTGATCTTTTGGAGGGGGTATGCCGAATTTCCCACTTTTCGCCAAAAATTCCAGAGAAACTGCTTCATGGTAGAGGATATATGGTTGAATATGTTCTTGTAACCAAAAAACCTTAGAGAGGGTATTGAAAAACTCATTTTTTAGTTCACCGCCTAGCCAGACTGGAAAACTTTCGTCGACGAAAGAAAACTTCCACCAGAATTTCTTGTACTAAGGGCACCCACTGCCAGTTATTTTGCACAACCGATGCTTCTGGCTTGCGTGTCGAATATATAAAGGCGTCCCTGGAACAGAAGAAAAGGTTGACCTTTATAAAAACCAGTATTATACGCAGCTGCTTCGTCTTTTACTAAAAAATTTTTTGTTTTTTTTTTGTTCGGAAATTTGTACAAGTGATCGTCAGAAAGAGTTTTTTTGATTAAGGGAGTAACAAAAATCAGGTGATTTTTTAGGGGGGAGGGGGTAAAAAAAGTGAAATTATATATAAGGAACCTGACTATTTATATATTACAGTCAGGGATATTACCAAAAATGGGCAACACCAATCTTGCCTTTTATGGTAATAAAATGTAGACCGCATGTTTCTAGAGATTTTCGAAGAACAATCATATGATTGGCCAATTAATCATCGGTAAATCAAATCAACCAAAAAAACTGAATTTAGTCTTTAAACCAAGTGACAAGAAACAACACCGCAACATAAAGGGCCTGCGATCTTGCTTAAGTATGTTGGATTCGAACGTAATCGTGTTGAGCAAAAAGACACGAAGTCTTACCTGCCATGAACAATGAATTACAAGGCAAAACGGTGGTGCTGCTTTACGAGAGTAGAGTCGAAGAAACATGGTGAATAGGAACTATTTGGTGACGTTCGTGGAAATAGAGGTTATGATGAGCTTGAGGACAGTTCAAGAGAAGCGGAAAAGGCATCAGTCATGTCTATGTTATGTGTAAATGGCATTTGGCTCGTTCGTGTCCGTCTATGAAAGATAGATTGTGATCGACATTTGAATAAAGTGAATGAACGTTCTGCATATATATTAATATTGGTGAAAAAAAGAGTAAAAATAGTTACTGTGAATTTCAGGGTCTTCAAACATTTAGATTGCATATTACAGATACAAAGTGTGTGCATTTCAAATTTTTATTCTCTGACATAGACTCTTTTGTACTATACCGAGTATTTGTATATTGCCATATATGTTAGTCTATTCCGTATTCGAATAACGAGGCATAGAACAAAATGTATTTTAAAATTTAAATTGAATTGCTTTTGTAAATCAAATTTTATTAAATTCTTCCCTTTAAATACCATTTACATACTATTTATTAATTGAATAATAACTATTTTTTCGCCTAACCCTAAATACTAACCCTAACATGAGATAAAGAAAAAAAAATAAAAAATATTGCAGAATTGACTTTTGAATCCTAACAATTTTTAAT
>QKWP01000398.1:0-43529 GCA_003550325.1 Gigaspora rosea | reverse complement strand
AAAAAAAAAATTTTAACCATATTTTCAAGTATATATTGCGAATTTTTCATATTTCATTTACCTTTTTTAAAAAAACGGATTTAGAGGAGATCAATACTGATCATTAATCTAAAGGCTTCTTACTTTAAATTTATATATCGTTTAGTGCAAATAGGGATACTGCATAAATGCAAAAATTTTGGCTCTAAAAAAGACCGTCACGAGCCAATCAAAATTTGCGAACCATTGGTAGATCATTCCAGAAACGTTCTAGAACGGATATCCATTTTTGGTAATATCCCCGACTGTATTAAAGGAAAAGGAGGGGGGTAGGCCTCTGATAAAAAATAATCAGGTGATTAATGACACTGCCCTTAGTATAAAATCTTGATATATATTAAATCAAATTATATATTAATATATATAAATAAATTTAGGGTATTGCTATTTGCACCATGGTTTTTGCTATTTGTACTATGGATTTTGTGTAAAATTAGATCATCAATCAACTTTTTCTATTTGCACCATGGTAATATATATTGCACTAATAAAACTCCTTTTTTTATAGATTAACACTATATAAAAAAGATTTTCGCAATTTTTGTGTAATCTTGGGCTATTTTCATGTTGCACCAATAAAAACTCACCTTTTTTTGTAGATTAATAGTTATGACGCCACTAATGTCATGTAATATTACACAAATCTTAATTTGGTAAACTAATCTAGTAGTCTTGCTAATCTAATTTATAATGCGAGCCATCCCTAACCCTAATTTCATAATGCGGGCCAACCCTTACCCTAATTTTTTAAGGCCTTAACATAATGCGGTCAGAGTTTCGCAATTTAGTGTAACCTTGGGCTATTTTCATGTTGCACCAATAAAAACTCGCCTTTTTTTGTAGATTAATAGTTACGACACTACTAATGTTGTGTAATATTACACAAGTCTTAATTTGGTAACCTAATCTAGTAGGCCTGCTAATTTAATTTATAATGCGGGCCAACCCTAACTCTAATTTTATATTTGTGTAACCATACTATAGTGCAAATAGAAAAAGTTGATTAATGATCTAATGTTACACAAAATCCATGGTGCAAATAGCAATACCCATAAATTTATTAGGTAGCATACCAAATTAGCTTAAGGCATACCACTAGCATGCCATATGGCATGCTAATATTGGCATGCCCATGCTACCATGCCAGATACCTTAGTCTTAAGGTTATAAACTATAGGTTAGAGTAATACTTACAATATGTAAAATTTCATTCCTGTTATTTGCACTAAGATCAATTTAAAATATTAGTTTTTATTTTTTTCTTCTTTTGCATGTGTTCAGATTTTTTGTTGGGCTGATCTGAAATAATCAAAATTTGTGCTCTCCGATTGGCTATTCTCTCCAGAAGTTTGTATTATTTGTACAAATAATTGGATGCTATGTTTGATGTGCTATCTAGAATTTTATAATTATTACTCTTTATTGTACTAATATGTTAATAGACAATTATATGTCAATCATCAAATTTACATGGATTTGACTACCATACCACTACTAATAACCCAAATGACCTTCAAATGACCCCGATTATTTGGTCACGAGTCATTTGCAAATGACCCAAAATTCAAATGACCTATAAAGGACCCGTACATCTCTAATATATGTCTTTTTTTTTAGCAAATTGATTCAAATTTGATCTAAGGTCCAAATTTAAATTTTAGCAAATTGAAATTAATTTTAAAAAGGGTCATAATTGAATATTTTGTTGAATTACTAAGATTTTACACATGTGAATACAGTTAACTGAGTATCTGCTAATAGGCTTAGAGTTTGTCACTCACTACTAAGCTGTTACTTGTTGTTTAGAGGTAAAGTTCTTAGACTACCTGCTAACAAGCTTAGAGTTTATCACTCACCACAAGTCGAGAAGTACTTGGCGCAGGACCCCGGACAATTATATTTGATCTGGCATGTATGAAATGAGGTAAATTTTTAATAAAAAATTTAAAAGGTGGTATGTTTTTTAAAAAATTGTAAAGGGATAAAATGAGGTAAATAAAAAAATAAAAAAATTGTGGTAGGATTTTTATAGGTAAATTTTTTACAATTTTTAAGGTAGTATAATATAATTGAGGTAAATTATTATACTATTAAAAATGCATTGTGTATATATAAATTATTAATTGGATATTTCTAGTAGTACCTAATATTGAATTTTATTAATACTTTTTTTTGAGAATAAACAGAATATATGTATCAATGCAATGAATATATAAACTAAATAGAATATTTTTTTTAGAAATACTAATTTTAATTGCACTAAATATTACTATTATATTATTTAAATTTGTTATATATTGTATTAGTTAATTGTTTTTTATACTATATAAACAAGCTAACTTTAATATATATAACATTTAAGTTATTATAAAAATTGAATCAAACATTAAATATAATATAAATTAGAGTAGCTGCATAATGCAGTCTCACTAAAACTAGAATGTTATATGTATAATTAAATCATAAAATTAAAAATTTCTGTAATAGAATATATTATTTATATTACTATATATTCCCGAAAATAAGCAACCTTTTTTGGGCAAAAAATTACACGAAAAAACGAGGGGGTTGCTTATTTTCGAAATATTGAATTTTTAGAAAAATTGAAAACTGTACTAATAAAAGGTTGCCCAAATAACACCAAATTTTTACTTTAGGTGTATTTTTATGCGCTGAACAACTTTACTTAATCGACTTTTTGAAGATTACTTAGTAAAAAAAAAGTTTTATATGTAGCAACTGCCAACGCGTTTTTTGAAAATTTTGAAAAAAATTAGGGGTTGCTTATTTTCGGAGTAGCTTATTTTCGGGAATCTACGGTATTCAATTTTTTTAATGATAATATAGATTTTAAATAAATATAGGTTTTATAAGTACTATTTATATGCCAAATAGATTTGATTATTCTAAGTACATTACTGAATATTTTGTATTTAAATATCTATCTGGCTTTGAATTTAATACACTCACAATCTGAGCCCCTTAGTCCAAATTAGTACATCAAATTCAAAGCCAGATATTTTTTAATTGTTATATAAAAACAATCACCTATGATTCTTTAAAAAACAATTATTGGTTGCTTCAAATTCATTAACTATATAATATAATTAATATTGTAATAAATTAGTTTTCAAAGAATTTAAAACCTTATTATTATTGTGAACTAAAATATATTGTTGCTTCTTTTGAAATAAAAATAAAACAATTGAAATATAATAATATAATAATAATAAATTATTACTTTAATTTGGGCAAGTTATAGAAAACAAAAAATTTTTTGTATAGTATAATCCGGTAAAAATTTAGGTAAATTTTAAAATTTTTATATGTAGTATGTATAAAAAATGGGTATAAAATCTAAAAATTTTTGAGGTAGATTTCTTCAAATCTTCTAATGTTATTGCCTACCACATTATATATAATTGTCCGGGGTCCTCTTGGTGCTCTCTGATGGACTTCATACTATACGGAATACTAGGTTTACAAGAGAATACTTTTCTGGTGTTGTCAGTTTGTAAAGAATTTTCAAAAAAGTGGGCATTTTGGCATACCTCTTCAAAAGATCTATAGTGTTTACTGCTTTCAAAAAGGAAAGGCGCCTACTGTATTGAATACAATCATTTCAAATGACTTAAAAACAAGTAACATGGAATAACATGCGAGACTTATAGAGAAACCACTAGATGAAGATTCTAGAAGCTTTGTTTTTAAGCAGTCCGGTTTATATGACTGCTTTCATTTAACATACTGAAACCTGGGCTGGTTAGTCAGAACAAGTTTATTAATGTTAACAATTTTTATTTAGAAAGTCTGACTAGTTATTATAATAACTTAGTTCAGCTAACTGTTAGGCCTTGGATAAAGATTGATTGGTAGCGGAAGGCCATCATGAAGCCCGAGCTTCTCTTTTCTCAAATGTATTTGTTATTCTCTTTCATATAATAATATTATACTAAATAAAAAATGAAACTGAGCAAGCTCTCCGTTATAAAATGAAAAAAAAGATTTTACACATGTTATTTTGCAAGAATTATTATAACAAGTTAAGTCGTGCTAAAATAATCGATCTGCAATTATAATTAAAGGGAATTGCTATTCGCACTGTTATAAAACAGGTTTTTAGGATAGCGTAGTAATGTAGTACAGAATAGACTTCGTGAATGTATAATTTATATTATATAGTTAATATTTTATTATTATATATTTAGTCATATTATTATTATATTAACATATTTTATTATTGTATTATTATAGTATAAATATAGGAAAAGATTCTATTGGATAAAAGAATGAGGCACAGTAACTGCGCCACAATACTGCGGCTTGGTTACACTAGGTAACACAAGGTTACACCAACTAGTAACTTAGGTAATACGAGGCGCGACACGACTACCTCCAATTACCTCTATACGACTACTCCCAACTACCTCCACACTAATACCCCTACTTACCTTCGCACAAAATTCCTGCCTACTTCTATACAAATATCTCCACTTATCCCACACAAATATCCCTATCTATCACCACACAAATGTCTTGTTTACCCCAAACAAATATCTCTAGTTACCTCTGTACAAATACCTCTGACTATCTCTACAATAATACAGTAATTATCTCTAGTTATCTCTGCACCAATTAACAATAGAATTGTTACACCTCTTAGGATAGAAAAGTTATAAAAAGGAAGCATTTCTCCCTCCCTGCAAAAGTTAGAGTTCAATACCCTCATCTAGAATCTTAGCTTAGGATAATATCCTTATCCCTTCATTATTATCTTGTAAAGTGTAATATTCCTCCTCTAGGGTAATTCCTACAGGCAAGGCTTATTACTATCTTATATTATTAAATAAAATTATATACTATCTTTATCACGAATCGTTTGCCTCCTGCTGTGAAGTAAAAAGTACACTTCACCTCCACTCCATGTATATTCATAAATACATTACTGCACCGGGTGACCTTGTTACTTTGCTATATTCAATACAAGAAAACTATAGCATTGTAACAGCACCATGGATTTTTGCTATTCGCACTATAGTTATACAAAAATTTCTATTTTTAGAATTCAAAATAATATATGCACTTATATTACACAAAGGCTCAGTACTAGGCTTTCGCATGGCCCGGGTAGAGCCGCGTACTAGTGGTACCCTAGCCCTTCCCGTTAGTACAAGGGCCCATTTCCTAAGCCCTACCCTTACCCTAGGGCTCAGTTTTTAATACCCGTGCCCGGCCCATTGAGGATACGGGTACCCTTTGAACAGCCCATGGGCCCCAACTATTATTGCGTAATCATCTAGATTTTTTGAAAAAAAAGATAAATTTATAGAACCTTACCTGGGTTAGAAAATACTGATCCGGGCGGGTCAGATATTTGACCCGGGTCAACGGGTCAAATTATAGAGAGAACCCTGAAATATACATAAATAGGTCAGGTTAATTATAAGGGTTACTAAAAAAGGAAAGATCTGCAGAAAAAACTTCAAAAATAAGCAAAAAATTACTATAAATAGTAAAGATCTGTATAAAAACCTCAAAAATAAGCAAACTCTTACCTGACCTATTTATGTATATTTCGGGGACCTTCATAGAGTATTCACAGTTAACGTAACGACTTTTAATTAGGAATTCTGTATTGAAAAATTTATCGACTTTGCTCATAATTTGAATTCGTTCATTTTCTATATCGGGAACTATCTGTATTTTAACTATTTTGGCTATGTGTTATTCATGACTGGTCTGACCATGTATCGAAAGAAGTTTGCTAAATACCATCCTGGATAATTTTATTAAAAATCATCCAATATATAAATTATATAAATATTTTTTATTTATTATTTAATATATATATTTAATTCGTATATAATAATTAACGCCTATACATATGTTTGCAGACCTTCGGCCTGCAAACTTCTATTTTAGCTAATAAACCTCAGCAAAAGTACATTGTTAGAAGACGAGTTATGCATTGTACGAACCTAACCTTAACTACGACGCATCACCTTATACACAACAATCCACACCATGCAATATGAAATTACACAAAACCAACATACTAATACAGTGCACCAACAACGACAATATAATAATTCCAAAATGACGAAATTTCGAAGACAGTAGAAAGAACGAACAACTGAAAGTGGCGAAATCCCAGCAGCCAATAATACTAAATCCATGGTGAAATTACAACCACGAAATCTATGACAAAAATTACAATCACCAATGATGACCATCAACACTGAAGGCCAAGGCGAAATCACAACTACAAACGACAGCCAAAGCCGGCGAAATCACAACTACTAACGACAACTAAAAGTCTTAACGAAATCACAATCACCAAGGCCAAAATTCTTTTTAAGACACGACTTCCACGATGACGGCTCCGATGATGACTTCAATGATGTTGGCTCCCTCTATAAAAGAAAATAAATGTTAGTATTAGATGTATGTATTACTAAAAAAAAAATAAAAAAGATCGATTATCATTGATGATCATTGATACGAGATGATATCTCATATAAGTAAATTGCATAATAGCATTTTAGTAGTTTTCGAATTCTGACTCAGGTTAGACAATTTTCGACCCGTGACCCAGGTAATAGCTTACCAGATTATGATTGGTTGTTGGTCACGTGGAATGGTTTAACAGGTATCTATGGGCTAAAAGGGCAGGGTAGCAGCATTACCCTAGCCCTACCCATTTGTGTAATGGCTTGGTACCTGGAGCCCTTACCCTTACCCACGGGTTCAAAAATCGATACCCTGGCCCAGCCCTAGTGGTACTATCCATGGGTATCTGTGGGTAGCCTAGGCCCATGCGGAAGCCTACTCAGTACATTGTTTTTGCAAAAATAATTTTTGGTAACATGCCACTAATGTCATATAATGTTATACAAGTCTAATTTTGGTAATTTAACCCTGGGTCAGCCAGCATTAAGCTTAATGGGGTTAGACATAATTCTAGCCCACACTAACCCTAAATCTAGGACATATACATCTAGATTTAGGGTTAGGGTGGGCCGGAATTATTTCTAACTTCACTGGGGCATTATCATGATAGTGCCCAGCTGACCCAGGTTAGTTTACCAAAATTAGACTTGTGTAATGTTACAGCACATTAGCGGTGTGTAACCAAAAATTATTTTTGCAAAAACAATGCACTGGGCCTTTGTATAACACAAGTGCATAAATTTTAAAAATAGAAAATCTTGTACAACTATAGTGCGAATAGCAAAAATCCATGGTATAAATAGCAATTCCCTAATTAAAAATAAGTAAAAGAGACCTGTGGGTCGATAGCGTAAGTGGTTACGCTCCCAGGTTGCCAAACATAAGGTAGCCGGTTCAACTCCTACTAGCGGACAAGAAAAACTATATGCGATCACGAGATGGATGGGCTGAACTAGGATGCTAGAACCGTGGTTGGTTAAATTAACCACATTAGTATGTGTGTGTTGCCGAATTGGAAAATATTGGATACTTCCGGTGGAATTCTGGTTGAATATTTGTATACTTCCGGTGAAATTCTAGTTGAACAGATATACGTTGAAAATGGAAGGTGGTACTAACCCGATGAAGGAAAGGGAACTCAGACGAACTCAGGATGGGCTCAGCCCTAACCCGAAACGGAAGAAGACCGAAAACTTTGAAAGGCCGAAGGAAGAAAGTACCGAAAAAGTTAACTATGCACTTGCCCTGGTCAGTACGGACGACTGAGGTCCGGATGAAGTTGAACCTAATAACTTCGGAAGGCTGAAGGAAAAAAGTACTGAGATGCTCGTGTCTCGATCTCTTTCTGCCCTGGTCAGTACGGACGACCCGAGGTTCCGGAAGAGGTTGGAAACCGATAGACACCGCCAGCAGACTGGGTAACGAAATGAGGGGTGGCTGGGTAACCGAGTATAGAGTTAGGTTGTACAACTAGTCCAGTATCATCGTAAAATAAAAATGTAAAAATGTAATTAGTAATATGACCTTAATGACCTTAATAAAAGAGCGCCAACCAGCACCTCTAGCATAGAACTAGGGTTAAAAAAAAAAAATAGTTGTATAGTTCACGATAGCTAAAGACTAAAACACGTGACTTGTTCCATTTTAAAAAATTTTATATTGAAATTTACTATCTTTTTGATTTCTTGTATTTTGATTGGCCAAAATATTTTTTCCAAAAAAATTTTTTTAATTAAAATAACAAATTAGCCAATAGCAAGAGACCAAAACATGTGACTTGTTCCATTTTCATTAATTTTTTGATGCATCATATAAAAGTTAAGCAACTTTAAATTAATATAAATCAAAAATATATAATAATTATTTTAAAAATAAAGCTGCTAAGTTGTAGCAAATTAACTTGGCTACAATTTAGTGGCTTTCTTTTTTTCATATCTTTTATGTATCAAGAGCTATTAATTTTTGAAATTATTTTAGTCTTTAGGTGTCGCGTACTGTAGCATGTATTTAGGCTTTAGTATCAATAGCAACTTGTATATGTTTTACGATCACTGATCATAATTATAAGCAAATTAGTTAGTAATTATTATGTAGTTAGTATCTTCTCTAAAATTTTCAAGAAATATAAAATTAAATATACCAGCATAATGTATTTTAATATGCTAAATAAGTTTTTTAGAGTACAAATTTAGAATCAATTTGTAAAATTTTAAAAATCATAATATTTTTAAAAATTTTTTTATTTGAATTCTATGGATATGTAAAATTAAAATAAAAAAATTTTCATCAAATATAGTTAAGAACTTATGGAGATATTTTTGATGAAAGTTCCTGTAAACAATTTTAATAAAGTTTCTTTGTACCGTATTTATCCAAAAATAAGCTACCCTTTTTGGCCAAAAAGTTACACAAAAAAATGTAGAATAGCTTATTTTCAGATTGTTAAATTTTTCGAAAAACTGAAAAATGTACTAATAAAAGTTGTCCAAATGACATAAAATTTTTACTGTAGATGTATTTCGTTAAGCTGAACAATATTACTTATTCGACCTTTTGAAGTTTACATAGTAAAAAAAAAGGTTTATATGTAGTGACTGTTAACAATTCTTTAAAAATTTTCTGAAAATCTGGGGGTAGCTTCTTTTGGAGGTAGCTTATTTTCAGAAACCTACGGTAATATGTTTTTTTGCTTTTTCAAAATAACCTACTGTTTGGCGATGATTTACAAAAAATTTTATTATACTAACTAAAAATAATTTTATAACAAGACTTGTAGCGCATAACATTGACTAATAGAATCTCAAATTTCATAAAAAAATATTGAAAACTCATGAAGATATTAACGTTTTGTAAATTTGGACACATATGTTTTCGCAAGTTTTTCCTTAAACTTCAAATGCTTTTAGAAGCACTCTCTCAAAATGAAACCTTCAAAATGTGACTTAGTATGTTAATAGAATAAGTATTCGAAAGTCTTCAATTAAAATTTCATCAAAAACAGATTAATATTGACGAAGTTATGATAATTTTTCAATTTGCTTCCAGATTCAGGATTTTCTAAAATTTTCAATTTTAATAAAAACAGAAAATCATCATCACAGGCTAGGTTTTTACAAGTTCAAATGAAACAAGTTACTGCGCACTAATTTAATCAATAGAGAATAGGATAAAATTTTGCTTTCTAAAATTTCAAGTTATTTGGTTAAATATTTATTACATAATAGCTTCTTTAAAATATACTTTATGGAAATAGAAGAATCTTTCATCTACAAGTTTTTGACCAAATTTGATGAAAATTTTTTTATTTGAATTTTATAGATCCATAGAATTCAAATAAAAAACTTTTCATCAAATTTGATCAAGTGGTTGCAAAGATATCTTTGATCAAAGTTTTAGAGAATTTCAAAATGCATACTGTATATGTTTAAATTTGTTGACAAAACTTTGATTAAGGATATTTCTGCAACCACCTGATCAAATTCGAAAAAATTTTTTTTACTTATTCTACGGATCCATAAAATTTAAATAAAAAAAGTTTTATCAAATTTGATCAAGTGGTTGTAGAGATATTCTTGATCTAAGTTTTGTCAAAATATCTGTCATGTGATACACATTTTGAAATTTTCTAAAACTTTGATCAAAGATATCTCTGCAACTACCTGATCAAGTTCGATGAAAATTTTTTTATTTGAATTGTAAAAAATTCATAGAATTCAAATAAAAAAATCTTTATCAAATTTGATTCAGTAGTTGCAGAGATATCTTTGATCAAAGTTTTAGAGAATTTCAAAATGCATATCACATGACAGATATGTTTAAATTTGTTGACAAAACTTTGATCAAGGATATCTCAGCAACCATCTAATCAAATTTGATGAAAATTTTTTTACTTATTCTATGGATCCATAAAATATAAATAAGAAATTTTCTTCAAATTTGATCAAGTGGTTGTAGAGATATCATTGATCAAAATTTTGTCAAAAATTTAAATATATCTGTCATATGATATACGGTTTGAAATTTTCTAAAATTTGATCAAAAATATCTCTGCAACTACCTGATCAAATTTGATATAATTTCTTTATTTGAATTCTATGGACCCATACAATTCAAATAAAAAAATTTTTATCAGATTTGATTAGGTGGTTGCAGAAATATCTTTGATCAAAGTTTTAGAAAATTTCAAAACGCGTATCAAATAACAGATATGTTTAAATTTTTGATATAACTTTGATCAAGGATATCTTTGCAACTACTTGATCAAATTTGATAAAAATTTTTTTATTTAAAGTTTGATTTTATGGATCCATAGAATAAGTAAAAAAATTTTCATCAAATTTGATCAGGTAGTTGCAGAGATATCTTTTATCAAAGTTTTGTCAACAAATTTAAACATATTTGTCATGTAATACATGGTTTGAAATTCTCTAAAACTTTGATTAAAGATATCTCTGCAACCACTTGATCAAATTCGATAAAAAATTTTTTAATTGAATTCTATGGATCCATAAAATTCAAATAAAAAATTTTCATCGAATTTGATTAGGTGGTTGCTAAGATACCTTTGCTCAAATTTTAAAAAATTTTGATGCAGCTTGTTTTTGATAGAAGATTTGATTGTTTCTAAAACTTGAGCAAAGGTATCTTAGCAACCACCTGATTAAATTTGATGAAATTTTTTTATTGATTCTATGGATCCATGGAATTCAAATAAAAAATTTTCATTAAAATTAATCAAGTGGTTGCTAAGATACCTTCAGCCAAAGTTTTAGAAAAATTTGATGCAACTTGTATTTTAATAGACGTTTTGATTTTTTTTAAAACTTTGAGCGAAGGTATCTTAGCAACCACCTGATCAAATTCGATAAAAATTTTTTATTTGAATTTTATAGATCTATAGAATTCAAATAAAAAAATTTTTATCAAATTTAATTAAGTGATTGCTAAGATATCTTTGCTCAAAATTAAGATTTTCATTTTAAATTTTATATATTCAAAAGCTGGTTTTATATTTAAAAGCGGGTTTTATATATTTTATATATTCAAAAGGGGTTTTACATATTCAAAAGCAAATTTACATATTTTATATATTCAAAAGTAGGTTTTAACAGCTATTACAGTTTTAAAAAATTTGCTCTATATTTATTTATCCGATACTAGATGTTATAATTAAGTTTTTAGCAAATTATTATAAAATTTATATGTAATAATCCAACTTTTAGCAAATTTACTTCATTTTAGAGGGTAGCAAAAACATCTAAATTCATGCAGATCAGTTATGACCTATATCAGAGATGTCCGGGGTCCTACCAATAATGACCAGCCATTTCAGATCATTTGAGATCATTTAAAAATTTTTCAAATGTCCAGGTCATTTACCATTATTGACTCTATGTGATATGAACTAAATGAACTTTCAGCGAAGTAATTAAAACTAATACCAAGTAATATAATAGAGGTTAGACACTATCTAGAATTGAAGACAATTCTTAAAGATAAGCAATAATTTTTTTCTTTGTTGTGTTTGCTTTTTTCAGTTAGAGCTAACTTTTTTTTTTGCAATTTCAGGTTTTGCCAAAGTATAAATTGGTAGTACAAAATGTAGATTGGACAATTTATGAGTATAAACTAGTTTTTAGAATAAGTACCAGTTCTTTTTTATTGTTGTTACCTTTTATTTCCAGCTTGTAATAACACTTTTTTTTTTTTAGTAGGCTTAGTTTTGCAAAAACACAAATCAACACAATTAATAGAAATTAAATACGATTTGGAATGAATATAATTTTTTTTGTAATATTTTTTTTTAGATTTGAATTTTTTTTTTGCAGTTAATTGTTTTCAAGATTAATTAAAAAATTATAGTATCAGTAACAAGAATACAAAAAGATTCTCTAGTGCTAGATAAAGATTGTGAACATGAACATTTTGATATATCCATATTGTCCATGTACATATAGCACTTATACGGCATATAGCACTTACATGGTATATTGCACTTATATGGTATATGGCACTTGTATAACATATGGCACTTGTACTTCTACAGCAAAGTGCCATATTGCCATAGTATTTGTGCTAAGGGTAGCTACTCTCAAGAATTTGAATGTCTGTATCTCTAGTCATTACACCTCTCTAATCAATTTATAAGCAATTAGATCCACTACTAAATTGATAAAATCTTGTTTTGTGCAAAAAAGGTTAAAAAGCTTAAAATAATGATTTGGAAAAGTAAATATGGGGAAAATCAAGTCACGATATTTTCTAATTGAATTAATTCGGTCTGTTTTTGTCTGAATTACTTGATTAAAAAATGTTATAACTTGGTTTTCAAAGCAAAGATCCCATTTTTAGTATTATATTTTTATGAGATAATGCACATGGCAATAATGGCCCAAATTAAGCTTAATTTTGGCCAAATTCATAATTTCACCCTGCATATTATTTTGCAAAATACAGTGTGTTATAAGAATTTTTTAAAAAAGTTGAAATATATGTTTTTTTTGTTACATTTTTAAAATTTGGCATTAGTTTATATAAGTATAATATAAAATACGATTGTAGAACAAAATTCTAAATGTTTAGAATTCTTTTAAATAGATAATAGATGTACATAATAATATAAAAAGTTTTTTAATTTTAAAATTAAATATAAAGATTATAAATTTTTAAATAATGATATTAACTTCAATATAATATAGTTTAAAATGGGAAATTTGTATATCAGGATCCAAATTTGAAAATAATTATAAATGAGGGCCCAACTTTAAATATTTATTTATAAAGGCCTAGATTTTTAAAAATACAGCCAGATCTCTCTATAATCACCAATTTGGTTACATACTAATATGGTGATTATATTTAAATATGATTATAATTTTAAACCTTTATATAGTCACTTTTATATTAAAATTTTATAAAGTAGTATTATAGAAGCATGAACCAAGGAAAGGAAGATCTTAGATAGACTGATCCTTCTTGGCCAACTGGATTGGTAGTCTGGAATGACTGGGGAAAAGGATCCAAAGAGTAACTGACTAGTACTGGAGTTTAATGAACTTTGCAAGGGCAGACAGAACTAATCAGCCAATAAGAAGCAGAAGCATAGAGGCATGTACATGTCAAGGCCCAACGGAGCTCTGGGCATATCCATATGGGAGTCTTCAGATGCTAAGAGGATTTGGAACTATTAATACGAGTATATACTAGTATAAGTACATGCAGTAGTAATTGGGTTCTCCCTAGACTCATGATGCCATCCAACTATATTCACACTAGAAGTATTTGCGAAACTTGACCAGATACCTCACCACCATAGTGGGAAGTACAGTCATTCACATATTTCCAAATTCAGAACGTTAAATCCTGGGTCCTCAAGTTGTAGTAAACCAGCTGGTTGTGATAGCATGCAGGCTTAAGATACTTACCCAATGTAGTAGAGGCAGCTGCATGGCTTGAAATATGAACCCCTGAGAAGTACGCTATTAAGAGATTTTCTGGGTAACCAAATTTCAGGTACACTAACATGGAAGCATAAAGCACCTACCTGGTAACATACACCAAATTGCAAGTGATGAATTAGGAAATATGGGTAAAATGCAGACATGTGGATATTGATTGTTGGTTGAAAAGAGACGTACAAATCCAGGTTAACTATATAATTGGGAATACAGAAGACTCTGGTGGGTTTTAGCTATAGATAAAAGGCTTATAGCCTGAAGTTCTAGTCTTAATACTTGTATATAATATATATATACTTACGGCACTACCAAATGTCAATTTACTTAAATATTAATAAAGTTTGGGCAGGAGCTATACCCTTAATATTAAAAAAAATTTTTATAAAGTGATTATAAAAATTTCTAATAAAAAAAACTATTATAAATCATTAAATAGAATATTTATTAACCACAATAACTATAATACAAATATTATTTTATTATTTTTTTACTATAAAATAGGCTACTACCTAAAATAAGCTACTTTATCTCTTTGGTCAAAAAACTTAAAAACATTCTTGACCTAAAAATAAAATGCCTCACAATTGACAATAGTTGCTATATATAGTAGTAAAGTCCAAATTCTTCTATATAAATTGATTATTATCACTTAAGTAAAACCTATTCGGCAGACATCTAGTATAGAGGTCATACTTGTTTTTTCAGCAAAATTTTCTAAAATTTGAGAAGCAAAAAACAGTTTTTGCCAATGATCTTGGCATTCAGTGGACCAATATAAACAAACTTTTTTAAAATGAAACTCTCAGTGAGGCGCATCTAACAAAAAATGTTCATTCAATTCTGATCACTAGATCAAAAGTTATTTAAACAAATATATTTTGTTATTTTTAGCAAATTGAGCCAAAATTGGCTAAATCCAGTTATGAGCTATATGAGAGATGTCCGGGGTCCTTTCAGAAAATCAAAATATACTTACTTTAAAAAGTTCATATAAATAAAACAACTTTTTATTAGTTGACTTTTAATTTTACTTTTGACAAAAAAATTAAAATTTGTTAAAAAAATATATTTAATGAATGTAAAAATTAAAAGTTAAATAATAAAAAGTTCTCCAATTTGTACAAAAATTTTGAAAAATATATATTTTATCTTCTAAACATATTTACTTAAGTGCTTATAATCGACTAATATAGTAAAATTTAGACTGCAATTACTTGTAATACAAAAAACTATTTTTATCTGAAAATAAGCTATTTTTGGGCACATATAGTAGCCAATTATATTTACTAATTTTAATGATCTGAAAAAATTAGTGATTATAAAGAGGTATATTATTAATAAAATTAATAAAAAAATTAAAACTTTTTGTTGATAGTAATTATAAGTGATTTGTGACTATAATAAGGTTTTTTACTATATTTAAGTCCATTGCACAATATTGGGTACTTATATAGAGGTGTGACTATATAGATATTGATTATAGAGAGGTTATACTATATCTAATATAATCACAGAATTGTTTTGGCATAAAATTGCAACAATAACTCACCTCATATAAAATTGTAATTAAAGAGATAATTTATAGCTATCAATTTTTATTTGTAATAAGCAATTATGTTTATTTAATTTTTTTAAGAAATATGTAAAAAGAATAATAATTATATAGATTCATTTTAAAAAAAGATTACTACTTTGAATTAATGAAACATTTTAATTAAATGCAATTTTTATTGTAAATTTTAATCAGTATTAATATTTAACTAGCTTTTTAACCCTTATAATGCTTCAGAATAAATTTATATAAATTATATTTATAATAAAATATATATTATGTTTATATATTATCCTGTTATATAATAGGCAATTATTTATAATTTAGCTATATACAAAATTTAAGTAGCTTAGTTATGGCAAAAAAATGCTATAAAACATATAATAGTTGTACTAAGTTATTATGTATTTGCTTGAAAGATCAGTAATCACATGTGTCACCTACAAAGTCTGAATTTAATAATAAGATCTAGATTAAATTATAAGATCTAAACTTAACTGATAACAGTAAGTAAATGTATATAATATCAAAAGTTTCTATATTTAAATCCACATTTTATAATTTAATTTGGATCTTACAATAAAATCCTGATTCTATAACTAAATCTGAATTATATAATTAAGCCTTACAAGTTTTATTTATTTTGTTTTACAAAAATTCTAGTTAGCTGTAAATTAATGAACTTATATTCATATACAGAATAAATTTTACAAAAAATTTAAAAAAATAATTAGCACAATTGGGCCAAAAAGAATTTTTTTTAAAGTAACAAAATAGCATGTTAGAATTAGAGTTATAACCAAAAGAGCTTTTTATACTTTATACAAAGCTGCTTAGTAATATTTTTAGTGCAGTAGATCTAAATTATTTATATTATACATCTATCTAATATTGCTGATATTATATAGGCAAGTACACTAATCTAATAATTTATACTAATTAAAGCAATCGAATAAAAATTTTTAAAGTAATAAAAATAGCATACTTGAGTTAACGTTATAACTAAAATAAACTTTTCTTATATCAAATTTTGTGTAAAATCTTTTTTGTTAGTGTGAAGTAGATGGTTTTATAAAGAGAAGTTGCTAGAAGAGATTGTTTAGTGTATTTGTAATAATTATAGTGGGTAGCTATACATGTTTGAATTGTATACTAGGACAGATAGTCTATAAATTAGATTTCAAGATCAAATAATTAAGAAAAAAACACTAACCTTAAATTCACCTGTACTACAAATGTGATCAAATATAATATATTATTATGCTTGATATATTTGTAATAATCATACTATGCATTTTGCTATTAGATTTCAATATTAGGTTATCAAGAAAATTCAAATGCTAACCTTATCTTCACCTGTGCTACAGACTTGGTATATATTTGACATGCAGTATCAAATATATATATACATATGTTCAAGTTACATAAATATGTATAATAATAATAGTTTGGATTAAATTAAACAGGCTTAGCCTAATTATTAATTTATTTGATTGTAATACATTATAAAAAAAACCTAATCAAAAATCTTATAAAAAACTATATTAGCTATGTAATAACCCTCTTTATTCACTATTCAACTACCTTATATAACAATCTTAATATTTTAGTAGAAACAAATTTATAAAAGCAAAGATAGCAAATAACAATATCATTTAAAATTTTTGTAGCAAATGACAATTAGTAACAAATAAAATAGGTCATTTGTTATTATGTTATTTAAAATAATATATTAAAACTCTGGGTGTTTTAAATTTAACCAATCCTAACTGCCTGAAGTGATACAAAACCTTAAAGATTATAGGATCTTTGCATTTTTAAATCTATTTTTGTTGTTTGTTAATCAAAATGTTATTTATGTCATTTAAAAGTTACTTGCTACCTCTGCATAAAAAAGCTAACTATGAGTAAATATGGAATTTGTAGAAGCTATATATTGAATTGTTCAAAAATTATACATTGAATAAAAAACATGTTGTTTAGAGCAGAAACTAATTATAATCTTTGCATCAAGAAAGTGCTATTAAAAATTATAGATAATTAGGTATATTTTATTGAATAGACCTTTATTTGCATTTAAATTGCAAAGTAATATTACTAGTACACCTTTTTTTAAGTACAAGCTTGTAATATAGTACACTATTGGGAGAAAGTGTATTGTATTAAAGAATTTAGGAAGATAAAGCTCACTTCTTTATCAGGAAAGTTGAAATTATTTATTTTATTAACACAGAATTGCATATTTTAATATATATTGATGATTATTTTGTCTAGTTCTAAGGTCACATGGAAGTGAGTTGTTAATGCCTATAAATTGTTATAAAGTATCATATTATTAGATACAAATATAGTTTTGACCAATATTAGAGTAAGTAGTTTTCTTGTCCTTACCAATTCAGATAAGATAATTAGCAAATTCACAATTTTTAGCAGCTTAAGGCCCATAAATCTGCTAAAGATGTATTTTTTTTATAATTTGCATGACAAAACCAAATTCCAAAAATATAACTATTTGAGATTTGTATTAACAATTTGCTGCTATGATCCACAAAAAATAACTAGCAAGATTTGTCAAAAATCACCTTAAAGACTATAAGTTTTTTTTAAAAAGTCTGTCAATGCCAGTAAAATCATACAATAATCTATTAACAGCCTCAAAGCCAAACTTAAAGTTATTGAAGCTTCATTCCAAATTATCAACTTTGACTCTAGTAAAAGACTAGCATAATCAGATTGTTTTAATAAGTAGTACATTGAGTCTTTATCTAGATACAAAGAATCTTTAAATAGGAATGTACAGTTCAACTATCTATAAGCAATAGTAATACAATTTTTGATGAGCAAGAACTAGTGCAATCTTTTTCTTATATGAAAGTATAAGCTAAAAGAATAGTATACAAAAAGTTTGCTAGTGCTACCAGAACCATTGACAAAAAAAATAATGTTTGGTAGTAAATTGCTCTACAGCTACTATTATAGCATTATACATTGTATATTGTTCATTATTTAACAAAAAATTTCCTTTGAAAATTCTCTATAATTTATTTTGTGAAAAATACAATTCTATGCTGAATAGTAGATAACTTAAGAAAGTCCATAAAGTACTTTTTATATATTTAAAATAATCTTTAATTTTAGCCAAAATATAACTTATAATTAATAGATCCTCTAATATGATTTTTTACTATGCTCTATACTTTATATATAAAGTCTTCTGTTAGGTTAATAAGTATACCAAAGATTTTTATCATCTGATAGTTGGCAATAAATTAATATTTTTGTAATAATAAGTCATAGTTGTGAGGCATTTTAAATAGGCTTGCTTTATATAAACAATTATGCTATTTTTCATTATTTTCTAAAATATCTAGTTTAGTATTGTAAATCAAAAAAATTATAATTGATTAGTTATTGAAATTTTTTAAAAAAATTAATTATAATTAATTGATGATCCAGATAAGATCTGCAGAGTTACTATATTGGGACAATAGTAAATTTTGGGGATAAGTACAATATAAATTTTTACTTATATGCTTCAATCTGTGCGGAGTCAAAATGAAAAGTATTTTTTATTAAGTTAATCATACATGTCGATTAATTGAAAGTTGTAGAGCTCATTGAGGCGCATCTAACAGTGGTTAGAAAATCCAAATTGGCCCAGTGGGTAGCAAGTTATTATTAAAAAATGATTGGCCTACTATATAAAATCTCTATGTAACAATATTTGTTTATATAGAGATTTTATATAGTTAGCCAATAGTTTTTTAATAATAACTTGCCATCCACTGGGCTGATTTGGATAATCTAACTACTGGTAGATGTGTATAATGAGCTCTACGACTTTCAATTAATTGATATGTATCGTTAACTTAATAAAAAAAACTTTACATTTGACTCTGCTTAGATTAAAGTATATAGTTAATATATTATAGGAATTTTGCCCAATTTCTAATATAGAAATTCTGCTGATCTTATCTGGATCATCAATTAAATGATTAATCAATAAATTGATTAGTTGATTAATTGACTAATCAATTAATTGATTAATCAATTAGTTGACTAATTGATTAATCAATTAGTTGACTAATTGATTAATTAACTAGTTGATTAATTAATTAATACAGTGGCCTACCATAGTAATATGGACACTTTTTAAAAATTTGTATAAAGCTAAATAAAAAAGTTAAGAAGCTAAAAATAAAATTATAAATTTATTAAATCTATATTTTTTAAATAAAAAAAAGATTAAAAAATTCTATGTAGTACTTTTTGAAATAGATAAGATTAATTAATATTGTATAATGTTACACAAAAACGAAATTAGTAATTTTTAAAAAACTAGTTATTATATTTACTATATAATAAAAAAATTTTTTTATTAAGTAAATTAAACTTAATAATTAAGTAAAATTTGTTTAGTATAACAAATTACATATAATACTAAATTTTTAGAGATTTTTAAAAAATATTAAGCAAAATATTTTTATTAAATATAAAAGCTAAATTATTAAATAAAAATTTAAAAATTGCTAAATATGGTAATTTTATTACTATATATAGCAATTTAATGAAAAAATTTCAAAAAATTCTGAAATTTTTACAATATGTATAATTTGTTATACTGAACAAATTTTATTTAATAATTAGATTTAGTGTACTTAATAAAAAAAATAATTTTTATATATACTAAAAATTAGTATTCAATTTATACTAAACCCATATTAAAAACTGGAAATCGACGCGATTAAAAATTTAAAAATTTTTTTAAATTTAATTATCTTAAAAAGTTTTGCATAGAATTTTATAATTTTTTTATTTAAAAGATATAGATTTAATAAGTTTATAATTTTATTTTTAGCTTTTTACCTTTTATATTTAGCTTTATACAAATTTTTAAAAAGTGTCCACAATACCTTGGTAGGCCACTGTAGTTGGGCCAAAATTGGTATTGCAGTTTTCATAATTTTGTAACTTTTATAATTTTTATGTTTAAATAATTGTAATTGCAATTATAATTCCTAAAGCTGGCCAATTATTATGAAAGTAAACTCAGATTTATAATAAATTAGATGGCTTTAATAATTACAATTGCAATTATAGTTATTTAATCATAAAAAAAATCAATCATAAATGTACAAAATTATGCAAACTGATTAATTAATATCACTAACCTAATTGGTGTACTACTTGTTTAAATATTGGATATGTTATACTATTAACTGTGCACAAACTTTCAAATGATGCCAGGCCATGAATATGATATAATAGAAGATGCACGCAAAAATATTCTGAGTCATTTGGCAAGCAAGAAAAAGCCTATTAATTACTTTGTTTTCACTTCTTTTTCAACATATTCAGGCTCTTTTTACTTAGGGGAGTGCAGAAAATCACGTAATTTTTTAGGGGGAGGGGTGGGGTCCCCAAATATCACGTCCTATATATATATAGTATAAATAGCCAATCATATTGAAGAAAATCAATTTTTAGTTAATCGCAGATAGTTGCTACATAGTAAAGTCTAAATTTTACTAAGCAAATCGAAAAAATCGATTAAGTAAACTTTTTTTTTTTTTTTAAATTTTTTTTTTTTTAAATTTTTTTTATTTTTTGAAAACTTTTTATTATTTAACTTTTAACTTTTACGTTCGTCGAATAAATTTTTTTAAAAAATTTTAATTTTTTCGTCGAACGTAAAAATCAAAAGTCAATTAATAAAAAATTCTCAAATACTTATGAAAATTTTGTGGTAAATGTATTTTGATCTGCTTAATAGGTTTACTTAATCGATTTTTTTCGATTTGCTTAGTAAAATATAGACTTTACTATATAGCGACTTTTGCCAATTGTGGGGTAGCTTATTTTCAGGTCAAAGACGTTTTTGAGTTTTTTTAAATTTGATTGGTCAATAGTCCTATCACTAGGGGGTCAGGACCTATGTAAACCCTAATTACGTGATTTACTGCACTCCCCTTAGCAAAAAAACTTAAAAAATCCCATATAAGAGATTTGCACTATTGAATTTACTTTACAAACTTTAAAAAACTTTGTGAGTTTTATATACATGTCTGTAGATATAAGTTTGCTTTATGTTTGAATCTGGATTAAAATAAATCTATTGTTAATTTAGTAGATATATTTTAATTTTTTTACTTTATGTGATCTTTTTTATAGATTGTAGAAGAAAATTTGTTATTATGCTTTAGTAGCAGAAAAATATTAGGCATTAAGATATACTTGAATTTCATTATGAGTTATATTTTCAATACTACATTTTGAACAACAACTAAAGCCCAATCATGCATTTATATACATATTTTTATAAGTATTTAACAAACATAATTGTAAACCAAATTTTTACATTAAGATAACAGTTATACTTTGTACAAATATGGATTATACAGTTTCTTTTTGTGAATCAATAGCCCAGCTAGTTCTATAGTGCAGGTGTATGATTAGGAACAAAAAAAAGATTGGTTTATATAAATCAAGATAAATCAATATTTTTAGACAAATTATAGAGAAATTAATATTATTACAATTTTTTATACAGAGTTATTACACCACTTTGGACAAAATTAAAAGTATAATTTGGACTAGGCAATATAAATTTGGACAATCTAAACTATCAACAAGTTTTAAAAACACAAACAAAATTTCTGTTAGCTTTCTTAAAAAAACATGAATTTAGATTTAGATACTAATTAGATTAAAATTCTTATTGGTCAATCATAAATATATCAAAATAAATTGATATTTTTGGCAATATCAATAAATATTTTGCCAAATCAAATTGATATTTTTTGTGTTTCTGCATATGATAAACTTTTCAATTATGTGACCTACTATTACTCTGCAAAATTTTAACCAAATATTATAGTATTAATTTACACATATACATAATTTTTTATTATAGTAAATTATTACAATATAGCAATAGTTAGTAAGTTTTGTAACAAAATTTATACAATAAACTGAATAGAACTACAACTGTTACTGCATGTTATTACAAGTTTTGTAACAACCTTTTTATAGTAAATAATGGTAGCAATTAAGATAATTGATTCCAAAACCAACTAATCCAACTATACATTGCTCTTTTATTTCAGTATAATGCATAACTTACTTTTTTTTTGCTTTTTTTTGTGTTTGTTCTATTATTTATTTAACTAAGCTGTTATTCTGTTAGACCAATCCCTCTTAACTAATGATTAGTAATATAACAATGATATGCTTATAATTATGCACATAGTTGTTTATTTATAATACCAACAGAGCAATATACTAATGTAAAATATTAAAACAGCTATCATTATTATTATTATTAAACAATATGATTTTTACTAATTTATTTATAAGTATATACTTTATGTACAGTGGCCTACCATATTATTGTGGACACTTTTAAAAAATTTATACAGAGCTAAATATATAAGATATTAAGCTAAAAATTAAATTATAAATTCTTTAAATCTATATCTTTTAAATAAAAAAAAGTTTAAAAAATTCTATGCAGTACTTTTTGAAATAATTAATGTTACACAAAATTGTGTAATGTTGTACATAACCGAAATTAGTAATTTTTATAATTAAAAAATACATAAGTTTAAATTTTTAAGCATTTAACTATTATATCCAAATAATTTTTATATTATTAAATCTTTATAATAATACTATTCTAATGATACTAAAATTATTAAATTTTAATTACTAGTTCTTGAGATATTTAAAAAAAATTTATATAATATAAATTTATAACTATTTTTAACTTTAACATATATAAAATATAATTTTTTATTAAGTAATCTAATTTTATTTTTAAATAAAGTTATTTAGCATAAAAAGTTATATATATTTTTAAAAATTTTAAATTTTTTTAAAAAATATTCATTAAATTACTATGTATAGTAATAAAATTACTATTTTTAGTAATTTATTAATTAAATTTAATATTTTAATTATTTTATTTTATACTATTTAATACTATAATAGTTTTTTAAAAAATTTATAAAAAGTTAAAATAATATATAATTTTTAATATTAGTAATTTTATTTTAATAAAATATTAATTTTTAATATATAAAAATTGTAATAACAAATTTGTAAAAATTACTAATTTCGGTCTTGTGTAACATTGCACAAATTTGTGTAACTTTAATTATCTTGAAAAGTACTGCATAAAATTTTATAATTTTTTTTTTATTTAAAAGATATAGATTTAAAGAAATTATAATTTAATTTTTAGCTTAATATCTTACATATTTAACTCTGTATAAATTATTAAAAAGTGTCCACAATAATATGGTAGGCCACTGTATGTATATACAGTGTAAGCAATCTAAACACCACAACTGCTCCATATAAAGACAAAATAAAAATTTATATATTTATAATATATTATAAGATTTTAGCTTTAAGCTATTTTTTGATTTGTTTTAGTATATTCTAGGATATTGGTAATGCACTTTGGTTTTAAGTTTAGAGATTAAATTATTAAATATAATTGGAAAATCTAAATTTAAAAATAAATATTTTATTATTTAGTTAGCAAACTAAAAAGATAATTATTTTAGAGTAAATTTGTATATTGCATCATACAATGTGTCCTATATATCACTCTCCCAATCAAACTTCAAGATTAGGTATAATGTTACATTATCAAAAAATTTAAAACAAATGTTCATTTTGTCAAAAATTGTTTATAACTTAAAATTGAGTATATGAAATTATTCTTAGAATTCTAATAAAAAAAATTCCTTACAAAATTTTACTATAAAATCCACTTTTACTATACATACAATCTTTACTTTACCTTAACTCTAATCAATAAAAAATAGATTATTTTAATTGTTTTGAGTTTACATTACACCTGATTTTATAATCTGTAGCAGGTGCAGTCTCATTACATATACTATGTATAAATTATTTTATTATTTTATTATATATTTTAAATTTTATTTTGATCTTATATATATATATAATGCTAACAAGCTACCAAAATATGAGCCAAAATCTTTAGTAATTTTTGAAATATTCTAAAACTTTATAAAAAATTCCAAACTTTTTCTATATGTATTTTTATATATTATATATATAAAATTTAAAAAAAGTAAAATTTCAAATTACTACCAAAAATTTTTTGAGAATTGTAACATATATAATAATTAGCTACATAATTTTATACAAACCAGAAAGTGATAAAAATTTTTATTTAATTTTAATAATTGAGATTTCAATTTGCAATTATAGTCTTTTTCTTTTATAATCATACAGTATGTATCAAGAAAATTAGTAATTATAAAAGAGAGTGATTATATAGAAGTATTTTTTTATAAGTTTATTAATAAATTGTACCAAAGTTTAATGTAATTGTACAGGAGTTGTAATTATATAGGTGGTGATTATACTGTATAATAACATTATATTAATTTTTTTTTTTTTTTTTTTTTTTTTTTTTTTTTTTTTTTTTTTTTTTTTTTTTTTTTTTTTTTTTTTTTTTTTTTTTTTTTTTNAGCTTAAGTAAGAACACTTGTACCTATTATACTGTTCTTATAAGTATAGCATTTGAGTTTAAAATTTCTAACACTGTTATGGAAACTATAAATAGTGCATAAAAATAGTATAAATTACATAATTTTATATAAAAAATCTATTTTAACCTATATATGGTGCCGAAATTATTTTGGGTTTTGGGACCCAAATTAAAATTTTTTCTGAAATTGTTATTGATCTATTTTACTTAAAACCCAAAATTTTTTGATGCTTTTTTTGAATAGACAAAATTATAAAAAACATAAATATATAAATTTTATTTGCTCTTCATTATAAAAAATTTCAATTTATTTTTAAAACCTAAAATAGACATTTTTTTCAAAAATCTTTGTTACATATTTATTTTTTTCCATAAATTTGACCCAATTGCCGATAGGGTTGATTTCATGCTATGCAAAACAAAAAATTAACTTTGTATGGTATTGTATATGAAAATGAGTTAAAAAAAACGAAACTCAACGTTGTGTCTGGTCTGATTTTCTAATTTCAAATTCTGATATTTAGGATGCTAATGCTGCAGTCAATAGAAATGCACAATTTGACCGAATAATATGCACAAAAAATTAATTAAAAGGAATTTATAGAACAATTAACAACAATAAGTTCATATAGTAGCAATGTAACATATATTTCAATTTCTTTTTTAGTATTATCTTTTAAATCTAATATCAAATATCTGAATAGACCCACGTAATCCAAAGTTCTTTAGAATTCAACCAATGATTTGGATTTTTTCTCGGTATCAAGGCAGTTTTTTTAAAGGTGCATTGCAATTATTGAGAAAATATCTAAATTTTGGTTTAGCCAAGTACCCCTAAGTCAAGATATTGCAATGATGATAGTAATGCTTTTGCAAATTGCATAGCTTTTATTTTTAATTCTTCAAGTATGTCATCTTCATTGCAGCAGTATAATGCGAAAAATTAAGTTTTGCAAATTACCAATCAACTCTACGAACTGTGTGGAAAACCCAATTTTCGAAATGTAGAGATATGTAAAGTTTGGGCAAAAGGAGTCGTAGGAACTTTCCTGACCTCGTTCAATCTAAATGATGTTCCCTATTACCCTGGGAATTGAAAATTAAGTGATTCTAGTAATAAAAATTTTTCAAAAGCTTTTTTCAGGTGCAAGTTTAAGCCGCTGTAGTAGTATGACAAACTTTCTAAAATTTGTACTATAGTCGATGCATCAATCTGCAAACCAGCTATTTCTAAAGTGTTTATTTTGTACTTTAGTACTTCACACACACATATATATAGACAGTTACGGATATTTGCAGGATCAAAGAATTTCAAATACCTCAAATTCTGCACTATAACACAATGCTCTATTGTAACTTTATAAAGTGTTTATTTGACTTTCTAAAGCTGAAATTATGCGTGGAATTCTGTAGGACATTCTTCACCAACTAAACTAAATTGTCTTAAGCTGCTCTTGTGATTTAATCATACGTATAAAAATCGAGGCTTAAAATAGGAATAGAACTTGTCAAGTTTCAAGGCACTAATTTCGTAGCGGTTTTTACCAAGGTTTTTAATAATGTAGTAGCATTTTCAATGTTGTAGCTTGAACATATATTAAAAGAGAAATCTTGTGAGAAAAATTTTTCATTTTGTTCTAATGAGTTAAATATTTCTGACTTAATTTCAAGAATATAAATCTAAATTATGCAAAATGACGACACCTTCAACAAATATTTAAAATTAATATATTATCATGAAATTCAGATCGTAAGCAGATAATGTTGAACTAAAGGCTCGACATAATTCCACATAACATATCTTAAACAAAATAGATCAAGAACTTTTAGAAATCTTGCATAATCAAATAGTGCTCGAAAATCTACATTTATCCATATCTTTTTAAAACGAATTTTTTTTTTTCGACAAGAAACGAAAAATAATTAGAAATGAATAAAGGTTTTTTTTCGAATGAAAATGGAGTTTCCAAAGAATAGGATAACATTTTGCACCAATGTCGGCTCACAAGTGCACAAGGGTATAGAGATTAAATTCATTTTGAATCATGAATTTTTGTGGTGTATTGATTTAAATTCCTATTGCTACACGTACGTACGTTATAAATTTATAATTTAGGTAGCGTACCCCTAAAAGTTGTTCTTCCACCATAACTTAAATCCAATTAAATAAGGTCAGGTGTGACTTGACTGTAAAACAAAAGGTTGCGTGTAAAATTATTATTAGAAACATTTTAATTAGACCGCAGAAGGTGGTTTCTTAATTAAAATTTAGAGCTTTTTTTTTTGACTAAGTAGTTTCGTTTTACCTTTTACTTTATGTGGATCTTGACTTGAAATCCGATTAGCCAAATTACAGGGATGGTGTGAAGAGTCTAGCGGTTCAGATGTACGAGGTACAATAGTCGCCACAAGAAAAGAAAACACAATCAACCAGGCAACAAGTCCAGTAGGTTAGAGTCGTAACGATTTGGCAAAGCAAGGCTTATTGGGCTTGTTATGGGAACGATTTTTAAGGCGAAGTGAGTGAATATATTGGATCATAAGGGTATTAAAAATTTCAGATACAACCCACTACAACTGAGAAAATTCTACTTCTATTTATAAAAGTTTCAAAATAAACAAAAAAAAAAATATCGAAAGTTTTTACAATCTTAACCTCACGCCATCGATAACGACTTCAAAGCTATTTTAGTCGCTTTCCTTCTTTAGTACTAACCCATCACTAGCTTCTGCATCACTTTTGTCTTATCTGCCTTCTTATCATGAAAATATTAACGATACTTTGACATAGCCGCACGTTTTACATGATTTGGCCTTAAAGTGAATTGTTTTTAAAACCCCGCCAACACAAGAGACTACGGTATCCTTTATCATTTTAATTTCGTTAAAAAGATGTGTTCTTTTACAATTCATTCTTCTGGTGGCTTTTCTCTCCATAGTGGTCTTGGGCAATCATGATAACGATCTTATCACGATTCGTTCACGATTTCTTCGCGATTTCTTGAAAGGTACTTATCCGACTCGGGGCTTCAAGGGCTTAGCTCGGTTACGGGACTACGGGACCTTTGCACCAGATCGTACACGGCGATATTACAAGTTTTTTTTAACCGCAGTTCGACATGTCACGTTGGGTGCGCTGTATACTTTGTCAATCAAAACTATATGTAAACATATTATTAATAAATTTTTTTTCAGATTGTGATCAATAGGTACAGATAGTTTTGGATAAATTTCGCAAAGACTAGTATTACATCTACGAACATGGCTATAGAATCATTTCATTTATTTAAACATGAAAAAACTGTAATATGTTAAATGCTTTTTGTTCTTACTGTAATAAAAGTAGCAAAAAGAAAGGAGTAGTTTTAGTTCGTTTTAAAGAATGCCTCTATAACTTTGTTTGTAGGGACGAAATACTTGTCTTTGCGAAGTTTTATCTAAAATTATCGAACCATTAGGGCTGTACATCTGTATAAATTTTGTATTAATTATTGTAAAATCATTATCTATCGATCGCTGTCTGAAAAAAAAATTCTTTAATAAATTTTATTATATGACCACATAGTTTTGATTTACATAGTATACCGCGCACCCCAATCTCACGTTTGTTATGGGACCTCGATTTGCCGCTTTAAATGGACAAATTTTAGTTATGATAAGTATGTACGTTCCATATAGTCGGTCTGACTAAAGCCTCCGGTCCTGTGATCCGCCTAGGATCGGCCCATTCCAGGGATGGTAACTGACTTTAAATGACCCAAATGAATCAAATGACAAATGACCAGTCATTGGTCATTTCACCGCTCAAATGACTTAAAAAGGTCATTTAACTCTGGTTAATTGATTATCTAATAACTTTTAGCCATTCATAATTGATTATTTTTCACTGTAAACAATACGTTGCTAGATGCTATCCAATAGATATTATTACACATAATAAATGGCTGATATCCAAATGACCAATCTTTATTCGATAAATGAGTGGTATTTGTATTTTGGCCAAATAACTAAGTCATTTACTATACCTGTTGTAAAGCGACAATCCAAGTGAATCATATCAGTTATAAAGTGATTAAGACAAAAGATAATGTATTTACTTTTTTTAAAAAAAAAAGTTTGTGAATAATAATTTACCGATTATAAAATTATATAAATTCGGATTTACAAATGGCATATCAATTAATAATCGATGTGTATGAAAATGACCTAATGACCAAAATGACCCCGACTATTTGGTCACGAGTCATTTCCAAATGACCTCAAATGACCAGCCATTTTGAAGAAAAAAGCGAAAATATGCAAAAACTAATGTTTAAATTCGATCTTGGCGCACTAATTAAAATGGCGGGGAATGAAATTTTATTTATAGTAAACATCACTCTAACCCTATAGCCTCTAACATTAAGGCCCCCTAAATTTTTATTTAACGCACTTAGTTTATTTACAAAATCGGTTTTTGTATTACCCGCGCAAATAAGTAAAATGATTTAACATCCCTGGGCCAGTCTGGTCTTTAAAAGGACAGACCAAATGACTATCGGTCCTAATTTAGATAACTTTAAATTATTGTAACGGACATATATAGCGTGATATACGAGGTTAACTTTTAGAGGTTTAGACAACAATAATAAATTTAAAATTTTACAAGTTATTTCTTATTTAATATTTATTTTATAACTTTGCGAACCATTATTTTAAAATTAGATTTATATTTCACAAAGCATTTTTTTTAAAAATTAGATGTAAAGTATTATTGAAAGGTTTATATTTTAAATATTCATATGAATACTTTATTGTTGTCATAGCTTTGATTCGATGCAATACTTTCAAGTTTTTTGTTTCCTTTAAATTATTAATTTCGGCTTGCTTTCAAATTAAAAATTAAATATTTTGATATAAAAAGCAAATTAGTATTAGCATTAGCAATTAAAGTTATAAATAAATATTATGATTATTAATACTGTATTATATTATTAATACAGCACTTTGAACTTTAAAGAGCAAAGCACAACTAAATATAAATTAGTTCTAATTTTGTGATAAGCAATTCAATGCTTTTTATACGTACATGATGCGCATAATACACAGAATTATACCTAGTTTATAAAAAACGTTCCATTTGGTATATTTAGGAACTTTGTTCCTATTCTATTTTTGACCTGGTTCATAATTTATATTAATTTTTCCAGTTGGGAATTTTCAAAAAAATGCTTATGCTTGAGATAATTTGGCCTGCATTATGTTAGCTTACTCGCATAAAAATATATCTACAAAATCATATGCATGGTTTTCAAAATTTGTACGCATTATTATCACTAGTTCTAATAATAATAGACAAGCTTATATATTTGTTTAGAGGTAGCATTTATGTAATGAAACGCGTAATAAAATAATTATTTGAATGGAGTCTATAATAAAAACGAATAATAACGAGTAATAAATTAATATGTTAGTGCAATTTATATGATATTTAATTAATCTAATAATCAGTCCGTTCATACTGATCAGTCCTAATCAGTCCTGACCGAGTCCGGTCTAACTTTTTAAAAGACTGCCAGTCTTTGGACCAAGACGGACCGATTATCATATACAAATATATTTGTAAAGTGTAACATTGGGGTGTTGCATATCAAATGATTTACAAACATAGTGCACTCCTAATAACTGATAATAAATTTCAATAGTACGTACGTAAGTATTTTTTGTCGATAACCACCGATAATAAACATATATAAACTTTAAATTTATATAGCTTTTGATAGAACAGTCACACATTAATGAACTTATATTTATTAGGTTCCTTTTAATATTCTCTTTAAAGTAATGAAGCCTTTCTATGAGCCTTCTTAAAAATTATTTAATTTTTTTAACCTATTTTTGCTCTAATCTCTATATAATTTGAGAAAAGACCTTCATTGCTTTAAGAGAATATTAAAAGAAATCTAATAAATATAGATTTACTAGTGTATGACTGTTGTATCAAAAGTTATTTAAATTTAAAGTTTATATGTTTTATTATCAGTGATGATCGACAAAAAATCTTTATATGTTTTATTATCAGTGATGATCGACAAAAAATCTTTATTATGGAAATTTAACACCCGTATTAACGCCTTTATTTAACGCCTTTAAACAATAACCATTAAAAAACTCTCGTGAAATGTGAATTTGCCAAATTTATTTCTGTTGTTTGATTACCTAATATTTACAAACTATTTTGGGCTAAAAAAGTCAATCAAATGTTTTACGAATTTGAAAGCGTTTTGTATAATGGTCTCAAGTTCGGGACACTTGAAGAAGAGTTAACCCAGTGATTATCATGAATTATCACCTCGATATAATCACATGGTTTGATTGATTAACAAATCAGGTGATTCATTACGTACACTCAATAACAGATAACTGATAAGTGCATCTACAGTGTTATAAATCAAAAATTTTTATTGCACAAAAAACCATTTAGCCACGGCAAAAAAAGTTTTGGACCTGTGACGATCTGCAAATTCAAAACAAACGTTCGTTCTAAAGAAAAGTAAAAGAAATCACTTATTTCTCATAAGAAATAACCTACTTTGCACTAACAAAAAATATTCCTTGATCGATTTTATTATATAAAACGCTAACCCCAAACCCTAACATAGACACCACCCTAACCCTAATCTAAATAAACCAGAACTTTTTAATGCGCATTATCAATTTATCACCTGACATTTGTTACATTTTTTGCCACCATGTAATTATATCGAGGGTGATAACTCGTGATAATCACTGGGTTAACTCTTCTTCAATCTTCCCAGAACAAGAACAAGAGTAATTGTTCCACAATAGATAAAACATAAGTAAGATTACAGCTGATTTTAAAATT
This sequence comes from Gigaspora rosea, assembly GCA_003550325.1. NCBI lineage: Eukaryota > Fungi > Glomeromycota > Glomeromycetes > Diversisporales > Gigasporaceae > Gigaspora > Gigaspora rosea. The sequence goes on along the minus strand of QKWP01000398.1, from coordinate 11,637 downwards.
AGTGGTACACGTGATGAATTTTGTGATGATCATCCAATAATTATTTTTCGGTAATAACTGTATAGATTTTCGATAATATAATTTTAGGCGATATATTATTGCAGTATATTTTGTACCGGCCGAAATATATATTATCGAAACTATACTTTTATTACAGAAAAATAATTACCCATTTGCTGATGGTCATCACAAAATCCATCACGTGTTCCACTAATTTTCAAATCAGCTGTAATAAAAAAAATAGTGAATATATCAGCAAATATCAAGAAAAATTACATTCCACCGAAGTTTAGATGATTGACTTATAGATTTTTCAATTTTTAGTCGGAATTTTTGCCGCCCAGATTATCTGATAATCACTAATTTTCTCAGCGACTCTTGCAGTTCGTAGTTTTATGTCGATCTACCAACCAATAAAATCATGGTTAAATCCAAAATGTGATCAGTGTGCTAAACCAATATAGAGTTATTATACTTTAACACTTTTTTGATTGGTTATACAATCCGTGATCAAATTGTTAAGACTAAATATATAGATGAGTAAGTTATGGTCACGATAGTACCAAATCAATCTTAACCACATATAGTATCGTGTGTCGACTTGTAACTAAATTTTGTTACGGTAAATCATGAATCAACCAAATATTGAGAGGTTACAGCCGATCGTATGGTATGAATGATTTGTAGTACGGGTATTTTACACCCCATTTGGATATCTTTATTAAAATATATATAACACCAGATTAGCATGGTACAGATTTTAAAAATTAGGGATTGACAATGTTGATCTGCTCTGCTCACCCAATACCATATTGATTTGCGAAAATACTAATCGATGCCATAACTGTACCATACTGATCTGCAGTTCTGGTCGTCGTACCATACTGATCTGTTATGATTAGGGTGTCCAGGATTATGCTATTAGCATAATTAGCATAATTCAAGTTTGCTAGCATAATAATGTTAGCAGCATAATTTTGGTAGTTTATGTACTATACATATGATACATTTCAATTGCATCTGTGGTATATCGAAATCGAAATTTTGCGGATTCTGAATCAACTTGTGTTGCAACAGAATTTATAATGACTATGGAAATTGTCGCTCTATGCTGTAGAATTTTAAAATAACCAGTTATAAAAATATTCATTTCTATTTCACAATGCACTTGAAAGCTTACCAAATTTCTGATATCAATTCTGTTAATCAATGTTGTAAAACCAATCATCACTAGTGAATTAATTTCTTCATCGAGTTTAGGCTGATGACTAGATTTCCAAATAAAAACTTTATAAAATACAGTCAGACCTCCCTAAATGCACGTCGTCGCGACCAGCTCTAGAGCTTGCATTTAGGGAGGGTTGCAATTAGAGAACACTAATAAAATTTTAATGTTACTATTATCATGTGATAAATATAGCTTCAGTAGCCTAGAAATGTGAATTTAATTGACTGATAATTACTTATTTGGTTGCATTTATGGAGGGAGTTTTTACAAATGAGCCAGACAATTAGCATGCAATTGCAGAATAAAGGACATGATTTATCTATAATTTCCATTATGGGACTAGTTATCTATTGTGCATTTAGAGGTGCTGCATTTAGGGGGTTGCATTTAGGGAGGTCTGACTGCATATGCATAAATAGCTTTGTGACATATTGCTGTTTAAATTGAATTGAAGCACCAATTTTAAATTGAGTGTGAATTCAGTATTAATTTTAGCTAGCTCTTTAATGATTTGAGTGAACTTAAAATTTTGGTTCAACTTGAGTGTATATGGGGTGCACCAAACAAAATGGCTTATAGCATATTTTTTCAAAAATGAATTAATCAACAAGACGAATTTCTCAAAAATGGCTTCGGAAGCTTCTCTATAACAATAACAAAAAAAAGTATATAGTGCAAGATTGCTCAGGCATATTTGCAAATTTATTAATTCTGCTATTGGTTTAAGGTGACTAATAGAAATACAAAATTTGGACCTGGCTTAGCTAGTGAACTAATGAACACCGTCATAATAATAAATTAAAATTATTTTTGTAAAATTTGATCCAACGCCCCAAATTGTTCATTACAGACAGAATAGCACATCGTTTTATATACACCAAAATTGAAGACGCTCCTATAATTTCTTCCAGATTTCTTGTTTAAACAATATATTGATAGAATCTATACTCCTCGCATTTAATCAATGTTGAAATAATAATTTATCAGCCGATAAAGTCCTAAGATTTGTGATTAACGCATCCATATTTAGCTTTATACAGATTTTAATATATTTTATATTTTGATTTAGTGGTTTTTCGCTTAACTATATTAACAATTAATAACTATACGTTCATATAGTACTATAATAAAAATCAAATAATTTAACACACCTACGTACGTAATTCAAAGATTGTTTCATAAGCAAATATCAACTAGAACTTTAGATTTTTTTCTATGTATCAAGACAATAGATTACTGTAATAAATTACAAATAAAAATGCTTAATAACATATGGGGTCTTTGCCTTGAAAATAACCTTACAGGACTATGCAGATTTTATGATTAAAAATTAAAATTTCTAGTCTTCAAGTAATCCAATTCAAATAAACTTTCTTTTATCTTGTAAAACTTCCTAAACTTTACAAAATAAAAAAATTTTATTTAAATCGGATTACTAAATGACTAAAAATTTTAATTTGTATTTATAAAATCTATATAGTCCCGTAAGGTCATTGTCAAGGCAAAAACCCCATATTTTCATACTTATGAATAGAAAAAGACGCAAAATAATTAAGTTAGACTAAAAAGACTAACTTTACTAATCCTGAAGAACAAAGTACTAAAAAGAAAAATGCAAATAAAAGTAACAAACAGAAAATAATAAAAATTGTATACTAAACTATGTTAAGTGTCGCATAGTATTCGGAGAACCTTATACCTAGTAAGGGGAATACTGATAGATAATGAAATATATTATGATATGGAAATCGTAAAGGAAGGTTTGGGATGTGCTTCGATCGAATCACGTGGTAATAGGATCGACCAGAATTATAATGTTGGGCGGCATCAACGTGATCGGGAAAAGTTGGTACCGTGATCGATTGGAGCACATCGACAATTTAATAAAACTATATCAGTGAACTATGTAATTTATCATAGTGCAGATTTTTTATGGTCCAAGAATGTAAATCACTTTATCGCTATTCAATAAAATAAGGCTATTGCTATTATATGTAATAAGACTTACTTTAAAATGCATCAACTTATTATATAGGTGTGCAATCGCCTTTAAATTTTCACTAGTTATTTATATAAAGTCTAAGAATAAAACTACGTTTTTATCTTTTTTTTTATTAATATGTGGGTTTTGAACATTCACTTTATAGAATGTTTGAAAATTCATTAATTAGAGGAAAAAAATTATCTTAAACTTTTAAATCGAAGCTTAATTAGAACTTTAATAAAACGTAGTCACCTTGAAACAGTTCTGACGAACAGTTTTCAATTAAAAAAAATTGGAAAAATAAGTGCAATATAATCTTACTACACTATTTTTATTTATTTATTTATTAAAAAATTTTCATTTTTTTTATTTATTTATTGATAAAAATCTAATCATAATAAAATGAACTGACATAGGTTTGATTAAATAGTCGATGTGACACCCAATGGTCAGCGGCATGGAGTTAATTAAATTAATTACGTGATGTAAAGCAATTGTAAGGGTTGCACAAGTGAGTATTCGAATTAAAATAAATAGTCATGTAACGTAATAAATAAGAAAAATAAGAAGCGAAAGAGAGAGAGCCTCTTGAAAAGAAATAGAAAAATATTGAAAGGTTGAGCAAAGCTCACCAGAAAGTGTGTTGTGTTATAATAAGTGCCAAGTGAGACAAAGTTTGCAGTACACGTTTGAGTCAGATATTTAGAAATCATTGAAACTATTAACCTTGGACATTGAGTATGAGCAATTATATGAGACCAATATTGCCTGTATCAAATAGTTCACAAAGTTGAATTAATTCGATTAAGCATACTTGTAAAGAAAGTCAGGAAATTATTTAGCTTGTTCACATGTATTTTAATAAAAATTTTATTATATTCTTTTACATTCATAACCTAATATTGATTCTTTAGCTGTAAATTTTCTGAGAATTATTTTAACCGAATAAAGAAGTATTTTAACTATCATATTACTGAATTTATTGATGAATTATTTTATTTATACGTGTATTAAAATCTCACAGCTCTTAAAAACTTATAAATGGTCTAAAAATTAATTATAAAAGAAATTTACAGCGCTTAGCAATTAACAAGAATATGTTCACATGGCACCAATGTAAAGTATGATTCAATAATAGAGTCATCTATGTTTGAATAGGTTGCACCCACATAATTCAAAGTTCTGTTTCGTTTGCAGAATTCTATTAGCCCTTTAACACCTTTCTCGCTATCAAGGCGATCAATAAACAGTTTTTTTAAAGGTGCATTGCAATGATTGAGTAAAATATCAATATATAAATCTAACCGTGAAAACCTTAAGTCAAGATACTGCAATGTTAACGGCAATATTTCTGCAAACTGTTTAACTCGTATTTTTAATTTTTCCTCAAGAGTATCATCAGAGTCACCTAACGTGAGAAATTGAAGTTTTTGTAAATTACCAATAAGTTCTAGGAGTTGTGTTGAAATATTAATAAACGAAATGTTGAGATATATAATGTTTGGGCAGAAGGATTTTAATGTTTCTAGTAATAATGATTCTTCCAAAATCTCAGCTTTAGAATCGAGTTTTAGTCGTTGTAATCGTATGCCAGACTTTTTTAAAATTTGTACTATAGTCGATGCATTAATCTGGAAATCAACTATTTCTAAAGTGCTGATTTTATCATTTAATGTTTTGAACAGTTTCGAATTGTCAAAAAAATATCTCATACGAAGAGTTTCTAAATTTTTAAAATTTTTCATTACCTCAAACTCTACATTATAATAACAACGTTCTATTATAACTTCTTGTAATGCGTTTTTTTGACTATCTAAAGCTGAAATAATGGCATGGAATTCCGAAGGATATTCTTCACCAACTAAGCTAAATTGTTTGAGTTGCTCTTGTGATTCAATTATATGTATAAGAGCTTGAAATAATTGTGGCTCATGATACGAATTAAATGTGTCAAGTTTCAAAGCACTAATTTTTGTGGTATTTTTTGCCAATATTCTTAATAATTTAGTAGCATTTTCGGTGCTGAGTTCTGATATTACACTCAAAGTTAAATCTTGAAGTCGTGAAAAAAATTGCTCATTATACCCTAATGAGTAAAAAATCTCTGAATTCATTTCTTCATCAAGAAAATATAAGTAATATAGATCTAATTTGTACAAAGTGGCCCCACTCATGGAAAATAATTTAATTAATAAATTAATTATGCGATATACTAATACGTAATTTGGTATTGAACGAGCAAGCTGGAAATCAATCCATTCTTGTACCTTCCTTTCTAAGTGAGATATATCAAGAACCTTCATGAATTTTGCATAATCGAACAATGTTTTGGAAATTTCCATATTTATTCCACATTCTTTTAAAACGAATTTTTCGTCCTCATCAAGAGATGAAAAATATTTAGAAATGAATAAAGAACTTTTTCTGATTGAAAATGGATCTTGCCAAAGAATAGGAATCGATATTTTACACCAATGTCGGCTCACAAGTGCGCACGAGTATAAGGAATTAAATTCATTATTTAAATTATTAAGAATACTTTCCATTAATTCTGGCATATCGCCTGTAAATATTTTTGATGGCATGTTCTTTATTAAAAAAGAAAGGGATTAAGTGTATTATTGTTACACATACGTACGTATTTATAATTTTAGGAGTCACCCTTAAAATTGTATTCCCCTGTAATTTGACCAATAAAATCTAATTTCAGGTGTAGTTTGACAGTCAAAACATGCAAAATTATAATAAGAGGTTAGAACAATGTTGCAACTATTAGTAAAAATTCACAAAAAGCATTTTAATTAGACCACAGAATGTAGTTTCTTAATTTTAATTTAGAACTATTCTTGTTTTTGCATAAAGTGGTTTCTTTTGACACATGTCGATGGATTTGTAATTTACTTAGAGTTTCAATCCGGTTAGCATTTATCCGAATAATTATCAGATATCCGGATCTGAATTTATTCGAATATCTATCTATTTACTATCTTTTTTTACTGTTAATATCCGGATAATTATCTGAATATCTGTCAGATTATCCGGATATCAATAGTAATGGATATCCAAATGGATAAACGGTTGACGGATTGGAACTCTAAACTTTTTACTATTCTTTAGATCTAACTAACTCGCAACGGCGATCCTCAAAGTATATTATTATTATTTGCATAAATCGATCGCCCATACCTTTAATTTTAGTGTTCTGTAAAAATCCGCCAATAAGTTTTACAGGGATGGCCAAATTTTGTGGCCGTGCAAATTATAGGGTATATCAGTATGTCAGTGTTCGGACTAATCGGAAGTTCGGCCGGGAGAAACTTCCGAAACCCCGAAACCTAGTTTCCCCGGAAGCCCCACATCCGAAACTTCCGAAACTTCGAAATTGGCGAAACGCCCAAAATTTCAGAACACAATAAAATTTTATATAAATGATAGACGAGAGTATGTGGTGCTAACGGATTTAGGAAATAGGTGGGAACTTCAAAATTCGGATTTGTGGTATAAAAAGGAGTGGCCTTTACCAGTTTTTCAAGCTAGCCGAAACTTCCGAAACCAATAGCCAATAAAATCACGTAATCCTCATATCACGTGAAATAGCGAGCATAAATTATATTTGAACCGTTTTTTATTCACTATCTGCTATGGTTTTTTAACTGGTTCGAATTCCGTTTTTTTTATTCACAAGGTTTTTTTGACTGTTTGAAATCCGTTTTTTTTTTTAATTCAGAAAGGGTCCAAGTTTTCGGATACTTTTTTTAAATATATTTGCTAAGTTTAGGAAGTTTCGGTTTCGTCCAGTTTAGCCCAATGGGGGTCGGTTAAAGCGGAGTTAACTCAATATATGATCTACATACTGCATATATTGGATTCTTGATACTATATATAAAAAACCTTCCAACTGCATCAACAAGGTAACCCTAACCCTAACTAAATTTCACTCCGCTTTAACCGACCCCCCAATTCGGAAGTTTCGGTTTCGTCCAGTTTAGCCCATTTCGGTTTCGTCCAGTTTAGTCCAATTCGTAAGTTTCGGATTTTGGGCGATACCGAAACTCCAGGACCGAAACGTTTCGGACTTTGTGGAGATTTAGGCAGAAACACTGATGTATTCGTATGGGAATGGAATTTAAGTGGATTCGGAATTTCCTAATTAAATTAAGGTTAGGGCGTACACATAATAAAATTAACTCCAAATGGAAGTTTATATATAAATTCTGAATCCACTTAAATTCTGTTTCCACCTACAAAATGTACGAGCCACTTCAGGCAAGAGTGCTATTTGCGCAACAGCACGTGATGATCGACCAATCAAATAGAGGAATTTTGATCATCCCAGATCAGCCCGACGAAACAAAGCGAAAAAAGTGAAAAATGCAAAAAATATAGGAAACGGTAGTCTAAACCTATCGTGAAGTATTAATTAAAAGTGTCGGGAAGGCAATTATATATATATAAACTACTTTATCCTAAACTGACCTAATCTTAATACGGGCACCCTAACCCTAATTCTTAAAAAATCGTGCTGATAGGGATTGTTGCGCGCAAATAGATCATTCTCCGAAGCAATACTTAAGCCACTAAAGGTACACTCCCCTGACATAAATCACGGGATTTTTTTGTAAACAACATGACGATCAATTTTTTTACCGGTTTTTTAATTTGTAAATTCTCAACAACCTACATATTAATCTGGGCCAGAATTTTTTTTTAGTTAACAGCTATATATATATTTATTTATAAGAGTTAATATCGTGTAGAGTATCCTAAAGCATCAATTACAGCAAGAATACGCCGAACTATACTTTCAACAAGATTTTTTATATTGAGCCATCGATTTAAACCACTTATCCTGCAGCAAATTGAATAATTCCGACTCGTTGCTAGATATAGGAATGTGTTTACATACATGACGCTCTAATTCATCCCACAGATGTTCAATAGGGTTTAGATCAGGCTATATGACTGCCATGGAAGTTGCACAATATTATTTTTATGAAACCAGTGCTTAGTAAATTTGGAAGTATGAAATTTAGCATTATTGCCCTATGAAAACTCAATACACGGAAATGCATGCATAAATACGAAATTGTATGCAGGTAAGCACGGGTTTTATAATAACTGCATGGAAACTGCACAGAAACTGATCATCCATAAATTTAATGCACGTTATCACACGAAAATTGAAATCCGTGTACTATCATATATAATATTATATCCATGTATTAGCGTGTATTAATTTTAATGATTACATAATTTCTGTGCAATAACGTGCACAATCTTTAAGATTCTTAACAATCATAATTTCGTACACTGTCGTGCACAATCGTTAAGATTCTTAATGATCATAATTTTTGTGCACTGACGTGTGCAATCGGTAAGATTCTTAACAATCATAATTTCAGTTCACTGACGTCACGATCATCACAATCGTTAAGATTCCTTAACGATTACAATTTTGTGCACTGATGTGCTCAATTGTTAAGATTCTTAATGATCATAATTTTCATGTGTTGACATTAAGATTCTTAACGATCATAATTTCAGTGCACTGACGTCACGATCATCATAATTATTAAGATTCCTTAATGATCACAATTTTTGTGCACTGGCGTGCACAATCGTTAAGATTCTTAACGATCACAATTTTCGTGCATTGACATGCACAATCGTTAAGATTCTTAATGATTATAATTTCAGTGCACTGACATCACGATCATCACAATCTTTAGATTCCTTAAATCACAATTTCTGTGCACTAACAGCACTATCGTTAAGATTCTTAATGATCATAATTTTCATTTCTATACATAATGCATGACCATTATAATTGTTAAGATTCCTTAACGATCATAATTTCAGTGGATTATTATAATATCATGATTACCACAAACATTAAGATTCTTAACGATGATATTTTTGTGCATGGTATCTCAATTGTTATAATTTTTAAGATCCTTAACGATCATAATTTCATGCACTAACATGATGATCATTAAGGTCCTTAACAATCATAATTCTGTGCATTAATGTGATGATCATCAAAATTCTTAATGATTATAATTTCTGTGCATTGACATGCACAAAAGTATTCATTTTTGTAAGTAAATAAATATTAAATTCTTGTTTTTTGTTTTTTTTTCACTAAACAATAATAATTTCCATGCATTTATGCACACAAATTACATTCAATTTGTAAGCATTTACTTTTTTGTTTTTTTTTGTGTTTATGCTTATAATTTTTATTATTTTTATTTATTTTTTTATAATTTTTTTTTACAGCTCATTAATTTTTATACAGTTCACTCTCATTAATATCAATCTTGTTAATATCAACCTAAGCTATAGACCAAATTTTTATAAATTTTTATATATTAAAATCCCTTCATATATATCAACTTTAATATAAATTCTCTTTAATATCATATCAACATGAATATAATGGTGGTCCAAATAGGTTTATATAAACGAGGGACAATTATTATTTTTGAAACCATCCTTTGGAGTTCTTGCCATGGAAGTAGTAATTTTGGCCAATCAAAATTTATCGCTAAGCTTAGCCAATAAATTTTGGTCAGCTTAGTCAGCTTAGCTAATTTTCTAATCAGGTCTCATTACATAAACAGATATGGGCTAGTGCAAAAATGTAGATATGTTATGCGTCATTTATTGATTTCTGTCATTCAAGAATTGACATGAAATCTTTGTGAATCCAAGAATAATGTATGTTATACTTTGAAATTGGTATCGGTATGAAGTTTACCAATATACAAATATATATATCATATTTAAATAAAACTTCATTCGTATTGTTATTTATTCTTGTATTGGCCACGCAAATCATAGCCACACCTCCTCGAGCATTTTGAATTATTTTTTTCAGTAAGTGCATGATTTTGTTTCACAACTGGTTTTTTGATGGGCAGTGGCCGTTATAAATTTTTTTGGTTTAATTTTTTGTATGGAGGATTTAATATTTGGATCACCAAAAAAAAATCTATTAACATTATTAAACAAAAAATTAAATTTAACTTTCGATAACAACAAAAATAATATTTTTCCATGTTTATTTTTGTTTACTCTTCATGTTCTGTTGCCTGATGCGCAGCACAATTCACTTAATAAAAATTCTCTATTAGGCAAACTTGTGTTCTCAAATTATTTTCATCTTATTTAAGTAAATGAAGCTCTTCTTTTATACAGATATGAAGTATCTTAAAAGTATTAGTAATCCAGTGTTTTGGCTTTTAATCGTACTAAAGGCTTGAATTTTTTAATATATTTAAACATTTATTATAATAATTAATATACATTAAGCTTCAATTAATTTTTTTTGGTTTTCATGCTTTTCTAATGTTTTATCAAAGGATTTACAAGACAGAAAACTATATGTTTGCAGCTCCATAATATCAATAAAGAAAAAAAAGATTTATGAAAGTAATTATATGAACATTATTTCCCATTTTACTAATTGTTCATTACAGGTTTTCGCTATTATTTTTGGGCACAATTTAATTCAAACTCAATAGGGAAATAGCCTTCATCCGTCAATTAATAAAACGGGAGAATAGCTTGGGTTATTGATGGATCAGTAAATAACATATGTCAATTCCCGAATGACAGAATTGATTATCGACGCATAACAGATACACCAAAACTAATAGTCAATTTTGTCTATATATAAAAGTTACTCAATTTTAATTATTTATTTATAATTTTTTTATATCAAATAAAGAAAACTCTAAGCTACTTTTTAGTAGAATTTTTATTATCTTTTTATAGTTTGTTTGTTGCTCTATAAATTTTTTAAAAATTTAATTTTTTAAAAAAAAAACAAGAAAAATTTTTCTTTTTAGAAAAAAATTAATTTTGCCATCAATATGCAACTTTGTAAGTTGATATTAAGCAAGTGCATTGCCATACATACGCTAAATATAAAGTAATTATGGGTATTGTAGTAGATATGGGTATTGTGGCGGATCTGCTATAACTTGTGACCCATTCACCCAAACTAACCAATTTTTGTATCATTTGAATCGTCTTATTGAGACGATTCAAATGGTATAAAAATCATTTAATTATGGCACTGGGTAGAGATGTGCCTTATGCATTATGCATGCTGCATTATACAATGCATAAGCTGCATAATGTAATGCAAGAATTGTAAAATTTAAAAATATACATAGAGATTATTATATTATTTTGATTCAATTAAAATTATGTAATTTGCTTTTATTCTAATAATTATTTTTAAATTAGAACTTATAAATTATACATATTCCTTTTTAATTTGCCACAATAGTTTTTTGCAAACAAATTTCTTGACCAAACTTCTACTACTATATATTGTAGTCTTCTAATTTTATATTTAATATTTAATAGCTAGTCTAAATTAATACATACAATAAGTTACTGCATTAGTAATACA
>QKWP01000397.1:296203-330581 GCA_003550325.1 Gigaspora rosea | reverse complement strand
ATTAAGATCAAAAAGATCAGGTCGCTCTGCTATGTCCTTATAGATATCCTCAGTTTCAACTATAAATATGAATGAGTCTGTATCCATATATCCAAGTATAGCTTTATCACCATATCTCTCTTTTACATATCCATACCAGAAGCGATACATTAAAAGCTTGCTAAGACCCAGAACTGATGCTCTGACAATAATGGGCTTGTTGAGAGTTACAGTGGCTTTTCCCATATGTGCCCCTACAAGTGTTTTTCCCAGCTGTTTGGCATATTTGAAAGAGGGTTTACGGATTTGCTTAATAAACTTCTTTTCATCTTGATCATTGTTCATAGCCATGAGCTTGATGTCTTGGTATTTGTGAACATTTTCTATAGTTTTGCCATATACTGAGTTATTCATGAGCTTAAAGAAATCTTTCTCAAAAGCGTTCTTAGCACCTTGACGCTTTTTTGTATTAAAGGCTATATAAGGGGCAAGCCAGTTAGTTTGGTCAAAAGATAAGATTTCTGTTACCTTATCTACAACCATACCCAATTTTACATAATATTGAAGTTCTTGGTAATGGATAACATAATCTTTTCGTGGTCCAAGATGGGTACTAATTTTTTTGTTGCTAAAAGCCGTCCTCCATCCAAGTTATCTACAAGCTCTGTAGTATAGGGGCACAACATATTTTTACCTACAGCCATATTCTTTACGGCTGGAGGAAGGTCACTCAAATAGTCATGAGTTTTTAGAGGGAAGTGCGCCTTAATATTTAGATAATATCCTTTTTTGGTATTTGATTTGGTATTAAGAATCTTATTAAGATATTTCTTTTGCATTTCAGGATTCTTAAGCAAATATTCCCGACTTGCTTCCCATTGATAATTTCCTATAGGCAAATACTGGCTCATGGCCCAGCTGTAAAGATTATTGGCATCGACATATGAGATCCATTTTGTGGGCTTAGATAGGTTAAATGCGTTACCCATTTTAGGATTATTAGCCTTGAAATACCGTTTACATGCTATAGCTATGCCTTCACGCTTGGCTTTTTCTATAAAATCATGCATTGCCAAATCTGTAAAAAGCTCAATTTTAACCCCGGTCATTTTAAGCATTGCATCCCAAGCTAGTGCAGGTGCAGATACATAGTAACTGGGATCGAGCTCATAATATTGCATACATGTTTTTCGAAATTGGGTCCAGATATCTGCTAGGCTAAGTACATTAGTCTTAAGATAGATATCATGATATTCACCCAAATTCTGGCAGTTAAATTCTTTCCATAATCCGCTTGTGTAATTTTACCACTAAGAGTGCTATGAAATTCTTCGAATAAAGGAAGTTTAGTTTCTAAGGATCTATCTTGTGAATCGATATAGTTATAGGGATAAACTCCTTTACATAAAACTAAAGCTATTTGTTCTGAAGAATAGTCTTTAAAGTGCTAGCTTGTAATAGAGTGGTCAGCACCTAAATTTTTCGTAAGATTTGCCAAGCTATTATTCATAAATTGCTTGCTATCTATATATTTTAACTGTCCTATCTTCATTATTTTATATCTCTCAAAAGTCTCTGCAATAACTGTCATTTGGTGTGCATTAATAGATTTTCCAACAGATTCACAAACCAAGTGGGAGTCATAGCCCTGGAAGTTATGGAAGCAACTGGGATAGGAGTTTTCTATGCTTCGATTTGGAGTTTGCGGTTACAGGTATTGTGGGCAGGTCCTCGGAACTTACCTGTTATATGACAGTGGTTCCAGACCTTATTATTCTCTTCATCGAATTTATCTTTACAAATCCAACAGGTATCTACCTCGGCAAATTTTTTCTTATCTTTTTCTGTCACAATTCGGTCATGCTTAATAGCCAAGACCTTATTGATTTCGACCAACTCCTTATCAATTCTTCGGACAAATTCTTGTGTAGCGTTTTTTCCTCGATATAGGAAAGGCCCCATACATCTCCAGTATCGAACCAATGAACTAAATAACAAAAGCTATTAGCTTTTTGCTCAGCGAGTTTTCGCATTTGTCCTCCATATTCTTCATTGCATTTCTTGTTGTCTGCCTCGAAGTCAGCTATAATTACACATGGGGCATTAATCATTCGGCTATAGTTCTTGAATGCTTCAAAGTCATTAACCCCCTTAGTAGGTAAAGTTACTCTTTGGGTGGCCTCTCCTAAGCCGAAACAGTGCCCTTGGTGATATGCTAGAGATTTTTCCGACTGAAAGCTATGAAAGCATCGGTTACATAGATACTTTTTAACTTTTTTGGCATTATCTTTATAAACCAATCCATCTGGATTTTTGATCCAAAAAAAATGATTTTTTTGCCTGTATTTAATGTCCTCAGATTTGGTAATATCTGTAAGAGCCATGAGATATATAATATGTTGTCTATTATAGTTCTTGCTGGCTATTACCGGTTTGGGAGTTGCTGATTCTTCTTTCTATTCCCAGACATTAATAGAAATATCTGGATTCATTTCCTCAATCTTATTAAATATACGTGAGCAGATAGGTGTGGGCATAGGAATCCCATCTAGCTTGACGATATCTAAATATTTTTGAAGACTTTTTGCCCTATATATACGTCTTCCAAAGTGGTCTGTAATTCCATCCTTATCTGCAAAATAACATCCTAATGCACAATTATCTGTGGGCTTGCCCGTAGCCAGATCTATAATATCAAAATTGTCTGGATTAATTATGCACTTTGTATTGGTGAGCTTTTTAGGAGTAGGAATATAGGAACCTCTATTAGTTCGACGGTAGGTATAGGATTCAATAAATATATTTTCTATTCTAAAAAGAATTTTACCAGACTCCTCTTTTAAGTGATTCTCAATTTGTATATCAATTTCTCCTACAAATTGAATTAAATATGGGTCTATATTATTTTCTGAAAGAAGAATATGTTGTTTTCCTCTATGATATGAATGGGTCAGACTAAGTTCATAATTCGCTTTGTCCATAGCATCACCTTCTCCTTTATATTTATATTTTGCGTATGTGCTTTCTATAACTAATGATGTTTTTATTTGTTCCTTTTTGTAGAGCTCTTCTTTGAGTATATTGGTAATTGCTTTGCGTGTTGAGGCCATGAGTTGGGGCATATATGGGCGTCGGCATATGCTGTTTGATTGTCTTGCTGTTTATTAAAAGCATATGCTGGATTATTGTCTGCTGGAATTTTTCCTTCCCATATGGACATATTTTTGAGACTTTTATGTGGTCTGGCCGGGTCATAACTTTTTTTCACAAATACTATATCATTCTCTTGGATTTTATTCTGCTCAGAGGATATTTCTTCTCTATAGGCTTGGGTCGCCGGGCCTGGGCTGGCTTCTTGAACTTGGGCCCCCTCTTGAACTTTGTTCTGTGAGGAAGAGGCTTGGATTGCTGAGTTTGAACCAGATTTAGAAATGAGAGATAGCCCCTGTTTGGATACTTGGGTTTAGGCAAATGGTATATTGCATTGATTTTTTTTGCTTTTATAATGCTTGCGAAGTTTTTCTGGTCTTGTAAAAGTATATCCACAACAAGCACATGTACGATTTTTTTTATCACTTCTAGGTATAATATTATTAGGTCTCACCTGTTAATATATTGAGTAAACTTTTGTTTAAATAAAAATATTTACCCCCATCTTTTCATGATAAAATTATTTAAAATAGGATATATCTTTTTCGAGCGCTCAGAAGCTAGATCCCCGCCTTCTCGTGATAAATCACTCGAAGCCGGAAAGTAGGTAAACTCTAAACTGATTACTATATTTTGTTTTTTGAGCTTGTGAAAAAAACAGGTGAGACGTGGCAATGAGACTTTGAAATATGTATAATAAGTCTCACCTTAGATAAGTCTTCCCTCGGATAAGTCTCACCTTTGATCGTATAGGTCTTACCTCTAATCGGATAAGTCTCACTCCTAATAGCTAAATCTTACCTCTGATCGGATAAGTCTCATCCTAATAGCTAAGTCTCACCTCTGCGAGGTAAGACTTAGCATTTTTTGTCTCTTGCTGGGTAGTGTTAAATCACGTTTTGAATTAATTCTAGGATAACATAGAAAATAGTATGCATTTTAGGCTTGAATGGGCTCGCAGAAAAGCACACTCGGACACTTCGGTCCTCGGTGCTCTCTGCTCGTTTCAAGGGCAAGCGAGATAGCATAATTGTTTTGTTATCTTGTTTGGGATTAAAAACATAGCCAGAGTGTTAACAAAGACTATGTACTCCTTAATTTTGGAAGCCTAAATTTAGGAGTAAGGAGAGTAAGTTAACAGGATTTGGCTCTAGCATAATTTAGAACTTGAATTCGATATATGATTAAATATATTTAGAAGGATCTGTAGAGAGTGATTGGAGGCCATTCTGAATACATTACCGAAATCTGACCCCAGAACCCCCCTTTTCGCTCTACTACAGGTTCTACTAATAATAAATCATTATTGTTGTTGTTACACTAAATTTTAAATATGATTTTTTCAAAATAGAAAAAAGCCATAAGCTATGTTTTAATTGACAGGCCCATATAATAATTATTTTAAAAATAAAGCTGCTAAGTTGTAGCAAATTACCTTGGCTA
This sequence comes from Gigaspora rosea, assembly GCA_003550325.1. Taxonomy (NCBI): domain Eukaryota; kingdom Fungi; phylum Glomeromycota; class Glomeromycetes; order Diversisporales; family Gigasporaceae; genus Gigaspora; species Gigaspora rosea. The sequence goes on along the minus strand of QKWP01000397.1, from coordinate 326,009 downwards.
CAATTTAGCAGTTTTCTTTTTTTCATATCTTTTATATATCAAGAGCTATTAATTTTGGAAATTTTTTAGTTTTAGATATTACATACTGTATAACGTTTTTAATAATTTTATTATATAACAAAATAATACAAAATCCTATTATTCTCTAAATTTTATTAATTTATTTTAACTTTTGTACTCTATGTAAACTTGGTTAACACCAAACAATATATCATTTTAATATATTTATTTTATTTTTTAAAAATTTTAGCAACAATGCTTAATTTTGAATTTTTGATAAAAATTTTTAAATTAAATATTCTTTCTTCGAATTTTAGAAAAGTAAAATAAAAATATGCTAATTGGCTGTATTTTTGGTCTGAACAAGTTTACTTAGTACAAGAAGTTATAATAAATTATTAAAAAATCTCATATAAAATAATATTTTTAATAATTTTATTAATAAAATTATACAAATTTCTATGATACTCTAAAGTTAACTAAAGGATTCTAATTTTTTGCTCTAAGTAAACTTGTTTAGCACCATAAAATATATTATTTTGGTATGTTTTATTTTATTTTTTTTTTAAATTTTGAGGCAAAGATGCTTAGTTTTGAATTTTTGATAAAAATTTTTAAAATTAAGAATCTTTTCTTCAAATTTAAGAAAAGTAAAATAAATATGCTGATTGCTTCTGAATAAGTTTCCTTAATGCAAGTAGTTATGAGTAAAATTTCAAGTAATATAATATTTTTAATAATTTTATTAATAAATTATATATTATTCTCTAAATTGTACTAATTAATTTACTTCTTACTCTAGTAAACTTGTTCAGTATCCAAAAATACATATATGTATATTTAGACTCAGACTAGTTTGTAAACTTTGGACCAAACCCAAACCAAACTTATGATTGAGTATGAGTTTAATATGAAGTTTAAAAAATAAAATTTAGAGTTTGAGCCTGGTCTGAACTCTGGATGGACTGGACCAGACCAAACCTGAACCCAGACCTAGAAACACTAGCTCATATGAATGCTAGATTGAACCTAAACATGTTCATAAACTTGAACTAAACCTAAACAAGCTCTAAAAGTTCAATACTAGTATATAATAAAAATTGTTTATATAAGTTTTTTACTAAGGCCATGCAAACAAATAAAATTGGTTCTCATTACCTGGCTGGGTGACTTTTTTATAAAAATTAAAAATTTTTTCTAAATTAGCACATATAAATTTTTTTATTCTCAATAAAAAAAAACTATAAAAACAATACTAAAACAATTTTTAGATATAATATTTTTTGCCAGCCGGCTGGTCCTATTTGCCTATCTTATGAAATGAGAACCAATTAATTTAATTTGCATGGCCTAAATAAACCTTTTTTAATTTTTAATTAAACTTGTAAAACTAATTTTTTTAATTCTAATAATAGTTAATCAGTTTAGTAGGTTACAAATAACTATTTTTCTATTTTTACTATATTATTTTTCTTAATGCCAAAAAGTATAGTATTTTATCTCTATATAGTATAAAACTAATATCAGTACTGTGCCACATTTCAATTTATTTTTAACTATGAACTACCTCTTTAATACTGTAAATAATTTGTATTTAATATTTAAGTAAACTAATTGGTGCATCAAAAACCTAATTTAATATCTAACCTTAACAGTTAATCTAATCATAAATTTTAATAATAAAAAGTTTACATTAAGCGCCACCAATAAATTATACTTAGCATTATTTTTTAGTAAATTTTTATTTTATTAATTTATATATATCAACTAATTTTATAATTATATATATATATATCTTTGATCTCTTTTTATGCACTTGTTAAATATATATAATAACCATAGATTTTCTTTTATATAATATGGTTATTATATATCTTTATAAGGTTCTGGCAACTGTAACATAACATATGTTATATATTATTAAAAACATTTAACTAAAATAATAAAACCATGATCAAATCCCAAAAAAATCAGTAATAATAACTGTTGGGGATTAGCGGACATGATGTTTTTCGTTTATTCACATACGGATCAGGATATTATTCATTAATCCCCGTGATCTTGATATAGTGTAGCCCTATAGTTACGGGTAATGTCTAACTGTTACGACGTCAAGAAATACAATAACGTAACAATAGTAATAACATTTATACAGAAACAGGAACAACAATGAACAACAATAAACGGGTGAGACTTCACGGCTAATTACTCAAGGATAGCTACTTCCTATTTGTTAAGTTAATTAGACTCAAATCGAAATCTGGGCTTTATTGAACGAACTGAGGTTCATTCTATACATGATGGTAAGTGGAGCGGCTCTGCACTGGTTTACACATATTTCACTTTACTTATGTGCAGCCATTATACACTTTCTCATCTGTACAGTTATCGCTTCAACTAGAACATAATTTGCTCCAATTTCCAATTTGGGTTCGGGGCGCAATCGCAGATCCCAATAGAACAATTTCACAAGCTTAATATAATAAATATATTAAAGAAAAAGAAAATTAAAGGTCACGGGGAACCGTGACATCGGGGATTATAATTAAATTAAAATAAAAACAAAAAATGTAATTAAACTTTTCGAATTTCTAAACAACTTCCAGTAAAGTTAATAGATACTTCACAACTATGTTGGAACGAATTACTATTTATATATATAAAGAATTTTTTTATTATTTTTTTTGTCTTTAATCTTTTTTTTTTTTTTTTTTGAATAGTTAATTAATTATATAATAATATATTTAGATCACAAATAAAATAAGTCGACTTAATTTCTATTAAAAAAATAAGTACTCAAAAACTTTTTAGTTGATTTCCAATATATTCTTAAACTTTTTTTTCTAACACTAAGGCATTTTACTGGATCATTGGATAATATTGCATCGACGCCGTATGAAAACAAACTTCTCATATCATTTTCAGAATCCACTGTCCAAACAAACAATTTTTTACCACTATTTCTTATTTGAGCAAAAAATCCTGAAGTATCTTCGAGTATATAAGTATATTCCATGTTAAAGCTCTCAACTTTATCGAAAAATTGTTCACGAGCAACAGAAATATTGCTACCAATATAAGAAATTGGAATATGAGGTAACACCTGGCGAGCTTTGATTAAGAAATCATAAGTCCAGATGCCAAGATATATTTGAGATTGAAAATTGTAAGGTTTATTTAAGTATATTAAATCAGCAATCGCATCTAGAATCTTTATATCATTGTCATCCTATTTAATATTTTGATTAACAAAAAATGTTAGACTGCTCAATGATGTGACGCATCACTTCTTTCTAAAAAAAAAAAAAATCGTACCTTTATATCCATTATGAAAAAAATATTTTTATTTTCTTTACGCTTCAATAAATCTAGGACTTTTTGTAACTTTGGTACCTTTTCATTATTTTCGGTTACTAAATATTCTATATATCCATTCCAATATCTTTCATCAACACTTCCTGTGCCATTAGTCGTTCTATCGAGTGTAGTATCATGCATCATTATTACTTGGCCATCTTTCGTCAATCGAACATCTGATTCGATTCCTTCGGCTCCAATATTTATTGTTTCTTCAAGAGAAATCATGGTATTTTCAGGATACTTGACAGGGTAACCTCGATGACCTACGCATTTTGTTTTTGATCCTATTTATATGAAATAGGAGATATAATTGAATAAATTTAATGGTTAGATATTAAAAAAAAAACAAACTTACCGATCCTGTAAGCAAAGTGACAAAGCCCATAACCATGTATAAATAGTGAAAAAATCACAATAAAGATAATCGGAGACATCGTTTAAACGTTAATTACCAATTGACATTTGTGAAAACCATTGTTTATATACTAACAAAAGTTACACGGATGGCTTTTAATAGTCATCCGCCACAAAACTATCAATTGTTTTTTTTTATTGTTGCATTATTTTTGTTTTTAGAATTCATTCGTACATAGTACATAAGTACGTGTGTACTGTACAAAAATCATCTGAGTTGTCGTGCATTCACCACGAGTCGGCATTGGCTGATTGTGTTTTTAATTTTAATGATTATATATATTCAACAGATGATAATTAACCGGTATTTGACTAGGATTGGACTTGTCAAATAATCAAATTACTTAATTCAAATTACTTGATATATACATAGATGCAATTAATATACTGAAATATACGTATCGATGACAAATAAATGCCCAAAAAGTCTTAAAGGCTGATTTGCAGGATATGGCACTTATCTGAACGTCCTTGAATTATAAATTAAACCTTAAAAGTTAAATCCCTCTAACTGCTAATCCATCTAATTAATAATTACAGAATTATCAATCTGTCGCATGATTTCTGATAATCCCTTAAAAGATTTTTTTTTTCTTTTTATTTTACGCTAATTTTCAATTTTTCTTGTTTTTAATGAAACAAAAATTACAAATTATTTTAAAGGATGAACTCATAATCATTAATGAATGCTATATCGATGATTTGACATACAGTGGGCTGGATATGTTTAATACGGTCGGTCAAGTGTAACGTCAAAAAATTAATGATTTGATTTGCAAGTTACACAGTACATAAAATTTATAGTTTTCACTGTATCTTGGTATTCTTTATTATAAAAAAAATTATTTCATATTTTTATACCATCTATGTGTTTTTTTTCTTTTACGCCAAAACATTTGAAATATCTTATTTTTAAAATTTTGAAATAGACTATCGACAAAGTCAAACTTGAAATTTTTGATTGGTTGGATTATCTACATAAACTCAACGCCAAGATTCTTTTGCTATACCTTAACATTTAATTATTTTCATCCATCTATTTTATTGAATATAGATAGAATTGTCATAACCTATTTAAAGATCTAAACTGAATTCACTTTCAAGACACGTTTGAACCCAATTATTGCTTAGAAGTTTTTTTTACATATTTTAATCTAGTCTCTTGATAATGGCTAAAATGGTGTTTAAATTTCATTTAAAAAATGTAAATAGGCTAATTTTCACTTTATTTTATTTTCAAATTAGATATTAAGAATTGATTATAAAATATTGATCACAGTTTCGATATAAAATATAATTTTGATTATACGGAACTGTTGAGGTTCGGTGCCCTAATATTTAGATTTTAATTTTATAGCTTACTTTAAAAATTTAATTTTATAGCTTTCTTTAAAAAATTTATAAAATGTCGGGGATGATGCTGAAATCAAATGATTCTGAAATTTGGGATCTTGATTTGAAACTAAAAGCCCTGCTAAAATCCGCATATACTCTTTAAATATCAAATCTACCCCTAAACCTTACCCTAATCCTATAAGACAAAACAAAAAAACACCCAAAAAAAATTTAAAATTTCATATCAAAATAGATCAAAATTTCAGCATCATCCCCAACATAAAATATATCCATATATCATTTAAAATAACAAGCCTAGCCATCAACAACAGTAATAAGGTAATTTAATCATAGCCAATTTGGATCAATAGTTCTCAAGAAATCATTTGTAAACAATAGTTAATTTTTTTACTAGTGATTTCTCAAGAACCATTAATCCAAATTAGCTGAAGTTATAGTTGAATAAATATATTATTCGCAGTAAAAATTTGAGCCAATTTGGATTATTAGTTATCAAAAAAACATTTGTAAAAGTTTGAAAAAATCTGGCAAATTTTATAAAAATTATTAGTAATCAAAGTAGTTATAATTGCTATATATTAATAAATATTATATATCATTATTAATATATTTCAATACATATCGGCCAATTGTTGAAATTGGGCCTTACAAGTGATCCCAAAATATTTACTGATCTGCAAAAAGTCACATGTTGATTGGGCATAAATTAAAACTATACCCCAAATCACATATCAAATTTGTTAACTCATTAAGAAGTATAATAAAACATAGTTTTTTTTTAGAAAGAATAGCAATTAGTAAAAAGTAACTAAAATCAGCAAGTTTTAGATTTTAAATTAATATTTTTTTTTACATAGTGTTAATTAAAATAAAAATCAAGTTTACCATTTTAGTTTAGATTCATATGTACTTTTGAAGTTAAGTTTGGTACAATTTCATATATTATTTCGCATATGTCTAATATTTAACATATTCTGTGAATTTATGATTAAGTACTGGCCAAAATTTTGACAATAGTATTAACTGTATTATTTTTTGTTTTTTTGTGAATAGTGATCCTGATCAATAATTAAAAATGTAGCTGTGTGTTTTTAAGCAGCATGCTCAATATGATTAGCTATCAATTAAAATAGTATTTAACTATTATAGCTTAATGACCAATAGTTTAGATATATGATAGTATACTATTTAGCGATTATTGTTTTACAAATCAAAGTAAATAAATAAATAATGAAAATGATAGATTAACAAAAGAATAATTGCAATCTACAATTCCAAATTTTGTTTTTCTTTTTCAAAATTTACTACAAATCAACAAAATACAAAAATGTACCAGTATTTTTTTTGTTTGAGGCGAAGATTTTAACTTAATTGACAATTCACGATAGAAGCAGAATTTTAACCGGGGAGATTTTTATAATAAAACATAATAAAATATGTTAATACAGGAATCATGATTCCTATAGTTTATAAAATTTTTTGAATTTTAATTGCTTGTAACTTTTTATTCACCTAACTNTTCCTATAGTTTATAAAATTTTTTGAATTTTAATTGCTTGTAACTTTTTATTCACCTAACTAATTTTACCGATCTAGCTATCATTAGAATCACAAAAACTAGCTCTACAACTTTTATTAGAAGTCTACAAGATGTTAACTTAATAAAAAATTAATTTTACATAGTCAGGAATGCTGATTTTTGTATTTTATATGTAATTTATATTAAGTGTTATGTATTTTATTAATACAAATTCTCCTTCTTTCGCGAATTGTCAATTAAGTAACAAAATAATGATTTGTTGATATTGATAATAATTTTGAAGATCTATAACAATAATAATAATATGAAAAGAATAAAATACTTAAATTTTTATTGCATGTTTTATTTATTGGAATAATCAATATGTTAAATCATTTTTTTTACTAATTAAAAAACTCTGAAAAAAATTGATAGTTGTAGCTTCAGATCTTTTCGATTTAACTTATAATTATAATTAATTTTTTTTGTTAACCAGATCAATCATTGAAAAATATGCTTGAGAACGCCCTTTATTAAAAGGAATCTATTCGATTACATTCTTATATTCTGTGACTTTAAGTTAAATTTCTTAATGCAATTATCAATAACTTTATTGCTACTTGTTCATCCTTTAATTGCATATAATCTACAAACTTATTAAACATGTTAATATAAATTAATCATGCTATATTGATAACTTATTAAATATTATAACTTACTTCTATTAACCCTATCTAATAAAAATTATGAACTATCATAAACTGCTATATAAAAAACCTGGGTTTCTTACACTCTACCAAAATTAAAACCTAATATTAGACCCCGAGTCTAGTACATAGTGAAGAGTTAGTACTATTAGAAGGAAAAATTTAAAAAGCATGCATATTTTTTATTCAAAGTGAATAGCCTAGATATTTAAAAAAACCCACATTTAGTTATTGTAAATTTTGAGATTCACATCTGGGTTTAGTACATAGAGGGTCTGAGATCTGAGAGGGTTATGTATACAGCAGTTTATAGTAGTTAAAGTTTTAAGCTTCACTTACATGATGGTGTATATTTCATTGTCAAATTTTTTGAAATATTATCGATTAAAAAATTTATATTATTAACTCACAGGGTTTATATATATGCACCTCAATAAAATTTAAATTTAATTGGTTGATCTGGATGCCAATTACTGATGCACTAATTTAAGGTGCATCAAAAATTTTGAAGTAATCTGCAAATCTGCTATTATTATGGGTTGATCTGAATATCAATTATTAATGCACTTATATAAAGTCAAATTTAGGTGTGTCAAAAATTTTGGGGTGATCTGCAAATCTGCAGTTATAATATAGCTGTTAATCAATATATATCAATAATGTTTAATTGATACAGTCGCACTCCCATATAGTCACCTCCCTCATAGTCACATTTCCTATTTAATCACTTAAAAGTTTGGTCCCGATTATATTTATATTAAATTTCTTTCTATAACGTCACAATTACTATATAAGCACTATCACCAAATTTTACAAACAAATATAAATAATTTATTTCTATAAAAGCACAATTTTCTATAAAATCACAATTTTAAATTTTAAAACTTTTTAAATAATAACAATTGTCTATAATATCACATTTTTAATAGTGAATTTACTAACAATATAACAAAAAATTCGTAAGATTTAATCAAATTTCAACATCGATTTTCTCGATAACCAATAATTAAAATGGTCTCAAATTTTTACCATAGATATAATTTATATTCCTTTATATGATATTAAAATTTTAGCTTAATTGGATCAATAGTTCTTGAGAAATCGATTGTAAACGATAGTCTATTTTTTTAAAAAAATTAATTATCGTATACAAGCAATATCATAGGAACTAACAATCCAATTTGGCTGAAATTTTAGTATATTATAAAGGAATATAGCTATTGTCTATAGAAAAATTTTGAGCCTTTTTTAATTATAGGTTATCGAGAAAATTGATGCCAAAGTTTGATTAAGTCTTACGAATTTTTTATGTTCTAAAAAATTCGTAAGACTTAATCAAACTTTGGCATCAATTTTCTCGATAACCATTAATTCAAAAAGGCTAAAATTTATATCATAGATAATATCGATATTCCTCTATAATATATTAAAATTTCAGCTAAATTGGGTGGTTAGTTCTTGAAATATTGCTAGTATACGATAATCAATTTTTTTAAAAAAATTGACTATCGTATACAAGCGATTTCTCAAGAACTATTAATCCAATTCAGCTAAAATTTTAATATATTATAAATAAATATGGATACTATATGTGATAAAAATTTGAGCCTTTTATAATTATTGGTTATCGAGAAAATTGATGTTGAATTTTGATTAAATCTTACGAATTTTATAATTCTATATATTCACTATAATTTATTTTTTATATAAAAGTGATTTTATAGAAAAAATTTATATTGTCACATCTCTACATAGTCACCAGATTTCTGAGTCCCGAGGGTGTGATTATATGGGAGTGCGACTGTATATCAGATATTGATTAACTACTATATCTCTGATATTGATATATATCTGTTTAAAAATTTTGCTAATGTATACAGTGTGTTTTTTATATAAAGTATCATTATTGTGTAAACTTAATATATAGATAATTTGGGTTAAATGATTTGCTGTTACTAAGCAGATAAAAAACACCAAGTATTTGTTAGTATAAAGTTTAAATAGTTAAATAACAAAGTATTTGGATTCTAATTAATCATATTAACCAATAGTAACATTAGTAAAATATCATAGAAAGGCTTGTTTTATATTATAAGCAAATATAAAAAGCACTTGAAGTTTTAATAAAATTATTAGAATTGAATTATATAATATGGGAAAATAAATTTGTCGCACCCGCGACATGTCGCACCCCTGGTTTGGCCAATCAAATCGCATGATTTTATAGGCAAAAAAAAATTTTTTTAAAAAATTAAAAATTTTCATAATAAAGTATAAAATTTATATAAAATAGCATGCCATATAATGTAAAATTTTATTCTAAACAACTTTTTCTAAGTCATAAAGATAGATTGTCTTAGTAAAAAAAATGTTTTATAAGAAAAATCAAAAATTTCCAAAGTTAGCACATATAAAACATTTTTTTACTAAAATTATCTACCTTTTTAACTTAGAAAAAGCTGTTTAGCATAAAATTTTACATATAATTCTTAAACGTAAAGATAGATTTATATCAGTAAAAAAAAAGTTTTATATGTGCTAACGTTCGAAAGTTTTGATTTTTCTTATAAAATGTTTTTTTTTACTAAGATAATCTATCTTTATGACTTAGAAAAAGTTGTTCAGAATAAAATTTTACATTATATGCTTTAATATCGCTTATTTATTTTTACATTTTACTAGTAAAATTTTGAATTTTTAAAAAATAAAATTTTTTGCCTACAAAATCGTGCGATTTGATTGGCCGAATCGGGGGTGCGACATGTCGCAGGTGCGACAAATTTCTATTCCCATATAATATATTGTATTACATTGAAAAAATATGAAGAACTATATATAAAGTTTAAAAAATTATTAATAGATAAGCACAAACTTAGTATATAAATTGTAAGTATAGAATATGAATATTTTTAAAATTTATGTTCAATATATTTAATATATAATGTACACTAAAAAGTTTTTGAGAACAATAAAGTTTTAAATTATACTCTTTTGAGAACATAACTTTAGATTTGAATTTTAAATACTGCTTAAGATGACCTTTTAAAATTTTGCAAAAATTAATTATTTTGCTAGTAAAATTTTATGAAAAAAAAGATTTGCTAATTTTGAAAATACTATTATATGCAAATTTTTATGCTAAACAAGTTTACTTAGTTGCAAAATTTAGATTATCTTGACAAAAAAGCAAATTAGCTATGTGCTAAAGTTAAAAATTTTTGGTTTGTAATATAAAACCCTTTTTTTTTGTCAAGATAACCTGCTTTGGGCCTCTAAGTAAACTTGTTCAGCATGTGATTCTACTATAATGAAGTTGCAACATGTTTTCTTAGACCTTTTACTAAGTGTTAAAATTAGAAAAAAAAATTTTTTAATAAAATTTCTAACTTTAACCCCATTTTTCACTTAGTAAAAGGTCTGAGAAAACATGTTGCAACCTTATTATAAGTAGAATCACATGCTGAACAAGTTTACTTAGAGGCCCAAAACAGGTTATCTTGACAAAAAAAAAGGGTTTTATATTACAAACCAAAAATTTTTAATTTTAGCAAATAGCTAACTTGCTTTTTTGTCAAGATAACATAAATTTTTGCAACTAAGTCAACTTGTTCAGCATAAAATTTTGCATATAATAGTATTTTTAAAATTAGCAAATCTTTTTTTTTATGAAATTTTACTGGCAAAATCGTTAATTTTTGCAAAATTTTAAAAAGTTGTCTTAAGTATTTTTATTCTACTATTCTTGATGTGTTTAACCCTAAAATTTAAAAATAAGTTAATATGTAAGTTGAAAAGAAACTTGAGCTTAAAGTTTATAGTAAATTTATATATTTTTATTATAACTTTTATTATATATTAGCTAGGGTTGTTAATGAAGCACTTCGTTGGCTTCATTTTAATAGTAATACTCCAGAGTACTCCAGAGTATTACTATTAAAATGAAGCCAGAGTGCTCTATTAACAACCCTAATATTAGCACTCATATATAAACAGGTGTGACATCTTCCCTGACTGTTATAATATAAATTAAATAATTGTATTATAGCAATAATTAAATAATTGTATCGGTAATTGGTATTAGTATATATAATTAACTGCCACGAAAAATTTTTGAAAGTTACGGAAAATGACCTAATAAAACATATATTCATTTATATGTCAGCACAGCCAGCATTAGCTGGAGTTAGAATACTTTAAATAATGTGTATTCATATGCTGCCTGTGTAAATTTAATGATTCGTCCATCCCTAGTCATCCCTAGTTATAATTAACACCCCAATGGATTATACAGATTTACGATTCTTTCCTAGTACCGACAATGCAAAATTTATTTGAATAGTAACTCCACAATCTATTACAATCTATTGTCGACTTGTGCAGTTGAACTAAATAATAGGTTAGTCTTTATTGAATAGTAACTCCACAATCTATTACAATCTATTGTCGACTTGTGCAGTTGAACTAAATCATAGGTTAGTCTTTTATCAATTATTTGCTTTTTTTTTTCTACAGCTATTATTATATTAAAGAAACTTCGATGAAAGTTATTGAACCAAAATTATACACATTACTTACATAATGATTTTTTATAAGTTCGTTCAAGGGTGAATCTATTTGTAACCGTGGTGACAGTTCCGAGCCAATCAAATTGGTATGACAAGAAAATTCAAAAAAATTACAAATCGCAATAACTTAAAATTATGACTATGAAACCATTCATTTAAATCTAGCAAAAATGTTTCTTGAGGCATTTTATTATATAATAAATCTACTTCTAACCCTAAATCTAACCCTAACCCAAATCTGGTTACTGTCACCGCTGGTGACAAGCATATTTTTTCAAATTAAAATTCCCACTGAAAGCAACATTTAACAACATTGGTTTTAATGGTATGAATTAACAATAACAAATAAACTGAACGTAACAGTAAATAAATTTCCGTCGTTTATAAAATCACGCGATTTTCTCTTAGAAAAGTAAAGCTTATTTAAATAATAGCACCGTAAACCATATATTAATCTTTCCAGTGGAACTCAATAAAAAATATAATTAAGTTTGGCTTTCACTAATTATTCACTATTTTTTCCCGAAACTAGTATAATATAAAAGAAACTTTGGACAATGTTACGTATGCACATGACTTAGCACGTGATTGATAATGCATCCAATAAGTGATAACATTAGCTACTACATTTTAGTAGCATTGGAACTCAATATCAAAATATATCTTAACGTCTTTATGACCAACCGACTATCGTTCAATTACCAGTTGTGGTTACATACTTCAGATAATATAATATAAAATTACAGCTCACTTTTAGAAAATTTGGAAAGGCATCCATTAATTTTTCATGATGGGAAAATAATTTGTAAAGTGAAAGCTTGAAATATCGATAATTTTACTAACATTTATCAGGAAATTGTTTAAGCTGATAAAGTATCGATTGCTTTAGTAACACTCCGTTTATAAAAAAAAAATCGATTATAATTGTTTAAAACTGATTGGCTATTTCTGAATTATAATCTGTATACAAAATTTCCTGATGTATCCCAAGAAAACCAAAAATTATCATTATTTACAAGGCTTGCGAATATCCTTTACAGTATCAAACAGAATTATTATTTTAATGTGAGAAAAAAAAATTATATTAGTTTAACTTTGATAAGTTTTTTGCCAGTAAAAATTTATCACTTGATAGAAATACAAAGTTTAACGTAGAATTTTATTTATCTTCAAAATAGCATGTATAAAAATTTAATAAATGCTATTTTATATATGTATATCTCATATATAAAAAACGTATTATAATTATTCTAGTTGTTAAATAAGTAACAAAACTACGAAAAATAAATATAAAATAAAATAATCCATATAATGTTAATGTAAAATACGTTTTACAAAATTAAATGAAATTAAGAACATTGGATATTTGTAACTTTACAAGGTGAACATAAGTTTTACAGTAATGAGACTAAATGAAACTAAATCGCGGCATTTATAAATCGAATGTAATAAATTATTACGCGGAATTTACAAGCCGTGCGAATTCCAAACTGCTTTCGGTTTCGGCTCTTGCTGATTCTAACGGTGATATATGAACAAACATAAGAACTTTGGCATTACCACCTATTAAAATACGAAAATAATTATATTTTAGCATTTTGTTATTCAAAATATAATAATAATAATAATAATAATAATAATAGTTAAACTTACGTAAAGAATTTTTCAAAAGCCAAGTTAAAGTCGAATTCCTAAAGTTAATATGGTCTGACTTTTCCTTAATACCTTGAATCACAGTTTTCAAGTGACTTAAACTTGAATTAATATATCTCGCTTCCTGTAATTGATCTCCTTGCGATCCAGATTTTGATAAACGTTCTGAACCGGCCAAGTCAACTAGATTCAATGTTCCAATTCGATTTTCACCTGTAATTGTATTTGTACCCATTAATCGAACCATAAAAATGCTATGACTTCGAGAAGAATTAGCATTAGATTTGGTTGATGCGACTGCTCTATTTTTGGCAGCCATTTGTAAAACCCAATTAAGAGTTGCGACTGAATCGAGATTCACTATTTATATATTATAATTATTATAATTTGAAAATTAATATAAAAAAAAAAACTATATATTTTTTTAAGAGAAATTCATAATAATTAAATTTTTTTTTTACCAGTCTTGGCCTTATTGACTATGGTGGTGCCAGTTTGTTCATCATGGATTGTTCGGAATTTGAGACCACGATGATTAGAAGGATCTTCAGAGAGCAAATCACGAATATTATCATTGTAAATTTCAATAAATTGACCTTCTATTTCATATTCCCAACCTTGAGATTTTAATTCATTAACATGATTAAATATTTGACGAACAGCACGTGGAATCATGCCTTCATTATAAATAGTTGGATCTTGTGGTCCTTGCATGGTATAAGTTTTACCAGAGCAAGTTTGACCATATGCAAAAATACAACCATTAGATCCATCAACAACTGATTGAACTATAGGAGTAACGTTATTGAATATTTCTTCTTGTGTCGCTGAAGCACCAAAAACTTTATCAAATTTATATTCTTTAAAAGATTCCCTTTCTACACCCCAATAATTCCTTTTAATAGAAGCAAGGGAAATTTTTTTGCCATAAGAATATGGAGGAAATCGAATATCAGCGATATCTTCACATTCTGATAATACAGGTGGTCGTACGCGACAGAATACTTTAATATTTCCTTTATGTTCATTTAAATTTCGACGGGGGTGTTCTTTTACTGGCTTTTTATTAAGCTTACTATGATTATTAATAATTTTTTTATGTGATCGAGAAGTAACATTTTTATTTAACTCTTCAGAATTCAAATTAGCATTCATGGTTTGCATTGCTTCACAATATTGTCGAATATTCATTAAGCTATCCTTAATTTCTGCCATATGAACATTTTTATAAGCAGAACGATCATCAATTTCATCATAAACATCCATAAATTGATTGGCTTCGTATTCTACCTCCGGGGTATCATCTTGAAGTTGAATAGTCTTATTAAGAGCTTCAATTTGTTCTTTAATATATAATTCTATTTTAGCTCTAAGTATTTCATTTCTTAAATTCATTACTTCTATTTCTGAAGAGGTAAGTTTTGTCTTTGGAGGAAGATGCTTAGTTACTCTTTCAATAGAATCAAATTGATTCGTACGAACAGATGCGAGTTTTTTTAAAGAACCATAACAAATTGTTGATCTCTTTGAAATTTTTGTAATATCATCTTTTTGAGCATTTCCAAATGATCTTATATTTCTTTGAAGTTCATCGGCTAAACTTTCATCATTCTTCCGTTTCAAGGAGGGAGTTCGGGTATGATAGATATGCTGCGCTTTACGTCCTTCTAGAGTAATTGGGACACCGCAGCTAACCTCCTTCATCCCATTGCCAGTAGTAGGTTTTTCATTAATTTCGGGTAATTTGACTTTGGCAAATGAGGAATAATCATTGTATTCGATATCAATCATTTTAGATGATGGAGCTTGCGCTTTTCTTATCTTGCGTGTAGTAGTGCCGACTTTATTAGCGCTGCTCGAAGTAACTTTAAAAGTTTTATTCAAATACATGATGATAATCTTCTTACTGACAAATGTAAATAAGAATTATAAAAAAATGACAAAATGCTTTTCTCGTAAAACAAGAATGCTTTCGTCAAAAAATAAATGAGAGTAAGTTTTTTTACTCGTCAGATAAGGAAGAATGACCACAAGATAATTATAATAAAGTGGGTTAAGAGATCAATATCGAAATTTTGGTCATTTTATAACTTTACTAAAACATATGAACCATATAGAATGTGAATACAATATTAAAACATTAAAGTTTGCCTAGACTGGTTCAGCGAATAAATTTACGCAGCTAAACAAGATTTACGTGTGAAGGTTATTGCATTAAGCTGCATTCTTAAAATGTCAGGTATTATTAAATGTATGTACGTGCATAAACAGTTTTTATCGGTCCATTATACTTCTTAATACAGATTTTTGTAAACAAACAATATCGATATGTACTAAAATCCTATTTATTTTTTTTTCAATCAATTTTTCTTTTATTCAAAGCATATTGTTATTTATAGAGTGAACTTGTAAAAAAAAACAAAGTATGTAACGAATAGTTTTGAATTCAAAACATATGAATAACATAAATAACATGAATAGTTAAACTTTAAAAAAAAAAAAAAATTTAAAATAAATAATTGTCTATATGATAACGATAGAGACAAAAAATTTGAAACATCACATGATTCTTATCTACATCCTGATTAGTTAACCATTGGATGCAGGTTTCATTAGTTTGTCATACAAAATGCTACAATTTTTACTGGTATCGAACCCAGAATTTTGGGTCGGAAACCAATTTTAATACTAATATCTACTAAATAATTTCGAGTCGATGTACAGTATATGGAATATTTTAAATATTTTGTTCGCAACAAGATACGTGAACTTTATTTATCCAGACGCCCGAATTAAAACTTGCTGGGATCATGAGTACATCAGTATTAAGATTTTTGCATTGAAGAAAAATCGATTATATGCAGGTTAACAAACATAAAAAATATTTGATCATTTTTCATTAATAATAATAATAATAATAACGCAATAAATACGTAATAATTTGTTAAGCTAAATATTAAAAGAATTAGTTTTGTATGGTTCATTTTTTTCCTAAGAGTACGTAATATAATTTTTGTTTGTTCTTTGGTTCAAAATAGATAATTCCTGTTACACGGACGCATTATCGTAATTTAAACTATAGAAAGTTTATTTTCTTATTAATGGTCAAATGTGAAGGCTGTTGCACTCAAATGGATTTCTTGTTAACTTTTTTAGTCTCTATTTTTTTTTTTTTTTAATGAAATGTGCAACTTTTCTATTTTTAGCTGTTAGGTACAGTACGAACAGTGAAGGTACTGTATGTATATCAGTGCATATACTGTAAGTGGAATCGGAATTTCTTATTTCTTAATTAAATCTAGATTTAGCAAATTATTTTATTTACTGTAAGCATATATCCTAGCATAACCCTAACCTTAACAACACTAAGTTTAACTTATTCCTGCCAATAATTTAATTAAAAATTTCAAATCAACTTTAATTTAGTTCCCTTGATTAATTTATGACCATTACTCTGAGATAATCTGTTATAAATAATAATTTTTGGAATCCGTATGACTTATTATTGAACATACAATAGAAAAATATCTTAAATTTTTAAGCCTTGTTATTTATTGTAGTTATTGTATATTTTTTGTACAAGATCATTACATAATATCGGATAATAGAAAAACATTGCGGTAAGAAGATTAATAGTAATTTTTTTAAAAAAAATATATATGTATGTATAAGCAAGTTCAATTTTTAATTGAACGTGCGTACATCTATATACATTTATATACATTTGGTTATCGAATAAAATTATAACTTGACTAACTAGAAAACAAATAATGTTATTTAATACATTTTGCTTCTGCCAAACTTGTCAAAGGGTAAATGCAGTGATTTTAAGAGGTAAATTAGCATTTACACGAGAACCCTTTGTGTGACAACGTTTTTTTTTGCACACTTGTTTATATCATGCGCCATTTCGCTGTGAGCCTAGTGTGCATAGTATTGATTAGATAAACTGCGTCTCTGTGCACGTGATGCCCTGCTTAGTTGCTACTAGGACTCCAACCTCTGACCCGCATAACCGTGTACCCGATTACCCAACCCGAAAAATTACCAACCGGGCCTTGTTTTTTGACGAACAGGTTTAATATGACAGACGGGTCATCCATTAATAAACAAGTCACCCGTTGACCAGATATTTATGACCGTCAATATTATTCACTGCTACATCTCATATATGTAAGTTTCGCTAATACACGTCATTCTGGTTATAAGTCATTAAAAAAAAAATTAAAAATATCGATACAGTGAGCTATACCAACATTTTATATTAAATTTTTGAAAAAAAATGGTACAGTAGAATAGAAAGATTTTACCATGATTTCGTTATATCCAGATGTCGGTATAACCAGAGTGACGTATTAAAGTTTTGCTAGCTCTAGATTTGATTAGTTAACAACTGAGTTCGATACTCGAGTAATCGGATATCCGGGTAGCCCGTTTTAATCAGGTACCCGGTTTTAGTTTCGGGTACCTGGTTGGAAAAAATGGTTGATCCGACGGGTCACGGCAGGGTTGGCAATTGATATGCTCCATTGAAAAAATTGATATATAATTAATTCAATAAAAATAATAAATAAANGTTGATCCGACGGGTCACGGCAGGGTTGGCAATTGATATGCTCCATTGAAAAAATTGCTAACCAATAGAGTCAATGGAACCAATGGAACCAATGGAGCCAATGGAGTCAATGGATTATTATTAATTATTAACAAATACTCTATCATAAGCTAGTTGGCCTCCATTGGCTCCATTCGCAAATTATTCTCAATGTAGCAATGGAATGATGCCAATGGAGTTTGTTCTCCATTCACCCAATGGATAAATGTGCCAATCCTGGGTCACGGGTAGAGATTTTTAAATCGGATTGGAACCCTAGTTGCTACCGTATTCCGCTGACTATAGTACCCTAACCTTCTTAGTATGACCACCAAAATCAGTTATGTAATCGTTGTTTAAAATCTGACCTTGTCATATTTTATTTCAATATTATAAAATTATTCGAAATTTTACACACTATAACATGAAATATTCATTAATTTCGAACTTGTTACCAATAAAAAGATTTTTTTTGGTTTGTTCATGATAAAATTTTTTGTTTAGTTCGGATTTTTATGCATCTAACATTTTTTGAACTGGTTTGAAATTTGATTCAATGTTTCAACCATTTCTTTTGCTGCAGATAGGGATAGCTATTTTCAACTTATCCGTTTTATAGCATGCTAGCTATCTCTTGATCAAATTTGGATTACTGGGACACGAGATATCTAACCAGCTATAAAACAGCTAAGCTGAAAATAACTGACTCAGCCCATCCATTAACTGCAAAAGCCTAAAAGATTTTTTAAGAAGATCAAGTGTCTATATTAGATATATAATTAATTCAATAAAAATAATAAATAAACTATATCCATAAAGAATTTTTTTGTAATTTCTATTATTATTTGTTGCAATATTATTGCTATCAAGAACAGTTGGATTAATTGTTATAGAAAGTTGTGTATTATCAGGTAATATGCGAATTTTCTTATATGGTTTTTTTAGCTTCTTCAATTAATGGATAATATGAATTTCAGTGAGCTTAAATTGAAAATTATAAATATATATGGACTATATACTGAGAAAAGAATACAAAATTGATAATAAAAAAGATTTTTATAAAATCTTTTTGTTTTTTTTTTGAGATGAGATCAGAAAGCAATTTTTATGTTGTAAATCTTATAATAAACCATAAGAAAATGCTAACTTTAAAGGGTTATACTGCAAAATTTTATTAATACAACTATTTTTATAAAATAATTCTAATCTTGTTTTAAATTGGTTTATATAAAATATTAAAAATATCTTTTAAAAAAATTGCCAATTTGGTCCCTTTTTATAGACCTAGCCCATATGTATTTCTAAAAATATAATATAGTCATTTTCTTTATAATCATTTAGTTTGTTTTATATAAAAAATATGATTTTACTAAATCACACCACTGGTGCCAATGCTACAATAATTTTTACTTTTAAATGCAGTATAATGTAAAGATTAGGTGCAACATAAAATTTTTGTTACCAAAATTATATAATTAAAGCAATACAAATCTATAACAATCTCAGGATCCTGTGATTGATTTTGATAATTTTAGGCTCATTGGAATCATCTCACTGAGACGAACATTTTAGTAGTAAATTATCCAAAATGGATTACTGGTTCAAAAAGTATTTAATATTAAATTTTAAAAATTTTTAAAAATTTTAATAATATTAGCTAATCAAAAGCTATTTACTATTAGGACCTGATAATTTTCTGACCTCCCACCTACCTAAAAAATCAGGTGATAAATGGCCCTCACCTAATCATTATTTTGGTTTTTCATTTAGATAGTATATAATTTTCACCTTTTTTATTATTTTCCTTATATATTTGTTTTTTCTAGTAGAATTCTTCTACTCAGAAAACTAAGAAAAAGAGGTTTAAAAAAGTAAACAGTCATGATAAGCTATCTGTTCAAACTGAAATGGGAGCAGTACAGCAGATCATATCTGAAAATTCACTGAAATAAGTGAAATATCAGATGATGTTAGACTTACAATTTAAGTAATTATTTGTATCATTGTAGAAATACATTATACAATTCTCTTAATAAAAAGTGTTGGTGAGGCTGCCTAAGTATAAAAAAAAATTATAATTAGTTATTATACAACTCTTTTTAATAATTATCTGAACCAACTTTCAAAATACTGATCTATATAAATATAGTTTTTCCTCCTTTTCAGTCATCTTCTTTATAGTTACAACCTCTATATAATTATACAAAATTTAACTACTATTTTTTTTTATATACAAAATATTTTTATATAATCACAAAACTTTTAATTTTTATATTCATCAAATATATTTTTAAAAAAATTTTTAATTTTTTTTATTAAATATCAATTAAATAATAAAAACTTCTTCAATTTGAATAAAAATTTAAAATATATATATATTAATTTTCTGAATAATTTTACTTAAGAATAGAGTGTAATAATGTTATAATTATTATGAAACTTATTGTTATAATTATTAGTAATACAAAATATCTAATACTAATATGTAATTGAATATTCTAAATATTTTATTTACTATCAAAATCTGGTTTTAACTTGTTTTGTCTATCATAAAAAAATTTTCTATTGCAACTATTGCTACTTCTTGATTTTTTTTTAAAAAATTAAATATAAAATAAATTTTTGCTTTGAAATAAAAATTTAGACATTGAAAACACTATAAATATATTTTTTTGATATAAACAAAAATACAGTTTATTTAACAATAGTAGCAAGTTTTTGTATGCTGTACTATATAATATGCAATTTTACTATTATTGAAAATTATCGATATATACTCTACCCTTAAGCAATTATGATTGATTTATATAGTAAAATTTGAACTTTACTATATATAGGGATCGTCTAAAGCTATGTTCATCATATGACATAGAGCCAATAGGATTGTTTATTTTGATCGATACGGATCAGCTCGAAGAGACAAAAAACAGCGAAAAAAAGCAAAAGTTGCAAAAATACAAAAAACAATAGTCTAAACCCATCTTGATGCATTAATAAAAAATGTCGGGGGGCAATTTTATTATAAGATATGTCCTAACCCTAACCCCAAACTATCTCTTACTCTAACTTTAATTAAAAACCAAAAATACGTGACTGGACACGGCTTTAGACGTCCCTATATAGTAACTATTATTGATCATGTAAATAGCTTATTTTTAGATAAAAGAAGTTTTTAGGTTTTTAATCAAATAAAAGAAGTAGCTTATTTTTAAGTATCTATGATAAATAAATTAATTNGGAGATGGAATAATTGCTTGCCATAAACTCATTGCTGTTAAGTTCTGATGGGGTCTTAAAGGATCTAAATTAGATTCGCATTCTTCGAATATTAACTCTTTGTTCGTTAGTCTATAGTTTTTTCTTACTGGTTTACCACCAAAATTACCTTCTATCTTTATGATATTTCTTTTTGGATAGTCATAGAGCAAGGTTCCAGCTAATTCGGTCCATTTTTCATCAGTATTTGTATTATATTTATCTTCCATATTATCTAACCATTCTGTATCATTTTGGGGAAGATTCGAAAAAACATTGTCTGAGCTTTGAATAGATAATAATGGTATATCATCCAATTGAATTAAATTATCTATTGGAACATGGGTTTGTATCGGAATTTGATCTATAGCTGAATTTTGTTGTAATGGAATATTAAGTTTACATGGATTTTTTCGTTCTAGATGTATACGAAGTTTTGCTAATTTAGGAAAATCTTTTCCACATCTATCACATGTATGTATTACCATAGTAAAATAATAGTATGAAATTGTATATGCGTGCTGGTACGAAATTCCTTATCTGTTACTTATAATATATTTTTATTCAATTTGAAAATTAATATGTACTAGGCATATATAAAAAATGCAGTTAGGTGAATATATATGCGATTTCCTTTTATATACTAGAGAGATATGTGGACGGTCATGTATGAATCCTAAAGGGTGTTGGCTTCATAAAAATGCTATTAGGCGTTATCCTTGTACTGATTGTGGTAAACCTACTCGGTCTAAAAGTGGTAGATGTCCTGACCATATTAGAAGCTATTATGTTAGCAAACATTATCAAAAGTATTATAAAAGAAAAATAGATACTTAATTTTTGGTACCTTGATTTATATATAGATGAATAGTATATGATATCAGGTATGACGATGGGATTAATTCTTTGTCGTCATCTGATTTGATTATAAAATATAAAAATAGTGAGTTCTAGCTATATAATTTTTGGTACCCAGGTTTTTATATAGGTACTAAAGAGTTGATATAGAATATAGGTTTACAGAGATGTAAAAAAGGTAAGATGACTATTTTAGTACCCAGGGTACCGAAAAAGTGTCCCAGAACTCCCCTTTTTGCCCTACTAAAATACTGAAGACGATTATTTCAATAACGAAAATGCTAAAAATGATATTAATTTAAATAATGATAATATATTTATTTAAAAATTTTTAACTTTTTTTATATAGTTATATATGAACGCTATTAACTATATTTGATATATTAAATTTTTTTACTTTTTTTGATTTTTATATAGTTATATATAAACGCTATTTAACTATACGTATCTGATATATTAAATTTTTAACTTTTTTTCATTTTTTATATATAGTTATATATAAATGCTATATCTCTACTACTTGTAATTCTCCAAACGCCAAAAAAAAATGTAGCCTTTAAAACGCTTTTGATTGGTTGCTTAGTGATCCGGTGGTTACATGCTTTTGTATAAATCGTTAATCACTGCCAAAATTAAGCATTTAAAATACCATTGATTGGTTGATTGTATATTTGTTGATTACATGTGCATGTAAGTTATTGTATAATTTATATTATTGTATGTGTGTAGTAAGTTATGGGAAGTATATATATTATTACTGTATTAATAATTATATTGTTGGCTATGCGATGTAGTAATTGTGTTAAAACTATGATGTATGCGTTGAAGTATAACGATGTTGTAACTATAATTATGTTATGATGCATGCATTGAGATAGCAATGTAGTAATTGTGTTACAAGTAGTAGAAATTATAATGTATACGTTGTGGTATAACGAAGTAGTAATTATATTATTAGTAATTATATTATGATGTATGCATTGAGGTATAGCGATGTAGTGATTATGCGTATATGATAATTATGACGAATTAATTACGTAATAGTATACACATAGTAAGTGTGGTGTCCAAAAATTTGCATTTGTGTAACTCAAATCACTCCGGCGATTCAGATTCAGATCTCAGATCGAACCTGTAGAACATTAACACTAGCTTTGTACTACTGAGTAATATTGTAGCAAAATTACAATCCAAATAATTTTACTTGGTACATAGTTAGCACGTTTGTAAATAAAATTTGTTGAAATTTGGTGATTTCAGGCAAAATTATTTAGACAGAGTAGTTTGGGTTACAAGATATGCAAAATTTTTTGAACATTACTAACTAATACACATGTAAACAGCGAAATAGTGCATGATAAATCTTTTATGCCATCTAATTCAGAGTTTGTCTGTTTAAACGTTTTTTATTGGTTATTTCAGAAAAATGTGACCATATTGTAGGAAAACAATACGAATATTAGCTAATGAGAAGATGGCATAGTTGTTACAGAAATGTGAAAACTTAAATAAGACCTACCGATTTTATCTATCTACCTATCTTTATATGGGTAATTATTTTTTGAATCCTACTAAAATGTTTGTTACGCACTATATAAATTTACAACGATGTTCGAAAGTTCATCATTTACTAATTTTGGAACTGCATTTCTANTAACTATTATTGATCATGTAAATAGCTTATTTTTAGATAAAAGAAGTTTTTAGGTTTTTAATCAAATAAAAGAAGTAGCTTATTTTTAAGTATCTATGATAAATAAATTAATTAATGTATTAAGAAAGTTGTTTGATATAACAAAATTATATATATTCTAAAATTTTTAACAAACTTACTTTTCTATTAAATGTTGAACAAAAAAAAATAATTTATTTTTTTTATCTAATAGAAGTAAAGAAATAAATTAATAAAAATTATATAAAAAGTTTAAGATATTGTATTTCTTTGAAAATAAGCACCCCTTAGAGCAATTTTTATACCCAAAATTCTCTTAATCTAATAATCAGATTTGTATAATTTTGGTACCATTTGAATTATCTCGATAAGTTGATTTAAATAGTACCAAAATTATACAAATCTGATTATTAGATCAAGAGAATTTTGATATAAAAATTGCTTTGTGGGGTGCTTATTTTTGGAGTAATACAGTATATATAATTTGTCATTTTGAACAACATTATTTAATATATAAAAGTCAATTTACTTAGTATAATTTAGACTTTTATATATAGTATCTATTTGTAATTATAAAATATAGAATAATATATTTATTACACCATGTTATACAAAACTTACGTTTTTGATACTTCTGCATTTACTTTTTTGATACACCTAAATTTATCCCAAAAATTTTATTATTTTTTTTAAAATATAATGATTTTAAAAAAGTTATATGACCACTACACTTAAATCAGTCAATAGAATTGCAGATAAGATTACAAAAAAAATGTTTTTTTAATAATTTTTTTTTATTATACTAGCCTTATTTGGATTTTAGTAAAAACCATAGAGAAAAAATTACAATTCTAACAGTAATAAGATTATCAAAATCAGATAAGTATAATGAGTAAAAAACTTTCACAGAAGCTTTTTAAAAATTGCAAAATTTTTTTACTTATTTTTTGTAATATATTAAGCCAATTTTGATAGGTTTATTACAATTTAAATGGTAATTCTCTTCTCTGCAACTCTTATTAGAATTCAAAAATAATTATATAATAAAAAATTAGTTCTAATTAAAAAAACTTTAATTAGTGTTTTGCCTAAAGATGAGTGTATTCATATAGTAAAATTTGGTGCAAATTTAATATAAGTATCATAATACAGCAGGAATCTGAAATTGCCCTATAATAAAATTATTTTTTTATTAAGTTAACCTCTTTTTAGCTTTTAATTAAAGTTGTAAAGCTGGGTTTTATGGATTTAATAGTAAAATTTCATTAAAATTGGGCTAGTAATTCTGGAGATATTTTAATTTTTCTCTTTATAATCTTATAAAATTTCTTTAAATTTGTAAAGAAATTTTATAAGACTATAAAGAGAAAAATTAAGATATCTCCAGAATTACTAGTCCAATTTTAATAAAATTTTACTATTAAGTCCATAAAACCCAGCTCTACAACTTTAATTAAAAGCTAAAGAGAGGTTAACTTAATAAAAAAAAATAATTTTACTATAGGGCAATGTCAGATTTCTGCTGTATTATGATACTTATATTAAATTTGCCCCAAATTTTACTATATAAATACATCCATCTTTAGGCGAAACACTAATTAAGCTTTTTATTTTAATCTTACTAGCAATTTTATTGATTAATTTAACTATAGCTATTACAGGACCCCGAAATATACATAGATAGGTTAGGTTAATTATAGTTACTAAAAAGGGAAAGATCTGCAGAAAAACTTCAAAAATAAGCAAAAAATACTATAAATAGAAAAGATCTGCATAAAAACCTCAAAAATAAGCAAACTCATACCTGACCTATCTATGTATATTTCGGGGTCCTGCCGTTACATAGCTTTTTTAAAATTGCCGTATTTTAAAAAGTAATAAAATTTTTAGAGTACATTTAGGTATATCAAAAAAATAAGTGCAGAAGTATCAAAAATGTAAGTATTGCCATGTTACATTATAATTTTGTCACAGATCACATGATTAGTTGATTTATATAGATCAAAACAAAATAGATTTAATATACTAAATTTTTTTTAAACTTTAAATAAAGTATATCAACAACTACCAAGTCAAATTTGATAAACTTTTTTTTTGTTCAAATAAAAAAAGTTTATTGAATTTAACTTGGTAGTTGTCAGAATATCTTTACTCAAAGCTTAAAAAAACTCAAAATATCTATTAAAATAAAAATATAATCAAATTTTTTTAAACTTTGAATAAAGATATTTTGACAACTACTAAGTCAAATTTTTTTTTGTATAGATTCATAAAATTTAAAAAAAAAGTTCATTAAATTTGACTTGATATTTGTCAAGATTAGAGTTAGCACCTCTATTCTGATTTATATATCTGGATATACAGTATACTATATTATATAATATAATGTGACATAGTGTTTTTATATCTGGATATAAATAAATCCAGATTTAAATTTAAATTCAGATATATACTATATTAAAACCGGATAAATCTGGATATAAAAACTATATCCAGATAGAGGTATTAACTCTAGTCAAGATATTTTTGCTCAAAGTTTAAAAAAAACTCAAAATATCTATCAAAATAGAAGTAACAACCAATTTTTTTAAACTTTGAGCAAAGATATCTTAACAACTACCAAGTAAAATTTGATAAAATTTTTTTTGTTTGAATTCTATAGATTCATAGAATTTAAAAAAAAGTTCATCAAATTTGACTTGGTAGCTGTTAAGATATCTTTGCTCAAAGTTTCAAAAAACCCAAATATCTATTAAAATAAAAATACTAACCAAATTTTTCTAAACTTTGAGCGAAAATATCTTGACAACTACCAAGTAAAATTTGATAAACTTCTTTTGTTTGAATTCTATAAATTTATAGAATTAAAAAATAAGTTTTTCAAATTGACTTAGTAGTTGTCAAGATATCTTTACTTAAATTTTTAAAAAAATTCAAAATATCTATCAAAATAGAAATAATAACCAAAATTTTTTAAAGTTTGAGTGTAAGTATCTTAACAACTACCAAGTTAAATTTGATGAACTTATTTTGTTTAAATTCTATTAATCATTTAAAAAAATTTGGTTATTACTTCTATTTTAATAAATATTTTAAGTTTTTTGAAACTTTGAGCAAAAATATTTTGACAACCACCAAGTCAAATTTGACAAACTTTTTTTTTAAATTCTATGAATCTATAGAATTCAAACAAAAAAAAGTTTATCAAATTTGATTTAGTAGTTGTTAAGATATCTTTGTTTAAAGTTTATAAAAATTTGTTATTCTATTTTGATAAATATTTTGAGTTTTTTTTTAAAACTTTGAGCAAAGATATTCTAATAAATGCCAAGTTAAATAAACATTTTTTTTTTTAAATTCTATGAATCTAAAAAATTCAAACAAAAAAAAGTTTATTGAATTTGACTTAGTAGTTGTTAAATATCTTTACTCAAAGTTTAAAAAAATTTGGTTATTATTTCTATTTTGATAAATGTTTTAAGTTTTTTTGAAACTTTGAGCAAATATATTTTGACAACTACCAAGTCAAATTTGATGAACTTTTTTTTTTGAATTCTATGAATTTATAGAATTTAAACAAAAAAGTTTATTGAATTTAACTTGGTATTTGTCAAAATATCTTTACTCAAAATTTAAAAAAATTTGGGTATTACTTCTATTTTGATAGATGTTTTGAGTTTTTTTGAAACTTTGTGCAAAGATATCTTAATGTTAAATTCGATAAACTGTTTTTTTTTTTTTTTACTATTTCCCTCTTGCTGTATTATTATCACCCAACCAGATACCAGTCTATTAATACTATGACCATGGCCAATACTTGCAGGGATGCCATGTTATAATATTGGATATTTGACATTTAGAAAGTATTTAATTGTCCAAATAATTTGATTGGACATAGTAACTTTTTTTATTGAACATTAAAAAAAAAATTAATTTAATCTTGGTCTAAATTAAACTTAATTTAGGCCAATATTCACCAATACAAAATATTTCTTATTTGCAGTATATTTAAAAAGTTTACTAATAATAATTATTATTATTATTATTGTTACAGTAGGGAGGCCTTCTCTAACTTTTTACTATAACAACGACATGGCTACAGTGATCCTTTATCGGTTTATAGCGGTGTCCAAGAGGTAGGTATAATTCCTTAGTCTGTAAGAAATTATACTCTTCTCTAAGGGCAGTTCGGTATAGTATTCAATGAGAAATTATCAATTTTACTATTACTTGATAATAAACTTGGTGTTGTTAAGATAAATAGTTTCTTTATTAATAATCTAAGATAGAGCTATCCTTAGGTTTCTGTTCCTAAGAAATCCCGGTACAAGATGTATAATAAATATAAAGAGAAGAGGGGTGTTTTGGTCTAGTTTAACTAAGGGAAATTCTGTGTCTTTAAATACATTTTAGAATAAGCATTATAAGCGTTGATTTACAATGATAAACACTATAATCTACAAGAGCAACATAAGCGTTATAAATGGTATAATTTTTATAAGCGGTATAAGCGCTATAAGCGTCATAAGCGTTATAAGCGGTATAAGCGCTATAAGCGTCATAAGCGTTATAAGCAGTATAAGCGCTATAAGCGTTATAAGTGTGATAATCGTTATAAGCGTTATAATCGTTATAAGCGTTATAATCGGTATAAGTGTTATAAGCGGTATTAACTATTCTAACTTCTCAAGATAATAATACAATACAATATAATAATAAAATATAATAATAAAAATGAAATAATAAAATAATAAGGTAATATAATAAACTATCGTTCTATAACATTTCCGTCCCCTTAAGAAAATTTACTCTGTAAATTCTTTCTTTAATTCTTTCAATAGAGCGGTGTAAACTTCATCTTTCAGTTTAGTCACTTGGGTCACAGAAAGGTAATTGGTTTGGTACATTAAGTCCTTGGGACAAATTGTGAAGATTTTTCTAATTCTCTGGGCTCCTTTCCAGATGTCTTGAGTTTTCCAGTCTCCTTTTACCTTTCGAATTAGTTCTCTAATTTGGTCTCTATGTTCGGTCTGTTTTTCTATTATTGTTCCTAAATAATAATGGGCTTCAATGGCCTGTCTTTGTCCTCGGCGAGATTGTTTAAACTTAGGTAGGTCTTGTAGGATTTTATCAACTTGTGCGGTCCAAGTTTCTCGAAGGAAAGGATTTGTTCGAGTGGTCTTTTGAGGGTTAAGAGTCTGGGTCAAGTCTTTTAACAATGGAGTTATCGCTTTAGGTTTCTCAATCNTGTCTTGGTCTAGTTTGACTAAGGGAAATTCTGTGTCTTTAAATACATTTTAGAATAAGCGTTATAAGCGTTGATTTACAATGATAAACACTATAATCTACAAGAGCAAAATAAGCGTTATAAATGGTATAAGCATTATAAGCGGTATAAGCGCTATAAGCGTCATAAGCGTTATAAGCAGTATAAGCGCTATAAGCGTCATAAGCGTTATAAGTGGTATAAGCGCTATAAGTATTATAAGCGTAATAATCGTTATAAGCGTTATAATCGTTATAAGCATTATAATCGGTAAAAGTGTTATAAGCGGTATTAACTATTCTAACTTCTCAAGATAATAATACAATACAACATAATATTAAAATATAATAATAAAAATGAAATAATAAAATAATAAGATAATATAATAAACTATTGTTCTATAACATTTCTGTCCCTTAAGAAAATTTACTCCATAAATTCCTTCTCTAATTCTTCAAATAGAGCGGTGTAAACTTTATCTTTCAGTTTAGTCACTTGGGTCACAGAAAGGTAATTGGTTTGGTACATTAAGTCCTTGGGACAAATTGTGAAGATTTTTCTAATTCTCTGGGCTCCTTTCCAGATGT
>QKWP01000397.1:256049-291205 GCA_003550325.1 Gigaspora rosea | reverse complement strand
TGCGAGAGTATTGGCTCCAGCATCAGGGACAGCTTTGGCTTCTGGCCATCTTGTTAGATAGTCAGTAGCAACAATGATATAACGATTGGTTTGAGCAGTTATAGGTAAGGGTCCGACAAGGTCAATTCCAATCCTTTCAAAAGCACGTCCTATTTGGATAGGATGGAGAGGTTCTTTTCTGCATTCTTTAAGTCTCTTTTGGCATGTTTAACAAGTCTTTACATATTCTTGGACGTCTTGATACATTTGATCCCAATAATATCGTTCAGCTATTTTATAGTACATAGCGTTGGTTTCCAAATGTCCAGCAGTAGGGTGTTTATGCATCATATATAGGATCGGTTCTACTTCTGTCCATTTAATAACTCGAAAGAGGTGTTCTGGATCTTTTCGGTTCTTTTTGTATAAGAGGTTATGTCTAATTTAAAAATATCTAGCCTGGTTAATTAATTGTTTCTTTTCATAGTCTGTAAATTTGTCTGGTAACTTGTCTGATTCTAGGTAATCATAAAGTTGGTTATATCAGTTTAAATTCATGATTTAGATGATTTAATTGTCTGGGTCGGTAGGCGTGATAGAGCATCAACATTAGAGTGGATTCTTCCAGGTTTGTGAAAGATTTCAAAGTTATAAGGTTGGAGTTTAAGAATCCATCTTCTAATTCTTCCTTTAGGTTCAGCAGTACGTAGCCATTTCAATGCTGAATGGTCTGTAACTAAGATGAACTTGGTAGCGCCTAAATATTTATGAAAGTGTTCGATTGCCCATACTATAGCAGCACATTCTAGTTCGGTTGCGCTGTAGTTTACTTCTTCTTTTCGTAGACTTTTGCTTGCATGGGCAATGGGTGTTCCTTATGATTTTGGTTCAATTGGCTGAGAGTAGCACCAAATCCATAGTAAGAAGCATCGGTGGCCAAGATAAAGGTCTTTCTGAAATTAGAGTAGGCTAATATAGGGGCAGCAGTAAGTCGGTCTTTTAGTTCATTAAAAGCTTCCTGTTGAATATGGGTCCATCGATATAGTTCGTCTTTTTGTAACAATCGATTTAAGGGTTTAGCAATAGCAGAGAAGTTTTGGATAAATTGTCTATAGTATCCAGCTAATCCCAAGAATAAGTGAAGTTGGGTTATATTTTTCGGTGGTTGAATCTTTTGTACGGCTTCAATTTTGGTAGGGTCAGGGGCTATTCCACTAGGTGCAATTATATGGCCTAAGAAGGGTAATCTTTGCATCCAAAAGTTACATTTCTCGATATTAAGTCACAAACCAGCTTGTTTGATTCTGCAAAACACTTCCTTCAAGTGCTTCAGGTGGTCATCGAATGTTCGAGAGTATACTATAGTATCATCCAAGTATACTACTACAAATTTCCAAGCAATCCCTTCATAAACTCGGTCCATTAGTCTTTGGAATGTAGCAGGGGAATTACAAAGTCCAAAAGGCATCACATTGAACTCGTAAGTTCCATAGCGAGTTACATAAGCAGTCTTTTCTTTATCACGAGGGTGCATAGCTACTTGCCAATATCCACTTGCAAGGTCCAAGTAAGAAAACCAATGCGATCCAGCAAGAGTATTTAACATTTCATCAATACTAGGTAGAGGGTATGCATCCTTTTTAGTAACATTGTTAAGTTTTCGGTAGTCTACACAGAAGTGTAATTTGCCATTTTTCTTCTTGACTAGAACAACAGGGGAAGTCCAGAGACTATTCGAAGGTTGGATAAGTTTATGTTTCATCATTCGTTAGATTTCCTCTTTAATAAATGTCTGTTCACTTGGAGGTATAGAATAGGGTCTAGAGCGAATGGGTGGTACATCTTTTGTAAAAATACTATGAGAAACTAAGTCAGTCCTTCCTAATTCATTTATGTCTGTTGCGAAAATGTCTGCAAATTTCTCAAGTAAGTGTCTAAATTTAAGTCCTTGATTTGCAGCAAGAGAACCTGTGTTTAATGAAGTAGTTGGGGTCAACGTATATTCCTCATAGGAGATAAGGGTGTCTATACTATATACAGGGGTAGGTACTAAATTTATAGGGTGTTCAGGGGGTTTAAGGGGTCTGTTAATACAGTTGTCTGAGTCAACAGGTAGTTTGCCATCATGCCTAGGATTATCTAAAAATTTGTATTTGCGAACAGGGTAGCAAGGGTTTCAGTTCTTTGTTGTAGGTACTGGGTGTCTTGGTAAATAAGGCGAAGTAATTGTTGATTAAAGTTTTCAAGTTTTTGGACTTGTTGTTGAAGTTGTTCAATGGTCTGGTTCTGTTGGACAACTTGTTGTTGTAATGTTTCAAAAACTTCGATAGTGACAGTATTTTGATCACTTTGAATAGGTTCTATATATATAACTTCTGGTTCTGGTTCGAATATTGGTGGTGGTGGAGGTACACATTCTGTACAGTATCCATCATGTTCATCAAGTTCTTCCTGGTGCTTAACATGAAGACATTCCTTGCAGAGGTCAATAGGGGTGTCTGAGAAGTTTCTTCTAAGATTAGCGAGAGCAGTTTCTTTACAGAATTCAGGATGGCTAGTGTCGAAGGAAATTTCAAGGGTCTGTTGTAATTGAAATTCTTCATTCTCTTCTAATATGCCATGTTCAGCACGAAGTACTAATTGCATTTCTTTCTGACTCCAAGGTTGATTAATGCGATCAGTCATTAAAGGTTCTAAGGCTTCAGTCAAGCTTTGGTCTAATTCTTGTAAGAAAATCTTGGCGAGTCGAAAGATACGAGTCTGGTTCATTTCATACTGAGATCCAGCACTTCTGTTGGACTCGGTATAATGTCTGATTCTGGTCCACAAATTGTAATTTGAATTGTAAAGAACATCCTGTCCTGCTTTATAAGCATAGAGGTGTTCAAGGTCACAAAACCAAAGGGCTTGTTCTAGGCTTTCTAGATTATTCATCTTAGAGGTAGGTCTAGTTTCTCCACAGATTTTACATTGGACAAGGGTTCCACATCCTTCTCCGTGACTATAATAATATATACGTTGAGGGTCATCAAGAGGGAGTTCATAATAATAGTCAGAGACACATCCTCGGCAAACAAACTGATTGTTAAGAACTTGTAGGTCTTCTGGTCTATTTGGTTTCTTGCAGTGACAGCAGTGGTGAGTACGCCTTGTACTAAAGTTATACATTCGATGGGCTTCAATATCATCCGGATTACATCTACATTGGCAAATTCGGTTCTGTTCCTTAAGGGCTCCAAAAGAACAGTCAACGGCAATATGTCCAGTTGCTCTACAGGTATGACAAATATTTTCAGGGCAGTTTCGGTACAAATGGTCATTACCATTGCAGGTACGGCAAGAGGTCCGCTTTGGTACTTGTTGTGGGCAGTGGACAGCAATATGTCCATCCTGTCGACAGCGATTACAACGGTTGGTAGGGCAGTTGGCAAAGAGATGTTCAGGTGAGCCACAATTGCCATATACACGAGAGTTAGGAGGGGCACGCTTTCTATGTCTAGGCTGGTGGATAATCCATGGGTTGGTATTATCATCAGAGGTAAAGGTAATGTCTGGTTCATGGGTGGTGATAAAAGCATAGGCTTCTTGAGGGACTAAGTATTCCTGTTCATAAGCATCTAATTTAGCAGGGTCAGTAACAGTAGGTTGTGAGGGTAATAGTTGGTTGCTTTCATAGGAAGTAAGAATGGTATGTTTCTTGTTTTTCCACTTAAAAGTGTAGCATCCATTTTTCCAATTGTAACTGGCTTCAACTTTCTTTGACTAGTCATTTCCAAGCAATATTGAGTAAGAGGTGGCAGGGACTACTTCAACGGTAATAGTAATAATAGCACCATCTATTTCTATAGGTAAGTCTCGAATAATTCCCAAAGGACGAGAAGGGGTTCCAGTAGCAGGTATGATAAGGCTAAGAGAGGCTTGTTCTATTTTTAATCCTAGATCTTGGACTAATTGGTGTGCGATCATGCTGATAGAGGCTCCACTGTCAATAATAGCTTCTTGTGGTTTTTGATTGATTTTAACATTACATTTGACAGGTGTAGTATAAGCAGATGTCTGGATCAAATTAGCAGTTTTAGCTTCTTCATACAAGTAAGAAGATAGTGCAGTACAAACAGAAGGGTTGTCTTGAAACGTTTCCCATTTTTGTGGACTAAGAGGTTGGTTGGTAGTGGTAGTAGTAGAAAGAGTTCCATCAAGATAGTTAACATTTCTGTAGTAGGTTGAGGGGGTTCGGTTGCTAGGTCTCCAAGAAGAAGATCAGTCTCGACTTCTAGAGCGGTAGTCATCTCGATCATTACGATTATCTCTATTTCTAGAACGGCTTCGGTCTCTATTATAATAATCTTGGTCTCTATTTTCTCGACTTCTAGATCTGTTTCTACAAGAGTCACATCGATAGTTGTTATTATTGGACTGTCTGTTTCTTCCTCATTCATTACTTTGATTCTTCTTTTTAAGACGACAATGTGCAATAAAGCGTCCGGTTCGACCACAATAATGGCAAGTAGGAGGTTGTTTAATTGGATTGGCTTGTTTAGGGGAATCAGCATAGTTTACAGAGAGGTTAGCAGGTGGTTGCTTCTGAGCAAGATTAATACTAAGTTGAGCGATTTGTTCAGTTAGTTGTTTAATGGCTTGGTCTGTATCTGTATTAGGAGAAGCCATAAGTTTTCCAGTTTTCCATTTACGAGCAGTTTTCATAGCAGCATCAAGATCAGCAGGTTCAGAGGCTTGTACATTTATAGCAAACTCAGGACGAAGACCTTGAATAAAGAGTTGGATTACAAAGTCATCAGGGAAGTCATCGTCAGGGTCAACACATCGCTTCAGTTTTCTAAACTGGTTAATATAGTCATCAACCAAGTTGGCACCTTGTTTGACATCAAAAAGTTGCTTTTGCCACATAACTTTTTGTTTTGGGATAACAAATCGGTCTAGAAACAGGTGTTTAAAACTAGTATCTTGGTTATCCTTATCACTAAAAGCAGTGGGCTTAGTGGTAAGGGAGGAAAACCAGTCTAAGGCAATTCCTTTCAAGTAGACAGGGACAAGTTCTAATTTTCAGGCAGCATCCCATCGGTTAGCAACGGCAGCACGCTTGAATTCTGAATACCATTCGAGTGGGTCTTGGGTTCCATCTCCATTAAAGAAATTAACAGAAAGAAGATTCCTTTCAACTCCTCCATGTACAAACGCAGCAGCTAAGGTATTAATAGCAGTAGCAGCATCAGCGATCGCTCGTTCAGCCATAATAGGAGGTGGGTTGTCTATAGGTGAAGTTAGAGAAGGTTCTTGGTCTTCTTCACTAGTTTCTTCAGTAGTATCTGGTAAAAGTCTATCTAAATTAAAAGTAGAGGTAGTTTCAAAGAATTTTCCAAGGTCTATATCTTGTTGATTAGGTGCTAAAACTGTGAGACTTGCAGGTAGGCTAGTATGTTGAAACGAAGGGGTGTGAGAGCTAATATTACTATTATGTTCACTAAAAGGGAGTAGGTTAAAACCAAGAGGAGTAGAGGGGCGATCCTCAGGGGTAGTAAGAAGAGGTACAGTGTTAAAAGTAGTGCTAGATCCTTCGATATAAAATATCCTAAGTCCAGATATCGAGGGTTATAGTTTTCAGTACTGGTGTCTAAGTATGGGTCAAAAGTAGTATAGTCCGCAAAATCAAGAGGAGGTAAAGTTTTGCGATGGGTAAAGCGTTAAAGAATAGCAAGAGAAATTTCTCTTGGGTTGTCAAGTTCTATTTGATATCGGCAGCTAAAAATAATATCTCGAATACAAGCACGGATAGTAGCAGGGTCTCTAGTAGCAGTCAGGCGAATAAAGTTTCCAGTAGTTTGAGAGGTATAGGAATCAGCAGAGTAGGTACCAGAATACCAATGCCAAAATCTTCCAAAAGGTGTTCGAGCAAAAACACGACCACTAGAGCGAGGGGGAGGATAACACTCTTGACAAGAAAGATCAGGAGCACGTAGTTGGAGAGAGTGAAATGGAAGAGCAGAGTTTTGATGATGTTCTACTAGGTGGTTTCTAATATATCGATTATATAATTCGTTAATATCAGTAGTCATATGCCTTATGACTCCTGACTAAATCTCAAAATAATTAATTGTTAGTAATATCTTGTTAGTAAG
Organism: Gigaspora rosea; assembly: GCA_003550325.1. Lineage (NCBI taxonomy): Eukaryota > Fungi > Glomeromycota > Glomeromycetes > Diversisporales > Gigasporaceae > Gigaspora > Gigaspora rosea. The sequence goes on along the minus strand of QKWP01000397.1, from coordinate 285,089 downwards.
TTTAGTTAAATAGATAGAATCCTTGGGCAAAGAGTCTTCCAGGATGAACAGCAGCAGCAAATGTTATGAGAAATAAACAGCAATTAAAATAAATAGAGTCCTTGGGCAAAGAGTCTTCCAGGACGAACGGCAGCAGCAAAATAGGTTTTATAGAGTCCGTGGGCAAAGAGACTTCCAGGACGAACAGCAGCAGCTAGAGTTGTAGAGGTTTTCAAATATCTTCAATAATATCCAAATGTTTTAAATGATTCCGCCAGAAGGCACCAAATGTTACAGTAGGGAGGCCTTCTTTAACTCCTTACTATAACAACGACACGGCTACAGGGATCCTTTATCGGTTTATAGCGGTGTCCAAGAGGTAGGTATAATTCCTTAGTCTGTAAGAAATTATACTCTTCTCTAAGGGCAGTTCATGAGAGTATTCAATGAGGAATTATCGATTTTACTATTACTTGATAATAAACTTGGTGTTGTTAAGATAAATAGTTTCTTTATTAATAATCTAAGATAGGGCTATCCTTAGGTTTCTGTTCCTAAGAAATCCCAGTATAAGATGTATAATAAATATAAGAGAAGTAGGGTGTCTTGGTCTAGTTTGACTAAGGAAAATTCTGTGTCTTTAAATACATTTATGAATAAGCGTTATAAGCGTTGATTTACAATGATAAATACTATAATCTACAAGAGCAACATAAGTGTTATAAACGGTATAAGCGTTATAAGCAGTATAAGTGCTATAAGCATCATAAGCGTTATAAGCGGTATAAGCGCTATAAGCGTCATAAGCGTTATAAGCGGTATAAGCGCTATAAGCGTTATAAGCGTGATAATCGTTATAAGCGTTATAATCGTTATAAGCATTATAATCGGTATAAGTGTTATAAGCGGTATTAACTATTCTAACTTCTCAAGATAATAATACAATACAATATAATAATAAAATATAATAATAAAAATGAAATAATAAAATAATAAGGTAATATAATAAACTATTGTTCTATAACAACACTATTAACTACAAATAAAAACACAACGAACTCATCTCAAAAAAAATAAAATAAAATCTAATTCAATTGAATCTTTTCCACGTGCTGAAGGCATGAATCATATGCTAGTATTAACTATATCTAATATATTAAATTTTTTCTAAATAAAATATTATATGTACTTGTCATACGTATATCGTTTAACTTTATATATATTTTTATTATACTATACTATACGGTATAATACAATATGATACCCGGTATTATACTAGCTATTTAATTATACCGGTATAATCGCAACCCTAATACTGGGGTAGATCTATACAATCATCACATCACGTGAAATAATGCATACGTCATTTGTTTACTTGTGCTAAAAAAAATTTGCCTAAACTATTCTGTAATCTCAATTATCTCAAGAATGACTAAACCAATTTTGATGATCTAGCTGTCATTAGAATCGGAAGAATTGGCTCTACAACTTTAATTAAAGGATCAAAGAAACTTTACATAGTAAAATAATTGATTGACTATAGTCGGCTATTAACCGGTATGACCGACTGCACTTAGCCGGCTATATGTCAATAATCGATAATAATAATAACCGACTGAAACCGACTGTAACCGACCGAACCCATCCCTAATTCAAACTCAATACTTTTGAGACGACTAATGACTTTTTCAATTGATGGTCACCTTTTAGGATCAGGATTCCATGAATCACAATAAAGTTCTTTGTAATCTACAGGAGTTAAATTAACAGGATCTTCTCTATTCTTAAGAGCAAGAAAAGTTTTAATTTTTTTAAGTCATTTAATTCATATTTATCACTAAAAGGAGCCCTGCCACTTGATATTTCCCAAAATATCACTCCTAAACTATAAATATCAGAATATTTGTCATAGTTATTATCGTTAGGATTAAAGAATTTTGGATCTATATATGCAACATTTTTCTCAGTGATCTTGAGAGTAGGTTCCGTTTGACTTTCAAGAGATATGGGCAAACTAAAATCTATAATCACCAATTTACCACCATGAAATCATTATATTTTTTGAGTTCTATTATTGATATTTTATATATAAATTTAATTTTGAAGAGGATCAATTGCATGCAACAAAATTCTCTTCTAATTGATATACTAACCAGATCACAATGTACAAAATTGCTTCATGAATAAATTTAAGCCCATGGCAATTTCTGTGGCTATTCTTTTTTTATAAAGTCAGTCATCGTCTAAGAATTTTATTTCCTTCAAATATTCTTTAAGGTTATTACCAAAACAATACTGAAGTACCATAGAGTGAAATTTCTTTGAAGTTCTTAGATAATGAAAATTTAATACCATTAATTAAATAAAAGTCATAAATATATATAAATATAATACAGTTAATTGGGATAAAGAGTGTGCATTGTACGTACGTACCTACCTTTAGTTACACCATAAAATTTGATCACATTATTCACACTATCGTTTTGCCAAATTTCTTTAAGTTCATTATCTATTTATTAAAAGTGTAAGAAATTGGAATATTAAGTAAAAATCGTTTATCTTTTAGTAAAGAAATTCTAAATTCAAAATTTCTCTGATTTTAGTTTGGAAGTAACAAACATACTTCCGTACGAAATCGCCTGTAATATTCATCTGTATTATTATATTTTAAAAATTTGAGGACCACATGTTCAACAGTTTTCATATAAAAAAAGACTAATCTCACTCGAGCCATCTGAAATATTTCTTAAAAATTTAAATTCATTGTAATCGAATTCTCTGTAAACCTTTGTATTCGAATTCATATTAATGTCAGTATACACATTGAACGTACAGTCCACATTTATTGTATATAACTGATTACTCAATTGTCACACAGATCACGAGGACATCGAATGATAATAATAAAGGTGGAAGTTATAGTATTATGTATTACTGCATTAATTGATTTTACTTATTTGCGAGGGTCCAAAAAACCAAAAAAAAGGGTACCTAAAACCGAGTGTAGTCATATGTTTTTGACCTTTTGTTCAGAATTAACTAGATCTTATAGTATAATCGCATTTTTTGTTAATGCCCCAAGGTAGGTTTAGGCACTTGTTTCTTGTATTTTTGACGTTTTTCACTTTTTTATCGGCTCTATGTCACGTGCCACACATGACTCTAGGGACCTCAGGTTTATGCGATGCGATGCATAGCATATTGGGGTGACGCACAGATTAGTTAATCAAAACTATGTTAGCTAACTATAACAAGTTAAAGCATCAGGTTAATGCAGGGGTTATAAAAAAGTGTGGAATTGAATGAAGAAAAAATTATTTAAGGATAAAAAAAAAATTGCGAATTTTGAAAGTTGGTGCTAAATAAAGGGTATGCGAATGATATAGAGAGGTTAGGAGAAGGTAAGAGGATAATAAAACAGCAGGAATAAGAGTGATAATTAGATATCAGATATATAGAGAGATAAAGTGTGATAGTATAGTCAGTGCATGTGAAGGATAAAATAATTAGTGTATTTAAAGGATAACGATGAATAGTTAGTACTAGTGAATTGACTCGATTATATGACACTCAATCATTGATCGACTTAGATCACATCAATTAATGGGTTCGAACAATGATAAATGATTGATAATACTGATCGATCAAAAAAATTTTTAATGTATTTCTATTTAAAATATGATGCAATGCCTTTTATCGATATGCAAGCATGAACTTTATTTGTGCATTACTGAACATTAACCCATACCAATTTACCATATTCACTTATTTACGTGGGTAATAGAAACTCCTGGAGAGGAAATAGCCAGTCAGAGAGTGTAGCCTAACAAAGAATTCAAACATGTGTAAAAGAAGAAAAAAGCGAAAATATGCAGAAACCAATGTTTAAATCAATCTTGATGCACTAATTAAAAATGACTGGAATGTAATTTTATAAATAGTAAGCATCATTCTAGCCTTATAGACTCTAATGTTAAGACCCTAACCCTAAATTTTTATCTTACATGCTTAGTTTATTACAAAATCAGAATTTGTACTACTATAACGAATAATTTTTTTTCTTGTCTCCCACTTCCGTATATGATCACGTTGAATGTGTAACTTGAAATGTGTAGAGAGATGGTTTCAATCCACTTTATCTATGTCGCCTATGTTAATTTCTTCAGAATCCTTTTATGGTAAAAGTTATGATTATCATTTATCCGCTATTGGAAAGAAGTTAATTGTTTAATTTCGAATAGTGTAATTGGATTAGATATGTCATTATGATGAAATGGTTATGTCGTTTTCTGTTGATTGTTATTTGAAAAGTGTTGTATGTACGTATGTAGCGTACGAAAAAAATTAAACTTACCTGTTATGATTGATAAATATTAAATTAGGGTAGCTGCGCGATGCAGTCACGTTAAAACCAGGAACGTAGTACGATTATATTTGTATATTTTATGCTTTGCTTTTAGTAAAGATTTTTTTGAATTTAAGTTATAATGTAAGTAATATGTATAGTTAGTAATTCAAATATAAAAGTAGCACTAAGTTTTAAAAAATATATAACTTGGTTTGTAATTGTGAAATATTTTTTAAAAGGGTACACATTAAATTTAACTTTATTTGTTTGAATTGATTCATAATTTTGAGATTTTTAGTATAAAGATTTATAGATAAAAATTTGTTAATGTAAAATAAAAGATTAAACATAAAAAAAATAATAGTAAAATGAAAATAATAATTATTTTTTGATTTATGTATTGATTTGAAGGTTTTGTGATAGTTGGTTTGATATAGAGATATAATTGGATCCAATTTTATATAATTAAAACAGGCTTAAGACTGGTTCAAAATTTTATTTTAAGATAGTTAGTTAAAAAGCTAATTAGCTAGGTTTGATTAGAGAATAAACAATTTTAAATAACAGGCGAGAGTTAAATAGAGATGATTGTTGTATTAGATGTGATTGGTTAGAGTTAATTTATGATTATATAAAGCATATAAGAAATGAAAGAAAATGGTTTACTTTTTCTTTTAAATCAAATAAAGGTTTCCGTATTGAAATGTTGTATTTTGACCTTTAATTTGGTGTAAAGGTTATTACAGTTTGTCATTAAAGGGTTGTTATACATTTTAGTACATTTTATTTATTTAATAGGGTAGAAAATGCAATTAACAAGCTATTCGAAAGTGTGGTTAAGGTTATAGTATAGTTTGCTTTTACTACAAAAGGTAGGTAACATTAATATAGTAAATCTTTTTAGTATAAATAATATTTTTACTATTTAAATTAATTAAAAGTTTTTTTAGTATATTATTTATAGTTTTTTATTAGTATTTAAAAAGATAATAAAATTATTCAAAGCTTTTATACCATATTATTTACAGTTATTTGGTTATTAGTATTCAAAAGATAATAAATTATAGAATAATATATAGTATTGTTTAACATGATAATAGTTATGATTTTAGTATTTTTATAGGGTTTAGATTATTAAATTTTAGGTTCAGAGTTGTGAAATAATAGTATTAAATTGAAATTATAATTTTTTAGAAAATACAGATTATGGATAATATAACCTGAATATAAGAATGTATATAAATAAATATATAGGTTTACTACTAGTAAAATACTTTAGCATTAATTGATTTAAAGAATTAATTATCAGTTATAAATATAGAAGTTATAAATATAATTGATATGTTGATGATACACAAATAGCAAAAGGTTGAAAGAATAAATTTGGAGCTTTTGTATAGATTTATGTTTGATTATATATAAACATGCAAAATTTGATTTTGGGTTATAATATATTTATTTAGAGTAAATATTACTTGTTTATTAACTATGTTAAATAAGCAATTCATCAGGCCATCTTTCTAACTGAGCTATTTGTTGTATATATAAATTTAGTTAGTCAAGTTCTTTTCGAAGAGCAAGTGGTAATTTCAAATCAAGTATAGAATCTTTAAATGGTCTCAATAATAATAAATCATTTAGCATTTGTGCACATGAGAGCATTACATATGTGCTATTGTAAGCACCACTAATTGATAAATCAATGATTACTTTTTGTAATGTACGTCCTTGACATTTGTAATCTGTAAAGGCATAGGCTAGTGTCAAAGGTATTTGTAGACATTGGAATTTTTTTTGAAGTTTTGATCCTTTACATTTATAAGCAGTGTACATGCATTCATGTTAATTGGGTAAATAGGAATATGGTTAGAAGGCAGATCTTTATATGAGCCTGCTGTTGTAATTATTAATTCAATTATAACATATTTAGGAGGTTTATCAAGCATGAAGGTATTTTAATAGTGTGGTAATATACTAATAGAGTTTTCATTATATATAATTTGCTGAATAATTCCTTGAGTTATATTGACTAAATTGTTATGGATACATATATTAATAGTTAAAATAACTTTCATTCCAATGAATAGAGATAAAATTCTATATAGTGCATTTTGTTGTGTATCAGATGCTAATAGGAACTTTTGTGATTAGTACCCGTTAAAATTTTTTGACTGTATGTATTTTGAGCATAAAAGTAAATAAGAGGTTGAAAAAGATCATTAGCATGCTCTTTTGAAGTATCAAACTTTAACTGGACACGAATATCATTGTGTATTACAAGAAATGTGGCGTCTTTCTATTCATCAGATACATTTGATTATCCCCAATAATTCTTGATCTTAAAGCTTCTCTTTGAGTTTCAGCAAGAGTTCCTTAATGCATATTTTTTAATAAAGAAGCATAGAAAAAATCATAAATTTGTTGCATTAGTTTTTTGAGTTCAATAACATATTTAACGCTTAACCATAGGTTTTTACCTATAGCATTTGTAACAGTGCGAGTATTAATTGAAGAATTTTTAGTATTTTTTTGTTTTGTATCTTTTGTTAAACTTCTTCATTATTTGGGGTTCATTATTAGAGATTATTTCAATAGTAGCAACTTTATTCGATATATATAGTGCAGTATCAAGAACTGGTAGTAATTGCATAAAATCTCTACAAAAAAGAATGTTTAATCCAGCAAAAGGAGCAGAGGTATTAGTTGCTTTTACAATTTTTAAAAAAAAGAATGAAATCGAGCTAAAAGTGATTGACCTATAATTGAAACTTCATCTATTAAATATACTGAATTTTCTCCAAACTTCTTGTAAACATTGTAAATTTTCACTAGTTGAATTAGTTTTTTTGTAGTTTTCAAAACCAAAACCACACACAGAATGTAAAGTGTATTCAGATATATTTGCAGCTGCAATTCCTATAGGTGCAAGAATAAGTAGAGTATCTTTTTGACTAATATAATTAAAGTATTCACATATTGTTTGAAGTACTTTTGATTTGCTAGTTCCACCTGCACTAGTAAGAAATAGTAATAATTGTATAGTTTAATTGTGTTGGTTGGTTGGTTTCTTCATCAATGATCACATACAAAAAGTATGCTTTGTTTTGTTCTTCATTCAACCCGATTGCAAATTTTTCTAGAGGATCTATATATTTATTATTAATTGGTATAGAAAATAAATTACTATACTGAGGTATAACAAATGTATTGGGTAGTAAGTTATTATTTGTTTTATTGATATCAATATTTTGCTATACTGATTTTTGAGAGGTAATAGTCAAGTGCCATGCTTCAAGAAGTTTATTATCATAATCATTACTTTGATGTATATTTTTGTTATTATTTAGTATATTTATTTCTTTACTATTTTGAGAAAAAGAATTAAACAAAAAATTTAATTTGTTTAGAAGAAATCTACCTCTTATACGTAAATAGTTCATAGCTGTATCTACTATATTTATATCTTTTAAACCAGTTTTGATAATTAATATTGGATCAATTTTACTTAAATTTTCATTATTATCACATGATAATATTTGATTATTATTATTATTAGATAAAAAATATTCTTTATCAGTATTAAATTCAGGTAAACAACAATTAATACGTTGAATTTTTGCATGTACTGGATTGTTTATTGCTGTTTTTCATAATTCATTATCTAAATTAGATTCATCTGAACATCGATGTATTAATTCAATATTGTTAATAATATATTGTAAACATGATAATAATAAAGAATTATTTAAAAAATCTTACCATGCTTCTAACCAAGAAACATGGTTTTACAAAGATTATTAATATTTTTTCCATGGTTTAAATAGCATAAATATACATAACCCATATCGCTTTGCATTTTGAGAAGCGAATTCTTTTGCCATTTAATACAACTACTCATTCAGTACCATGTTTTCTATGTAAATGAATATGAGTTTTACATTGAGGATGCCCAAGATCATTTTCATATTCTTCAAACAAAAAACGATTAACATGCTCATTACCTCCTCTTGAGAATTGATTTGCTAACATACTAAGATGGTATGCATTTAAAGGCATTTTTTGTACAGTAGAAGCATAATCATATAGGCACATATTGCTTAAAAATTGACCTCTAAACTGGTAATTAACATGAAGATTAGCAGCTGTTAAATCATTATTAGATGTTGAGATTAAAAAAGACTCTGTTATAATATTTTGGTTATTTAGATCTTGATGTGCATTTTCAATAATAATATAATTATATTTTGCCCACTCATTAGTTAAATAGTATTCAATTGAATGGAGATAAATATGTGCAAATTTATTTGGAGTATAGTGATCATTAATTTCTAGCAAATAAGCTGTAATCTGTGGACCAGTAAGTTCTGTTTGACTAGCTATTTATTAAAACATTTTGTAATTAGCTTACGAGATTGATTTAGTGAAAAATTATTAGCTATTAGTTGCTTGTTTTAAGAAATTTTCTATTGTAATAGCACATATTAAAAATGAACTAGATATATTAATATTGGATTTAGTAATGTAATTTGTAATATAATATATATAGACTAGAGCTAATTTTTGAGCAAAAATTAACTTAATATCATTGTTCCCTCGACATGCAGATGTAATATAAGGGTTATAGTTATTAATATATACATTAGTGTGTTGAACTGCAATAATGACTTGTTCTGAAAAATTATACCAGGTGGACTAACCAATTTTCTTGGAAAATCAAATCTGCAGTTACGAACTAAACCTCAGTTAAATTTTTTGCAAGACTTATTACAATGATAAAATAAAGTGCGTTTAGCTATCGCAAGTAAATCTAAGCGAAAATTTTTAGCAAAATTAGTCAAACTAAGATCTGGAATAGAAAAAAAAGATGGAGTATTCATTTTCTTTAATAGACTTTGGTGCTCTATATTTAGCTTCTAATATACTATCAGTTAAAATTTCATTATTAGTAAGATAATTAATATCTTCTCGAACTATATCAGTAATATATAGTAATAAGAGTTAGAAAAATTCATTATCTGTTATTATTTTTAAGCTTTTCTCAAATTTGAATTAGGTCTAGTGAGCCATGAAGCTATAAGAGCATATGACAGTGAGGAGTACCATGATCTTGATAATTGACAACACTATAATAATTTTTTATAAAACTAAACACTCTATTCTTATTTTTATTATATCCAATAACTGTATCTAAAATGGATTTAATAACAATATCAAAATATTTAGAAACAGCTGAAGAATCAAGATATGCAAGTTGAGCATGCTCAGTTGCTTTTGGAAAATTTTTAGCCAAATGTGTATTAATATCAATTTTACTACTTGCATATATCATTACTATAGGGCTATGTAGATCAGCAGGATTAATAGTAATAAACAAAGATGGCATGCCATCTCTTAACATTATTGCAAATATTTTATTACGCATGCGAATACGGGATTGATATAATGCTATTAATTTAGAGCCAGCAACATTGATATTTTTAAGTAGTTCAAAAATTGCAGAGTTTGTTATAGGGTTATTATTTGTTCTTGTTTAATTGTTTTTTTTTAATTGTTTTTTTTTTATATTTTAGGAGGAAATAGTTACAATTAATTCAGCTGATTGTTCAAAATTTATATTTTTAGTCAAACTATAAGACTCAGAAAACACTTCATATCATTGTAAAATATCAAAAGCAACAAAAGTAATAATCTATATTAACGAAATTTAGAGTTACAATGACATATAAGGTGATTAAGATATTTCTTTAAAGATACATATGGCCTTCATGACCTCTAACACCATAAGGAAAAAGTGTAGGAAAGGCAGCAGGAAAGAGAAAATCATTTCTATACTCATTTAGAGGTTCACAGCCATGAGGTACATATACTAATAGAGAATTTGAATCATTTGATTTATTTTTATTATTATCACTATTATAGTATTATCAAATAATTGATTATTATTAGACTTATTTGATTTATTTAAAAGTTTTGAATAGCGAACAATGTAAGTTCATTTTCTGTTACTGGAACATTATCAGTATTTAAATGCCAGAAGATCTAAGCTCAAGTTGAATTATCATCATTATCGCTACCTGATTTATTACAATCAGATAGATCTTGGAACATATCCAGTGTCATTTTCATATTCTTGTGGATTAATATTAACATGAGTAGTTGTTAAAAGTAAAGAATCGGGAATTTCTTCTTCAGGAAATGTAGCTAGTATTGTTTTATCAATTTTTAATTAATATATTATATTTAAAAAGCTAACAGAAAGCATAGTAATCTTGCTTTTTTGAACTTAAAGTACTCTCTTAAAATGATAATCAGTAGGATTTCCTTGTTCTACAAACATAACTTGAATATATTCACATAAACGATAAGTAGGTAATAGCAAAACCTTAATAATTAAGCCTAGATTTTGAGGTAATGTGACAATATGACCTTTAAGTTTGTAATGTATATATCTCTTATTTGTTAATTGAATGATGTTTATGCATGTATATCCAGGAGAAATTAAAATTTGTTCAGAAATAGTTAAATCTTGAAGACACAATAGTGTAGGACTAATCTACATATTATAGTCTGACCCCTCTATAATCACAGTCTATATAGTCACACCTCTATATAAGCACCCAATATTGTGCAATGGACTTAAATATAGTAAAAAAACCACAATATAGTCACAAATCGCTCATAATCACTATCACCAAAAAATTTTGATTTTTTTATCAATTTTAGTAATAATATACCTCTTTATAATCACTGATTTTTTAAATCATGTAATTTATTAGGGGAGGAGGCTCCCCGCTATATCACGTTCTATATATATATAGTAAAATAGCTAAGTATTTATTATTATTAAAATTCATGGAAAGTTGCTACATAGTAAAGTATAAATTTTACTATGTCAATCGATAAATATCAATTAAGTAAACTTGTTTGGAACATCAAAATACATATATCCTGAAATTTTATTAAAATTGAAGAAGTTTTTATTTTTGACTTTTAATTTTTACGTTCATCAAATATTTTTTTTAAAAAAATTTTAATTTTTTTGTTGAATGTAAAATTAAAAAATCAAATAATAAAAAATTCTTCATATTGATGAAAATTTTAGAGTAAGTGTATTTTGATCTTCTGAACAAGTTTACTTAAACGACTTTAATCGATTCACATAGTAAAATTTAGACTTTACTATGTAGCAACTGTAATCGATCGTAGGGTCAAAGACATTTTTGAGTTTTTTTAATATTATAAAAAATAAAATTTGATTGGTCAATAGTTCTATCTGATTACGTAATTTACTGCACTTCTCTTAGTATTATTAATTTAAGTGCTTATTAATAAAAAAATAATAAAATAATATTTGTGTTATGGTATGTTTTGGTTAATAAATATTCTATTTAATGATTTGTAAAGTTTTTTTATTATAAATTTTTATAATCACTTTATAAAAATTTTAATATAACTGTGATTATATAGAGGTTTAAAGTTATAATCACATTTAAATATAATTACCATATTGATGTATAACCAACTTGGTGATTATAGAGGGGTTTGACTATATTTGCTAAAAAAAGTGGTAGTGTTTTATTTTTTTGTAAAAAAGCAAAGCAGGTCTTACAAATTTTCAAGTTAGAAGGGTTATCAATATTACTATTTTGAAATTCAGAGTAAACAGGTATAAATCCCTTATGATTAAGAATAATTTTCAATCTAGCAGAACTGATATAAGGATAATCATAGTTAAAATCAATTTTAAAAGATGGATCAGTAAGTAGTTGTAGTGCAGCAATTATTGATAATCTATTTTATCTACTTGAACTTCTTTGAAATCTTTGTTACAACATAATTTTGAGCAAATTGCACATGGCATTTCTTGTAAATCATCTAAGCTAACTTTATCATAAAACTCAGCTAAAGCATTTTTTGACACACTTGCTTCAATTAAGTGTGACCAATTTGAATGTTCTTTTAACAATTTATCAAAATTTTTATCCATTCTAGAATATATAAAGGCACATTAAAGTGTTCAGCTTGACGGTCTTTAGTAAGTTGATTACGAGTTCTTTTTTGTTTTCATTGAATTTTATATATTATGTTATAAGTATGATCTTAATATTTTGATTTAGTTTGTTTATGAGCTTTTCTTTTTCTAGCTTCATTTCTGGTCTCAATAGTAGACATTTGTTCAAAAAATCTAAAAGTATATAAACAAATAATTAATTGATATATTTTAGCATATAATAAATTAAAAACTATAAAATGATAATTTATTCTAAATTAAAAAGTATAATCAAGCATTATCAGGAAATTTTTAAGCTGATATATAATGATTATAATTGGAATAATCAATTATCATCAATTAATTCTATCAATTATAATTGTTAGAGGGGTTACCAATTAATTAAAAACAAATATTGATTATAATTAATTATAAATGTATAATAATTATATTACAGTGGGGACATATTATTATAAACACTTTTGGAAGAGCTATCGATCAAAATAAGGTAAGTAAGCACAGCACAAAATTATGTCATGTGACTAGCTGATCACATAGTACAATATACTAAAATTTCACACAGTTTCATTAAATAGTGCTGAAGTTATACAAAAGGTAGTAGAAAGTAGCAATTTTGGAATTTTTGGAAATTTTTTTTAAAAAAAAATTCACAAAAATCAATTTTTTATTCAAATCAGCTCAAAGTTTGCACAAATATAGTACAATATCCAGGTCACATTATGCAATATAAAAAAAGTATATTTGTATGACAGATCAGCATAAAAAAACAAATGTAAATCTTAATTTTTTTCATGAAAAATGGGTGTAAAGAAATATTTGACAGAAAATCAGTAAGGATCCATAATTTATGAACACCAAAGAGGTTATTAACTTCATACAATTGCAGCTGCAGCTAGTTGTTGTAAAACTTCTATTGGGAACGTCATAATGCAGTACACTGAGTTGGATACGGAAATGCAAAAAAAAGGATTGGTTGACCGAAAATTTTAACTCCTTCCAATCTTGAAAAGCTTAAAGATTTAGTTACAAATGGTAACTGCTGTCTCAGGCTTATGAAAATGACAAACCTATACAATTGTCAAAATGAAAACCAATTTTTGAGAGAACCATGCGCTTTTCTTTGCACAGCTTGGGCTTGTCCTTATGTATTGCGCCCCAAAAGCCTCTTATCATGACTGAGAATATTGTAAAAAGGTATAATTAGGCACTTGATTATCAGTATTGGTCTGTTCGGAACTTTAAACATGCGGGGTTAGACGAGACCTATGTATGTCTTTTTTTAGATTCCTCTGTTCATGTATGGCACAAACCAAATAAAAAATAGGAAATCGATTGCATTGGTAGTACGTAGAACATAGCTCTGGATGTATGTATTGGAGCTGCTTCTCCTGGTTTGGGGTTGAACCCCTTGTTCCTCTAAATCCAATTTGAATGGTAAGTTGCACCTTAAAATTCTCTAGAAGTATGCTGTCCCCACTATAGAAAAATTTATAGCAAACAAAGATCAGGGTCACCCAATTTTCATCCAGAAAAATGCAAAACCTCATCTTGATGGGGTGGGTCTGGAATATTTAGAATATTTGAAGAAACACTGGATTCATGTAATGGATTGGCTACCACAAAGTTCAGATCTTAATTCAATTGAAAACCTGTAGAATGAGGTTAAGTGTTCTGTACATCATAAGGAAAGACCAGATAATCTCAAAGAGCTAGATGCTCTTGTTAAAAAATCATGGTACAAAATACCACCAGAACTTTACCGTAAACTGGTTGCCAGTGTCCCCAATCGAGTTGATGCTTGTATATTAGCTTGTGGTTGACCCAGCAAATATTAAAATATAATTTTTTTTTTTGTAATAAAATGTAAAAAAAATAAAAAAAGAAAAAATATAAAATTTTGACTTTCATACAAATAAAAAAATCGAATTTTTGGAATTTTTTGCATAACTTCAGTACAATTTAATGAAACTGCATAAAATTTTAGTATGTTGTACCATGAGATCAGCTGGTCACGTAACATAAATTTCATGCTACACTTACTTACCCGATTTTGATTGATGGCTCCTCCAAAAGTGTTCATAATAATATGTCCCCCTACTGTAGTAATAATAATATAAAAATCAATTAGTATTGATAGTATAAAAATTTGTAAATTTTAATTGAACTTTAAAAGCAATTTTCTTAATAGCTAGTAATTAGAATTGGCTAAAATTAGAGTTGCATCGGTCCGGTCCTTAGCAGGACCAATTACATAGTAGCACCGGTCTGGTTCTTCAGTTCCAAGAACGGTTCTAGGTAACACAAGCCGTGATTGGTCAATTATACCATTTATATATACTAAACTAGTAATTGGACCTGTCTGATCCGGGTGATTCATCGGGTTAATTAGTGGGTCACCTGGGTTAATCAAAAGGTTAATTTTGGTCATGGGTAACCGGTTTCTAAAACGGTTTTTTAATAAAATGTAATCGATAAACTTTTTCTAACCAGAGTTGGGTGATCAGTGATCTTGTTATAACCTGGGTCTAAAATATATATATATATATATATAAAAAAAAAAAATTTATAAGCCGATTTGATGCATAATCACCCATACGGCATAGTACACACAGTGTCAAATAAAATAAAATAAAAAAAAATTCATAAGCTCATTTGATGCATAATCACCCATACGGCATAGTATACACAGTGTCAAATAAAAAAAAAAAAATTAAAAAAAAAATCATAAGCTCATTTGATGCATAATCAGCCATATGGCGTAGTGCTTATAGTGTCAAATGAACAAAAAAAAAAACTTGCAAAAAAAAAAATTTTCGATTTTTTTAAAAACATAGAAAAATTTTTAATAAATTTCGATTTTTTTAAAACATATCGGCGGATCGACGTAACATGTCGGCTCGACCAATCATGATTGAGGATTATCAAAAAAATTTTACGCGAAAATTTATTACAAAGCGAATTTTCACAAAAACGGCCTTTTTAACCAGCTTTGTATTTATAATTAAGTACGTAGAAAATTACGAAATTCATGTATTTAATTATAAGCCAAAAGTATATTAAAAAGGCCATTTTTTTGAAAATTAGCTTCCGAATTTACCCTTGATAGTTACCAACCCATTTCTCAATGCCCAACCCATCCTAAAACACCTAAATATTTCAACAAACGATAAAAGTACTTCTTTCTATAGCCTAGCGTAGCTCTTTTATTAAGTTTTATTGGTTTTTTAACTTGTCTAGGCGTCAAAAAGGCTCTTTTGTTAGTTGTAACAAGTACTTCGTTTGTTAGTTTTTCAACATTTACTTAGGAGCAAATTTTTATGTAACAGTTTATCGAAAAAAGACCCAATTACGCCGATCTGCTGATATGAACAAAAAAATTTTGATTTTTTTAAAAAAATGAAAAATTTTTAATTAATATATATGAATGCATATTTATTTATTTATACTATGTTATATATATAAATACAAAGATATATTATGTTTATTCTCTTTACTAACAACTTTAACTATTGATCAACTATGAAATTAGTACTAGCTTAAATCTATTAGTTACATATTTTTTCTTTAAGCCAACTTTTTAAGCATAAAACTGCTCTCGCTACTTCTCCATCCAATCTATTTCTTGATGGTGTGATCGTTTGTCCAGCAATTGAGAAGGCTTGTTCTGAGGCAACACTTGTTGCCTGAATACATAAATAATCTTGAGCGATTAAATTTAATCTAGGATATTTGCGTTGTTTTTCCTGCCACCAAGCTAATGGATCTATTTCATTTTCCAATAGTAAAGCTAAATATCTTTCTAATTCGTCTTGTATACTATTCATCTCTGGCAATGAATTACTTTCTTGTTGAGAATCAATCAAGCATAACTGACAAAAATAATTTCATGTATTTGATAGCTCATTAGACATTGTAGTTGGTTGTAGTGTTACAAGAGAATACCCATTGAGATTTGAAACTAAGGTGATTGCTTTGGTTTTCTCATCCAAGTTTTTGAATGCTGTTAATTTTGTTCTTGGGTCAAGCAATTATGAAATCTGTGAAGTTTCATCTAAAATCGGCCAGTAACTATCTAACTTTTGATAAATTGCAAATACCATTTGCTTTTGTGAAAAATCATTATTATCCTTGTATTGAGACAAGTGATCCTGAATAGCAAGAAAAACAAATCGAATATCGCTATGTGTTGGATAACTTGAGGCAGAAAGAAGTCGTGTGGCACATTCGATTAGCTCTAGGAGAATTAGTGTATCCTTTTTTTTAAATTAATTAAATTGTTATTTTATTATTTATTTATTTATTTATTTATCTATTTATTTTAAAACTTACATTAATATCTACACGGTCATTTTCATCTGGATATTTTTCTTTAAGATCTTCATCATCAGCTGCAAGCATATTCAGGGCAGGTTCCATTTTTTTCCATTTTTCCAACATATAATAAGTAGAATTCGATCTGGTCTTAACATCTAGCTCAGGTGCTAAATAGTTAATACTCTTTAAATCACATAATTTTTTTAAATTATTGATTGTAGGTTGCGATCCTTTGATGTAAGATATCAATGATCGCACTTTAATTACTGATTCATCAACCAAATCAATTCCATGACAAACAGCCAAGTTTAACATATGGGCTGCACACTGATAGTGAGAAAAATCACAATTATTAAGTTCTTGAAGATTTTCTTTTAGAAGCATACCACATAAAACCATCAATGATGCGTTATCAGTAGTTAAGGCCAAACTTTTTCAGCTATATAATATTTTTCTAAGGTATTCACTATTGCATTAGTAATATTAACCCTGTATGCCGTTCTTTTATAGGAATAATGTCGAGAAGAAAATTTTTCAATTTCCAAAATTAATCAACATAATGTATCATAAGGCTTAGAAATGATGTGCCATTTGATGCTGTCCACATATCTGAAGTAAATGCTACCTTTCCTGGAATTTTATTTAATGTTACTTTAACTTCTTCTTGTTTATTCTCAAACATTTCTGTTATCCAATTTTTTATTGTATTTCTACTAGGAAATTGGTATTGTGGATCGAATTTTGAAATCATATTATGCCATTCTTCTCCTTCAACAACATGAAATGGTTGCAAATCAGAAATAATCCATCTTACAACCAAATCAGTTCGCTCTTGTTGTTCAATTTTCGGATGGGGGTTTATTTTTTTTTAATGCTACTATGTTGTATATAGTTAAATGACGTGCTAATGTTGAAGTTGAACTTGATTTTGAAAACTCAGTCTTACATATTTTACAAATAGGTATACCAAGTTTACTCTCTATCTCTTTATTGAAGTACGGCCATACAGGTGATTCACGATTATCAGATGAGCCTGGCTTACAAGATGTGTCTTGTGATTCTTGTTCACTTTGATTGCATGATGTAGAATCATCACTAGTTTTATCTTCAGTATCAGAGAGATCTTGACTAGCATCTCTGTATTCACTTTCTTGAAACAAACTCATTTTTAGGAATGCAGTACGAAATCAAAGAGACAGCTTGGATTATAATTTAATAATATAGGATAAATAAGGACAATAATACAAAAGTTATAGCACAGTTAACAATTTGTATTTATGTGAATATAAGTTTTTCAATTTGAATTTTTATTATTTGTAAAATTGAATTGAATTGTAAGGTCTTTTATACATTTCACGCTTCTACAAATTTCATCTCAGGACACTATTCCCATATTTCATTTTACATAATTATCATCCTCTAATTACACAAAAACACTTTCCAATTATTGCGCCCTTTTACAAACTATCATGTTTATCTAACACATCATAAAGTGCTACTTTATATCATATCTAATTTAAAAGTGCTACTCTACGTCATATCTAATTTAAAAGTGCTACTATATGTCATATTTAATTTAAAATAGCACTTGCATTACCAATAATAAGGTTATGGAATAAATAAATAAAGGCTAACAGATAAAACAAGTAATAAATAATACACGGCCAAGATAAAACAAGTAATAAACAATACAAAGGCTAACAGATAAAACAAGTAATAAATAATACACGGCCAAGATAAAACAAGTAATAAACAATACAAAGGCTAACAGATAAAACAAGTAATAAATAATATACGGCCAAGACAAAACAAGTAATAAACAATACAAAGGCTAATAGATAAAACAAGTAATAAATAATACACGGCCAAGATAAAACAAGTAATAAAGAATACACAGCTAATTTTAATCAATTATAATCGTTTGAGGGGTTATTAATCAGTCACTAACACTAATCGATTATGATTGATTATTGATATAAATCGATTTTAATTGGTAATAATCAATAATATAAAAATTCAATAAATAAAAATTCGCAAATTTTAGCTAAATTTTAAAACTGATTTTCTCGATAACTAATAATCATAAATAACTCAAATTTTTACTGTAAATAGTTTCGATATCAGACTATAACATACTAAAATTTCAGCAAATTTGACCTGGTAGTTCTTGAGTAATTGCTTGAATACGATAGTTGATTTTTTTAAAAAAATCGTCTATCGTATGCAAGCAATTAATCAAGAACTACCAGGTCAAATTTGCTGAAATTTTAGTATGTTATAGTCTGATATCGATACTATTTACAGTAAAAATTCGAGTTATTGAGTTATTTATGATTATTAGTTATCGAGAAAATCAGTTTTAAAATTTAGCTAAAATTTGCGAATTTTTATCATATATTGTTATCTATCACTATCGTTTTTAGTCAATAGTGAGTTATATATCGATGATAATCATGTGATTACTATCGATATAAATTGGTCTGCAAATTTTGACGATGTAAAGCATGTAGTATTTTATTATAAGGACCGTTGCAAAGACCGGTCCCGGACCGGTCCTTGCAACGGTCCTCGGTCCCTATCAGTCCCAGTCCGGGACCGGTCTTTTGCAGGACCAATGCAACTCTAGTTTGAGCCAGTATAAGCTAACTATAAAAAGTTTAAAAGTTTGTTTTAGTCACACATCAGTTAAACAGAGAACTTAATATTCTTAAACAGATCCCTTACACAGTAAATAAAGGCCTTCTATTGGTCTCAAAATTTCTTAAACAATTGTAAATTTGTAAATTTTATAAGTGCACCTTATATATTAAGGTAAAAAAATAAAAAAAAATTTGTTACAAAGCTCATTATTCCAATAACAGATAGTATGCAGTTTAGTTTTATTGGTGAATGCCAATTTTAAAATAAGTGTTGCAAAGAGAAAACCTTATATTGTTATATTAGTTTTAGCTCATTGATCACCTTTTTGGTAGATCGACATAAAACTACGAGTCACTGAGAAAATTAGTTGATTATCAGATAATTTGAGCGGCAAAAATTCTGACTGGTTGAATGTAACTTTTTTTGATATTTACTAATATATTCACTTTTTTTATTAATCATATGATTTATCTATAGTAGAGCATTTGTGTTCTTGCACTTGCACTTATTCTTGAACTTGAGACCATTATACAAAACGTTTTCAAATTTATGAACTTATTTAGCCCAAAATAGGTTGTAAATATTAGGCAATCAAACAACAAAAGTAAATTTGAAAAATTCACGTTTATGATTTTGTGTAGTTTAAGGGTGTTAATAAGAGCATTAAACAATAATATAATAATTACTCGAATATTATAATAATTACTCGACTATGATAATAGTCATAATTATCTTACATATTTCTGTTAGTTTTTCTATATTTAGATCACATTTTTCAGATATGACCAATTAAAAGAAATGATAAATCGTGTAAACCTAGAATTGAAATATTTAGATAGATTAGAATGTTAATTATACTTATTTTATATTTAATTTTTCTATATAAAAGTTTGATGGGATAAAATGTATATGATTCAGAAACATGTGCATTAATGCGCATTCATATGCATGATTGAGGAATTATGCGCATGAAACCTATCACTAGTTATACCCACCAGGTCAAATCACTAGTTATATGAGATTTTTTTTAATTGACCCAGGTAACCTAACGGGTTACCTATCGGGTCACCTGTCAGCAGTATTTAAAATAGCATAGTATTTTGATAAAAATTTGAACAAAAAAAACAGTTTTTAATATATAAAAACAGGATTTTTTTGCTTTGCACTAGTAAATTTCAAATCCTATTTTAAACACTGCCTGTCAGGTGACCCAGGTGGTGTCTTTTTTTGGACTGACCTGTTTTCACCCAGGTGCATATTGTTCACCCATCGAGTATACATGTTGGCAAAATCCCGACTTACTATAGTTTGGGATTTGTCCGTCATCCCAAATCTCAAATCCCAAATTCTAGTATAACTAATATCTCAAAAACTTTATTAATAATCTTTATTTAAACAAATCATATATATTCTTATAGTTATAAATAATATATTTACAAAATATTAAGATTATTTATTTGATTTAATCTTTTATAAATAGCAATTGTTTTTTTATTATTTGGAATTTGTCCGGGTTTTGCCAGCATGTATACCCATCGAGTGACCCGGGTGAAGATTTTTTAAACAGGTCAATTCACTATGACCTATCCTAACCCTATTTCTCACTCTAACCTATCCCTTACCCTTACCCTAACCCTAAACTAATAAATTAATTTATTGTTTTGATTTCATATTACACTAGATCTTATATAGGGTGCGGTGTATCACATATGTGAAAAAATCAAAATTTTTTAATTTTATATTTTCTTTATTTTTTTTTATTAAACCTAGAGATGACCCAGAGCGCTGTTGGCATACTTTTATTTGATTTCATTTAAGTAGTTATACAATTTTACTAAATCTATTCCTAGGCTATCTGTACTATCCTACCTTGTACTTAGTTACTAAGGCACTCTTTTATTCATCACGTTGCCCACTGGTAGGACCCCGGACATGTAGTACAGAGGTCATACATTATGCATTTCAGCAAAAACCTCTGAAATTTGAAAAGCAAAAACTCAGTTTTTGGCAATTATCCTGGCATCCAGATGTCCAATTTGAATGAACTTTTTTTAAAAATGAAGCTCTCAGTGAGGCGCATCTAAAAAAAAAAGTTCATTCAATTCTGATTACTGGATCAAAAGTTATTTAAATAAATAGATTTTGGCATTTTTAGCAAATTAGGTCAAAATTGGCCAAAATCCAGTTATGACCTATATGAGAGATGTCCGGGGTCCTCTACTGGTGGTGTTTTCAGTTTTAGCTCCTATCTAATCCCTGGTAGTTTGTCCAATGCTACTCGGTACTCTTCTTCTGTTGTTCCTTTTTGAAGTTTCAGTTTTCTTTCTGTTTCAGGTGTAGGCAGGTGCCTCTGAATATCGAACCTTATACCCTTTCTTTAATAGGTCAGTACTACTTGCCTTTTTTATAAAAATTAGTATTATATTCTTCTAATTCAGGAAGCCTCAATTCTATCAACTTTAGTTGTTAGATTTTTCCTTTTCTGGTATTATCTGACCTTGTGGCTGTGTTACATAACCTTGCTTATCTTGTCGTAGTTATTTGTCATAAACAGAAACACTCTCACAGATCATTCCATTCATGGCCCTAGCACAATTTTTGTCTTTTGTTGGACTTGAACCTTGGAGTGCCAACTACTATACTATTGACCTAGGCTTATTTAATTTTATTTTTAATTTATTTTATCTGTTTTAAATAATTTTATTTTATTTTAAATTATTTTTTATTTTATATTTGCCGTATAATCATAAAATAACACATAGAGTTATTCCAAATTTTAGCCTAAATTAAGCTTAATTTGGACCAAAAGTTGAAATATGCCCTATTGTATTATTTTTTGGCCATATAGTAATTTTTTAAATTTTACTTTTTTTTATATGCAGAGAACATCTAAGAGGAAGAAGTAGAGTGGTATTAACTGAAGAATTAACTTCAAACAGCCTAAGCATAATTGCCTTTCCTATATTTTTAATAAACCCACTAAGGTAGGTTAAGATTGCTGTTTTTGTATTTTTCAAGGTTTTCACTTCGCATTTTGTTAGCTTTGCCAAAGATCATCAAATTATTAATTTGATTGATCAAGTATTACGTAATCTGCACTCTTTTGGTGACTTTTATATATAAAGTTATGTACATATGTATGTATGTATATTACCTACTTTATAAATACTTAATATATAATAGTAATATCATGCATAAAGTAACAAGTTGAATTTATATACTGAATTTGATTTCTAAATAATGATAATATTTATTTTTTTCATATGTTTATTTTATTAGAGAGGCTAGGGGCAATTGGGAGAGGGGGTGATATTAACTGAAAAATTAACTTCAAGCGGCCTAACTAGATGGAAAAAATGTGCATTTTATAATAAAATATGCATGATACCATATAATAAAAAAATGTTTTTAATTTTATCTTTATTATTAATAATACATCTAAATAAAGATACTACATACTGATTCTGAATCAGATTTTGCCTATATACATAAATTTTTACAAATTAACTAATTGTAAACTTCATCATTGCTTATTTTATATAATTTGAGAATATATTAAATTATCCATATCTTAGTTAATCTAATTTCAAAAATACAAGTGTGTATAAAGAACAGAAGCCAATTTTTTAAATCTTAAAGATATAAAAGAAGCCAATTTTTTAAATCTTAAAGATATAAAAGAAGCCAATTTTTTAAATCTTAATAATATAAAAAAATATTTTGTTTTGTCTCTCATATCTGGTGTAATCTTTTTTCTGCTTTTTAGCAGCTTGCACAGTTTGCTAGCATTGCAATTCTTTTATACTTATACTTTTTTATATTTTCTTTACTTAACTGCCATCCCAACAGGTTGTACAAAGCAAACTGTGTTATTTGTAATAGCTATTGTCCTGACAGGCCATAAACTAATGCCTCAGCCCTACTCTATATGACTATTGTTCAATAGGTCTTAGAGAAACTCAAATATTATTAGGAGCAGGGGCGAGTTAATAAAACCAAATAAAATTCAGGTTTGCAAAAGAAACAAGGTTACTCTTCCTACATACCTTGTCAGCATTACTATATACTTTGCTCAAATTACCTCATACTTACCTGACTATAATCTAATTTCCTATAATTTCATTAATTACTCATTACTTTATACTTATGCCATCTTGATTTTATCAAATGATCAAATAATAAAACTTGATTGGCATGTTATATGTTTGATTTAAACTGATTCAAAACAAAAATTGCCTCAATGCTTTCATATTGGCAGTTTTGAAATATATATAAATAACAATTCATAGTAATAGATTAATTGCAAATTATGATGAATCTAATATAAATTAACATGAAATTATTATATGTTGCAGATTTAATAGATTGTTATCTTAATTTAAATTTTCTTTACAATCTGAGAAGTACAATTGAATTTTTTTTCTTATTATTAAGCAGCACCAATTACCATTTATTTTATACTCACATATAAAATTAGTAGATATTTTTGTACAGACAGGACATTAGTAACTGTGGAATAATTTATTTTGTTTTGATTGATTCTCTTATAGTGTCACTTATTGAAAGTACAGAATTTGTACTAGTATTCACTAACATATTTCTTCAATCAATTGTTAATGAATTTGAATTGTGATAATATTCTTGATTATAATTTGCTCATCAATATATTTAATGTTTCTATGAACCTGAACTAAACTTAGGTCAAGTTCAGGTTCAGGTTCAGGTTCAGTATTTTTTTTTTAATTCAGCAATCATGCTAGTACTTTATTAGGTTTATATAATTAACACTAAGGTTTTATACAAGTTAGGCCTGAAGCCTACCTAAATTTTAAATACTGACTAACCCGGCTCTTTGTGACTAAAGTCCAAATTACCCATGTTCGATCTGCTATAGTAAACTTTAACTCCATATCAAGTCTTCTGCATGACCGCTTAATATATCACTATTTAGTGTTTACATCCTAACTTATCATGATTACCTACTTTGATCCTAAACCTTCTTCTCCAAGCTTCTCGAGCAGAAAGATTCAAATTCCAACTAACTAAGAAAAATAAAACATATTAAGAAAATAAAGGGATGATAAAAAAGAGGGATAATACTAAAGACTAAACGAAATTCAAAATAAATGCAAAAAAAAAAAAAGAAAAACTGAAGAAAAAGGCAGAAAAAAAGAAACAATCTATGATAAGTACATTATTACAGTGTTGTCACTTGAATAAGTCCATACTATGTTTTTTGTCCAACATCCAAAATTGTCCAAAATCGTCCAAGCCTATGTCTCATGTTTAACTAATCAATAAAGTAATTTAAAAAAATATATAATTATATATTTTTTTAGGTGCTAGACTTATTGGTGAAAAAATTAAAATAGATTATTTTAATAAAATTTTAAGTAATTTTAATTTAAAAAAATGTTCAAAATGTCCAAAAAGTGTCCAAGTGACAACACTGCACTATTATAACCCATGCCAGGCATAAACAAAAACTATATAACAACTGCAACAATTGTATATCTCTATTGTAAAACTTCGCTTTAATATTAATAGACCCTTCTGACTAACGTTTCATTTCAAATATCTCTTTTCACCATAGACGTAAGATCCTTGTCACGTGGAGTAGTGATGTATTGTCCAAAACAAACACGTGGTTGCATTCTACTAAGTTCATCCGAAAATAGAAACTGTAAACAATGTCGATCTTTTACCAGAAATAAGCTAAATCGCCCACTTTTTTAAAAAAATTTGAAGAAAAAAGGGAGTGGAGCAGAAGCGAGAAAGGTGTTACTTGTATCAAACTTGAAGGAACGTGAGTCCAGAAAACTTATTTTCTTGTTATTTCTACTGTTTTACCACAGGATACTTTGTTGACGGAGAGAAACTCATATCCCCATCAAAATTTCTCATACAAGGGCACCACCTGCTAGTTATCTTGTAAAAGGACGCTTCTGGTTTGCATGTCTAATATACAAAGGAGTCCTCCAGCCTGATTTACCTTTGTAAGAACCGTATTTCTGTATTGTCCTACTATACTTTATGTATAGACAACTCTCTAACAAGAAAAATTTTTGTTTTCTTTCGGTAGGAAAATTTGGTCCAAGTGATCGTCAGAAAGAGTTTTTTTGATATTCTGTTCAGGTTCAGTATTGAACCTGAACCTGAATGTTTTTTAAAACATGTTTAGGTTCAGGTTCAGTATTGAACTTTTAGAGCTGGTTCAGATTCAGTTCAGGTTTAGTTCATAAGTTCATGAACATGTTCAGGTTTAGTTTGGCATTCATATGAACTAGTGATTCTGGCTTTGATCTGGTCCAAACCAGACTCAAACTCTAAATTTATTAATTAAAACTTTATATAAACTCAAACTCAATCATAAGTTTGGTCAGGCTAGTTCAAATTTTGCAAACTAGTTTGAGTATAAATAAATATATATGTATTTTTTGATACTAAACAAGTTTACTTAGAGTGAGAAGCTATAACTCAGTTAGTAAAATTGAGAGATAGGCACCATATGCATGACTGCACGCATGCATACAATTAATTCTGGCCAGTATTAAGAAATTAAATCATAACTTGGGTCAAAACATGTATGCATGCATGCAAAAAATGCATGCGCATGTGTATCCTAAAATAAAAATTTTGTATTTTGCCCATCTTTAATTATAGCATTTTGTACATATCAGCAGATTTACATAATTGACATTGGGCTTAAAAATGGTCCCCAAAATATAATAGTTTACAAAAATTCATTGGTTAGATGATGGTCAGATAATCAACAAATAACTGATCAATATAAATAAACCCAATAGATAAGCATCAACCCATTAGATCTTAGAGATAAGTACTCTAAAATCATAGGTTGGTCAGATTTTTTTAAATTAACTAAATTAATAGAATAATGCTCACATTTAAGGTTATATAAGTTAATTTTTTCTTTTGTACAATAAAAAATCAAAATTTAGATTGGCAATCATATTTTTTTTGTCAGTCCTATCAGACAATTACAGGAAATTAAAGTCCCCATCAGTGGATGAGAATATTAGGAAAAAATAAATATCAAAATCGAACAATTGGCACAATTGAGATTTAAAAAAAAAAAAATTAAAAAAATGGATCAGCAGGTAATATAAAATGCAAATTAACTTTCATGGCCTAATCAAATAAATGTTATGTTAAAAGTAAACAGAATTAAACTTCATACTCATAATTGGTAAAGTGATCCAAATTAAATTTTATACTCATCCCCTTGTACTAGGACCAGAAAAACTATATATAAGGTTCCTGCCCAAAAAATCCAAAATACATATCTATGTGATACACAATATGATTGGCTATTTGGCTATTTGTTCACATGACCTATTCTAAATATAGTAATAAACTAGAATAAACCTAAAAATGAAATATCTTTATAAGCTTGTTGCAACCGGCTCATAACTCTTGTTACCTGGTGAACTTGTGTAAGATCTATCGGCCAGCTCACAACTATTGCTACGTGAGTAATCTAGGTTTGGTTATTCGTCTAAAATATAAAAAACCTTAGTCAATTCCTAAATCTTAACTCAATTTCATTTTATTTACAACAAATTTAGTACGTGAATATAAAAAACGCTTATTAATCCAAGTGTTCAAAATAAGCTATTCGATTTTTATAGTTATTTACCTCGTTTTATTCTCTACGCGAATATGAATATTTATTTATTTTATTTTTATTGCCGATAATTTGTATGTGAGGATTAAATATTTACCGGTAAGTATTTAAATAAGTTGAGCAAATTCATGAATTACTTTCTTTATTCATCATAATTTAGTAAGTGTGAAGAACATTTATTATTTTCGTATTCAATTGTTATTCAAGTCTATGATTTTTTCCAATCGTAGTTAGTACATGATTATGAAAATATTTATTAATCTAAGTTTATGGATATTATTGATTTATATCGAGTATAAAGTATATCAAACTATTCAAATCATGAACCACACTATTTATAATTTTATTTTATCATAATTGGTGTGTAAGTATTAAAAATTTAAGCAAAATAATATGTGCAAATTAATGAATATTTCTATTGCTTACCTTTTTTTACTCATCATAATTTAGTGTGTAGATGTGAAGAACTTATTTATTTTAGTATTTAATTAAGTTATTCGAGTTGATAATTATTTGAAATTGAATTTATAATTAGTATGTAATAAAAAATATTTATTAATCTAAGTTTATGAATATTATTTATTTAGATCGAGTGAAAGGTGTACGTATTAAGCTATTCAAATAATGAACGTCCACTATTTATAATTTTATCTTATTACCGGTACTATTAATTTGTGTGAGTATTAAATATTTAATCATTTATAAATATTATGCTCAAATTCATAAATATTTATCGCTTATTTTTTCCATTATAGTTTAGTGCGTAAGTGTATCGAGCATTTAGTAATTTAAGTATTCAAATTAAATAATTTAATTTTCATTTATTCTGATTAGTATATTATTATAAAAATTATTTATTAATCCAAGCTTATAATTATTTATTTATTTAGATCGAGTATATAAGGTGTATTAGACTATTTAAACTTATATGTATTAATTCTTATATATTTGTGTGTTTGTGGATAACTAAGTGCATGAATATTTATCAATTACTTTCATTTTATTTATGGCAATTTAGTGCATAAGTAAAGAACATATTATTTTAAGTATTTAAATCAAATTACTAAATATTTACAATTGAATTTCATCTTATCTGTTTCCACATAATAATTTCAATGCTATACCATCTGATTTTGTAGAATAATACTCTCCACGAAGTACTTCCGAGCAATATAAGGCATTATTACACTATAAACTTCTGATGTACTACAATGAATATGGCTAGATGCTATTGAAAGACCAAAATCGCTATTATAATAAGCATATATAAAGAAAATTAAGTAATCTAAGTATCCAAAATATTTGATTTAAGTTCTATTATATTTAGAAAAATAAGCATTTTCTATTTACCTTATAAGAGTTTCAGAAAATAAAATATTAGATGTTAAAAAAAAGATATTGTAAAAATAGTTATAGTAATTATTAGATAAATGGTTTTGGGATTCTAATCTAATATGTACAGTATATAATAGATCTCGATTCTATTTTTAAATTTTTGGGTTAAAATTATGGACAAGATATTAATTTAAATAAATGTATTTTGTTGTATATATATAGTTCTATGTATATACCAATTATTATGCATATATCGTTATTATTTTAAGGTCAATTATTTAATATGGATATTTATATAATTGGCTAATTTATATATTTACTGTATTTGCGCGTTATTTTAGGACCCCGAAATATACATAGATAGGTAAGGTGACTTTTAAATTTTTTATTAATTGCTGTACGCATGACTTTTTTATAATATCAGTACGCAAACTTTATTCCTTACAATAAAAAAAATTAAAAAAATACGCAAATAAAATTCTAACCTTATTAATTATAGTATAAAATTTTATATAAGCTATACGATATATAAAATTATAATTTTTTAGTAGTAGCATGTTATTTTTTTAAAAAAAAATTCTCACGTATATAAACAGTAGTATCATGTTATTTTTTTTAAAAAAAATTCTCACGTATATAAACTTGCATATTAAAATTCAAACAGGTTTTGTATATACATACTAAGGTTCTTTGCACATGCTAGCACTTGCAGAGCCTAGTATGTATGTACATATGCTATATACCGTACCACCTTGTTTTAATCCAAAA
>QKWP01000397.1:222022-252402 GCA_003550325.1 Gigaspora rosea | reverse complement strand
CCTTGTTTTAATCCAAAAACGTAAAAACGCCTTTATACCCCTTTGTCACACCAAAAGATAAAATTTTTAGTTCTGAAAATAAGCTATCCCACGATCGATGATCGTTGCTACATAGTAGAGTCTAAACTTTACTAAGCAAATCGATTAAAGTTGCATAAGTAAACTTATTCAGCAGATCAAAATACATATACTCTAAAATTTTTATGTAAATCGGATAACTATTTATTATTTGACTTTTAATTTTTACGTTCAACGAAAAAAAAATTTTTTTTAAAAAAAACATATACGTTGAGAGTAAAAATTAAATGTCAAATAATAAAAAGTTATCCGATTTATATGAAAATTTCAGTGTATACGTATTTTGATCTTCTGAATAAGGTTACTTATGCGACTTTAATCGATTTGCTTAGTAAAATTTAGACTTTACTATGTAGCGATTACAATCGATTAACTAAAAATCGGTTTATAAGTTATCTCTGATTTTTTGTGTTCAAAATCGGCCAAAAAAGGTAGCTTATTTTTCGGGAACATACAGTAATACAATATATTTATTTATTGTTAGAAATTTACTTTTTAGAGATTTGTTTATTTATTTATTTATTTATTTGTTTTTTTGAAAAATCGATTCTTATTTCAAAATACCGCACATGCGTGTACTCAATTTTTTTATTGTTTTGGTTTAAAAAATGAGGTGGCTAAGATCAAAACAAAGGGGTAGATTATTTTTAGACCAAATTTATAACTTTTACATGTATAATTCTGATATACAAATACGCAATTTAAAAATCTAACCTTTTTAATAATTTTTTAAAATAATACGCATATTTAAATCTTACTTCATTTAATTTGTCTATGATGGCGACGCATCCTCTGACCTGACCTATCTATGTATATTTCGGGGTCCTGTTATTTTGATACCCTGCACATTATTTTGGACATGCATGTATGGTAATTCAAATTATTTCAACAAATTTGGGTTCTACAAATTTAGCCTGAAAATTTAGTCAAATAAGGGCATGTCAATTTGGGACATGTATGGGTGTTACTTTGAGTCAAAATACTTATTTAAAAAAAATAAAAGGTTTGAAATAATGCCCATGTGCACAAATACAGTATATTATTTATAATAATATATTATAAATAAAAAAATATTTAAATATGACATGTTACTTTTTAATTTTTTTTTTAATTTTTCTCCTT
Source organism: Gigaspora rosea (assembly GCA_003550325.1). NCBI lineage: Eukaryota > Fungi > Glomeromycota > Glomeromycetes > Diversisporales > Gigasporaceae > Gigaspora > Gigaspora rosea. The sequence goes on along the minus strand of QKWP01000397.1, from coordinate 251,202 downwards.
GTTTAAAAGTTAGCTTAGCTGATCCACTTTTATCTCATCAGCAAAAATAATACCTACTGTCAGCAAAACAAATACATTTTTTTAATTTATTTTATTTTTTATAAATGGATTCTGATTCTGAATATTCTGCTCAACCTAATACAATTTTTATTGATTTACATGTTTTCAAAATTTAATACAAAATAAAGAAGATTCTATAAAATTAGAATTTGAAAAAAAAACAATATATTCTTGAAATTGATAATTTAAATCATATAATTGAAAATTTAAATAATAATTGTACTGCAATTCAATATAAAAATTCTATAGAAATTTCTGAATTAAAAAATTATTATGAAACAGAAATTTTTAATTTAAAAAATAAATATAATAAGATTTTACAAAATCATAAAAATGAAATTTTAAATTTGAAAAATTATTATGAAATTTTAAATCTAAAAACTCATTATGAAAATGAAATGTCAAATTTAAAAAATTATTACAATCAAATAAAAATAATTATAATATTAAAACAACTAATTTAAAAAGCAAAATTATTACAATCAAATAAAAATAATTATAATATTGAAACAACTAATTTAAAAAGCAAAATTTTTTCTTTAAAACAAAATTAGATGATCCATTTATGGATTTATTTTTAAATATTTTTTAAAAAATATTAATAATTTATCTAATTTATTATATAAAAAACAATATAAAGAAAAATGGTTTCTACTTACAGATCCAGATAATTTTATAAATATAATTGACTCTTTAACTTAAACCCATTTGTTTTAATATTTTATAATAGTTTTAAATCTTATAATAACCAAAGTTCAAAATTTATTAAAAAGCTTAAAATTAGAATAACACTATTAATGTACTATTTAGCTAAATTAAAAAATAATAAAATTACAAATGTAAAAAATTCAATTGAAAGTTTTTTACTTAAAGTTGGACTTTCAAAAAGAGCAATTAATCAACTCTTTCCATCGATTACTGTGACCAAAATTGGAGCTAAAGAATTTTTCTAAATTTAATCACAAATATACTAAGTAAACACATAAAATAGCCTTAAGAAAAAAGGTGAAGCAAGGAAAATCACATATAGTTTATTAGAACAGTTTTAATCTTTTAAAGATACAAATCTTGAAATACAAGAAAATTGAATTCTTTCGAAAAATTTTTACAAAGCAAAAATCATTTGGGGAAATTGTTATTACTCTGTATTGTAGATCATTAGCATAACAAAACAAACAATCGTTTTTGGAAAGTAAACAAATAACTAAATCAGAACGAACAAATGTAGAAGCTGATGAAACAACAAAACAACAAAAACAATAACAAAACAACAAAACAACAAACCGACACATGCAAAACAACGCGTAAAATGCTTGAACTCCCTGATTATAAGAATTTCTTTAAGGGTAGGGTATTTTTTGGCTTGTGTAATGCATAAATTTGCGGATCGGCTGCTCCTGATTGGCCAAACCGCCAGTTTGGCCAATCAGGAACAAGGATCTGCAAATTTATGCGTTACACAAGCCAAAAAAATACCCTACCTTTAACAAGTCGGAGGACGAAAAGTCACTGATACAAAAAGAACAAAACAAATTTATTTGGGAAGAAGATAAGAAAGTTGCAAAGTATTTAGGCACTAGTGAAGTATACTTGATTTCAGTCGTTTGTAATGTGTTACGTTTTTATACATATGCTCAACACAAGAAAGCAAGAGAACAAAGTTTAATAAAGGAAGAAGAATTTCTGTTAGATCAGTATGATAACATTAATATGAAAGTTAAGGGCATGGTAAAAATGGAAGGAATAGCCACGTTAGAACATAAAAAAGAGCAAAATAGAGCTCAGAGTAAGAACATTAAAATTAAAAACGAGCCAGTTGATATAGAATTACTATTATCACAACCAAGTGTTGAGGTTATTAGTAGAATAAGCAACATAGAGATAGTAGCACAAAGCAATTTGCATAAACGAAATCGTGAAGAAGAAGAAAAGACAGTATGCAATCATGACAATGAAATAGAAATAGTCAAAGACACTTTAATACAGGAAGAGTATAGCATACTAGACTATGGGCTCAATAAGCATATCATCAGAAAAGCTCAGTTAAAAGAAGATACAATAGTAGCATTAAATAACAAAAGGGCCAAACAATATGAAAATATTTACAATTCAGTATGGGCTCCAGTAAATAAAATTTTATCCCAAAAGATCGAGGACTACGAGAAAACTGCAACATATTTCTTCACACTGTGGGATTTGCCAAAGGGATTAAAGACAAAAGAGATCAGAAGTTTTTTAAGTTATTTTGGCGCAGTAACCATAATTGCATGGTAGCAAATTTCTCTACAAAGGCAGCTTACATAAAGATTTTAGCAAGTTCGGAGCAAAGAGAAAAATCGCTAAAAGAGAATTGGTCTTTGCATTTGGATTATGGTAAAACATATAGAACAATACCAGGAAAATTTGACATAGCCAAATTAGAAGAGAGAAATAGATACAGAAGTACAATCTCCAATATACCAACAACTGCATACGATAGTTTACTTTTACGTCAATTAAAAAAATACAACGTGCAAGCAGTACATATCTTAAACAACCGTCATGGCAACTAAAGACAAAGGGCTTATGCCTTTTTCAAGTCAGAAGAGGAACTTTTACAAGCTCAAAAATATAATATATATTACTACAATACAAAGTTGGAATGGTAGGCGATAATAGAAAACTCGGTTGAAAAAAATAATAAACAATTTCGATATCAAAAAGAAGCTTGTTATGTTAACAAAGGGAAAAGACCATTATATGAAGCAGGAATAACTAAGGTACACAAAAGAGCCAGAGATAGTAGGGGTAATCCAAACCGTAGACTAGATAGTAGCTACAGATCTCGTAGTAGCACAAGAAAACCGCTAAGGAGCGTTAAAACTGTTAATGAAAATATACAAGAACAGGCAGTAAGTAAAGTAGTAATGTGTTCAAATGCTAAAAAACTGGGAAAAAGGAAAAACAAACAAGAAGAAGAAATATGGGGAAATGTCGAGATAGGAAAGTTATTAGAAGACATGCAAGCTAAATTCAAAACAATAGAGCATTTGCTTGCGTTACGCTCCTAATTTTCGCCCAGTTGAACTAAAGAATATGGGCGAAGCAAAACACCTCACTAATGCTTCATATAGGCCCAATATAATTGAATTGAGTAAGGAAAGTATGATGGATAGAAGTAAGAAAGGGAAGTCAGTTTTAATCCAAGAGAAAAAGAAAATAAATTTAAAAATTGAAGTACACAATATAAACGGATTAAAACTGAGTACATAAAAATTAGATAGTTTATTAGAATTAGTTTCAGAGGAGAATATCAGAATTGTAAGTATAGTAGAGACAAATATTTCTGAAAAGGAAGGGAATTTCGCAATTAGCAAGGGTCATAATTTTAGGAGTTTCTGGTCAAAAAAGGAAATAGTTAAGAAAAAGGGTTCAGGAGTTGGAATTTTAATTAGAAATAATTGGGAGAAACATTTAGAACGTTTGGTTAGGAAGAATGAATATAATAGAAGCAAACTTTTATTTTAAGCAATTGGAACTAGTAGTAATAGTAGTTTACATACACCCTAATGACAAAGAAATATGTAAAATCATTCAACAAGAGATAGTTAGAAGATACCTGAACAGATCTCATATCAGTCAGTTTGTCATTATGGGATTTCAATCACGTTACGGATACACATCTAGACAGAGAAGGAGCAGGCAGAAATAAAAATAGTAAGATCCTCCCCCTACATAGGTAGCTTAGAAGTCAGGATTTTCAAGATACACATAGGTTTTTGCATCCAAACCGGAGAGAATTTACCTGGAGCAATAATCTAAGTAAATTAAGAATAGATCAAATCTGGGTGTCTGAGAACTTAGTAACAGGCTTAAAAGAAGCGACAATAGATTACATGCGCTCCTATACAAGCAGTGTCCATCATTTTGTATCGGTCACTATTAAAATGGACCACTTAATCAAAAACTATAACAAAGCTACTATGAAGAGGAAAAAATCAACGAGATGGGTATTCTTGTACAAAGAAGCTACAAAAGAAGATTGGAAAAATTATGCTGAAGATTTGAATCTATTTTTGGAAAGAAAGTTGGGGTCTAGTAAAGGTGTTGAAAATCATAGAGCCAATTTATCGCTAAATGAGCTCTGGGACATTTTTCAACAAAGTATCATTTCCGCCGCTAACAAAAATTTACCAAGAAAGAAGATTTTAATGGGGGAGAACCAAGAATATAAGAAACAGCCCAAAACAGATATCTGGGTGCAACAACAAGACTTAGCAAAGTAATAAGAATACTACAAAAATCAAAGGAGGGAAGCTTAAATATAGATGAATTACAAAGGTGCAATGATACAATTGATTATATTAACCATGGTCAGAGCACACAGATACCGAAAATTAAAAATATAACAGAAGAGGTAATTATTGATTTAAAGGGATGGTGGAAGCTCTTAAATGCAAGAGCAGCAGTTGAAAGGTCAAGAATTAAGAGATTAGAAATTGAAGACCATGTAGAACGTAGATGTGCTATGATCGAGAACGACCAAAAGAAAATGCTCTGAAGACTTCTTAATAAACTATGGAAGTCAATTAAACTAAATTGTATCTTTGAACAAAATGGTGTAGATAGGAATCTATTAACAGAGGAAGAAGCGGTGCACGAAAAAACTATGTTACATTTCCAGCAGCAATTTCAGAAAAGAAGAACATACTTAAGTTCTACGTCCAACGAATGGAGTAGAATATACAAGCCCTTAGGGAAAATTAAGGAAAGTTGGTACATGGATTTAGAATCAGAAATATCGCTAGAGGAATGGTTTTCAGCACTCAAAGAGACCAAAAACACTTCAGCACCGAGGCCTTCTGGTATTGGTTATAGGTTAATTAAACAAGCGAGTACAAGCTCCCAAGAAATTTTCAGGCAATTGGCCAACAAATGTTTAACAGAGGGTGGCATCCCAGATAAATAGAAAGTATCACAGTTGTATTTAATTCCTAAAAGTGAAGAATGGGAGTACTCGTTAAGCCATGCAAGACCAATAGCATTGTTAGAATCATTTCGAAAATGTGTCACAAGAGTTCTGAACAAAAGATTAGCTAGAGTTTTCGTTGAGAACAAAATTTTTGAAGGCCCAAATTTTGCAGGATTACCCGGGTGTTCAACCGAAAATCCAATTCATATTATGAACATGTTGATAGAAGACGCAAAAGAGAAGGGAAAAGAGATGTGAATATTATTTCAAGACATGCGTAAAGCTTTTGATTCAGTATCTCTTTCATCCTTAGAGTTGGCCATGAACGGATTAAAATTACCAAGCAAAATAATTAAATTAATTATAAACCTTTTTGAAAGAAGGAAAGCAAAGGTAATTATGGCGTTAGGGCCAACTGATCCACATGAAAAGGCAGAATGGGATCGATCAAGTAGAAGTTTTGTCACATCTTCTATGGCGGATTTTTTACGATCCTCTGCTTTGTCGTATAGAGAGTGATAAAGATTTAGAATATAAGGTTCAGACAGAAGAAATAACAGATTGGGCCAGACAATCATACAGGAAATCTGAGATGAGGCTTTCAGTGCTAGCATATGCAGATAATATGACGTGGATTGCAGAAAACAAATCTTAGCTCAGAAAAATAATGGAAATAACAAGCAATTTTTTTAGAATAAATGACATTCAAATAAACGGAAAGAAATCCAAGCTTTTAATTTTAAATTCAAATTTACGCAAAGAAGAAAGGTTTGTGCAGTTTGAAAATGAGATAGTTCAAGCTGAGAGTATAGAGACAACCACTCGTTTTTTGGGGGTGTGGTTAAATGAAAAAATGAAGGAATCTCTAGTAAAGAAGAAAGCACGTGACATTGTGAGACAGTTCACAATCGCTTTAAATTGGAAAAAGCTCTCTCTAAGCCAACTAGTTTATGTCAACAATAGGTGTTTACTTCTGAAACTTAGTTACATCCTACAGCTTTCAAAGCTCTCAACCCAGGCTCTTAACAGCATACACTAGCCTTATGTTCGAATGGTTAAACATAAACTGGTCATTACACAAAAGGCAGGCAATTACATTGTCTTACACAAAGGTTTTTTAGGATGTAAGCCTTTGGCTCAAGAAATTGTAACGAAACAATTAACAGGCCTTCAAAAAAGATTAAATACCAAAGGCAGCCTGACGGAGCTAACAATTATAAGGGCCAAGCAAGGTTTTCGGGATGCATGTATAACGGAGGAAACATGGCCAGAAATAGATGAAATTTGGCTTAAAAAAATTTGGAAGGACAATTTAACTTGTATATCTCTACTCAAAGCAAGTCTATCGGCATTACCTTTCAAATGAAACAGCTTTCTATATGCATCGAAAATAAAGGAACAAAGTTAAGAGAGATAGTGGGTGTAAAGGTCTTTCTTAAAGCGTACAAATTATTAAGCAGGATGAATTTGTTCTTTTTAGAGCAACTGCTTGATAAAAAGTCAGAAAATCTTTTTTTGTGACAAGAGCTTAAGGTAGTAAAGAGATTACCAAATAGGGGAAGAAAGGCAAATTGGTTCATAAAGTTAGAGGAGTTACTTTTAACAGACAACACGTCAAGGCAGATAAAGAAAGGGTTTTCAATTAGGGGTGTCTAACAACCCTTTAACTTTGGAATGGAAGTTGAGTGGGGTTTCAGAAGATAAAAGAAAGAAGAAAGTAATTTGTTTTCACTCAGTCCAAGGCAGTAACGTTAATGTTGGCAAGATCTTGGAAAAGAAAGGAAAGTTTCTTTTAGTTCAAACCAAAAATATACACGATAGCAAGAGTAAAGGAACAAAAGAGGGTGCAGACTTTTGTAAAATGGTTAAAGAAGAGTACAACGTGTCAATACATACGAACAAAGCAATTGGTATCATACCTAATGTAGTAGCACAAAATCCATCAAAATACAGAACTCTTCTAAGCCAATTAAGAACAAATAATAAAGAAACTGAAGAGGCTCTTGTATTAGATGACTTCTGTAACACTGTAGACAGGGTCATTATCCAAGATCACATGGTGGAACTAATTCATATGCAAGAGCTAGGTTCTGGTCTAACGAATATGCTCGTTAGTCAATATTACTGTTTGTTCGCGGCAGGCAATATAAGTTTTTAAGTATATACAGATGGTTCTTTAGTTGAAAAGGATGGGAAGAAAGTTATGGGAGCCAGTTGGATATGGCTAGATTCCCTTAAAAACTTAAAAATAGTAGAAGGGAATATAGGATTTGAGGCTTGGCCTTCTTCAACGAAGGCAGAGTTGGTAGCAATTTGGATGGTTTTATTAGTAGCACCAAAGGAAGTAGATATAGTTATTAATACAGATAGTGCGGCGGCAATTGCAAGCCTGGATTCAAAAGTACAGTTAGAGGCATTTTACCATTGGAGTAAATGCAAAAGTTATAGTCTGATTATGAAAATTCACGACCTTTCACAGTCAAAGAAAATTGTACTTAAATTTAATAAAATCAAAGGCCATAGCGGAGAGAAATGGAATGAAGAAGCAGACAAGCTGGCAAAAAAAGGGGCAGAATGCGCCAATTTAGAGAATCTGAAGCTGGAGAACAATATAAGGCTTGACGCTATTCCTATGTGGAAAGGAAGTTACATTGAGATGCCACTTCATCTCTTTATTAAGCGGATCTTTGAGTTTAAAACTGGTTCGGATTTTAGATTCTCAAGAGCCTTAAGATATGTTGAACCAGATGAAAAGGTCGTTAAGCACTCCTGGCCATTGTTTTGGAAAGATTTAAAAGGAAAAATGGGAATCAGATGTAAATTAATGAAAACAAGCAGAAGAGTAGCTTTTCGATTGAAGTGCTTAACTAACGAAGTACCAACACTATCAGTTCTCAAGCGAAGAAGATCAGATATTTACTCTAAAAGCAGTTGTAACCAAGAAGAGGAAGAAACACTCGACCATATGACTGAATGCAAAAGTTACATATTGCATTGGCTTAACATTAAGGAAGCAGCCTTTTCAATTGCAAAGAGAGTGTCTCACAAGAAATATTATCGGAAGTTGATAGCTTTAAGTTAAGAAGGGCCTTATTTGGAACAAGTAGAACCGAGGTTCAAGAGCTAAGGAAAAGCATAATCCGGGGTCTTTTCCACAAAAGGTTTTAGCAAATCTTAGAACGCTTCTAATCACAAAAAAAGCAACGTTGGATTTTGTAGAATACTACAAAGCTTTAGTAGAGAACGGTTTCCATGATCTAGTTTGGCAAACCCGTTGCATTACTGTAGCAAAATGGGAGTCTCAACTGGGCATCACAAGAGATCAAAAAAGAAGGAAGTTGGATTCACACATTGGGAATGAAAGTAAAAGAGCTGTTCATTCATCTGAGAGAGCAGCTTTCGGTGCTCCAGGTCCGTCTACCGTTGCATCAGTCATGAATACCGAAGAAGGAGTGCCAAATCGGAAAAAAGAATCTGAAGTTGAAAGAAGAAATCTTCTGGAAGAAACGATAGGAAATTTTATAATTAATGGCATTAAGCCTTTTTGGGTCAGTTTTTGACAGAGCTGACCACAATCTCTAGTTTTCTGTTGAAAACTAGTGCGACAGGTCGCATCTGGGCGTCTACGGATAGCCAGATAATGCCGGACTTGCAATTGGAGGGTTTATTTATGTAAACTTATTAATGTAGTACCGACAAGACTGTCAAAGTAATAAAAAAAAAAAAAAAAAAGAGCAATTAATTTATTATTATAATTGGATATATTTTAAGCTATTCAAATTATAGTAGATTTAGAAAAAAATTATAAAATATATGTACAAAGTTATTTACAAAATAATTTAAACAATATTTTTCTTATTAATATAGATAATTATTATAATTGTCAGCAAACTAGACTTCCAACTATAACTTCTAATAGTAGAATATATCATATAGCAACTACATTAATTAATAGTATATTTAATGTTTTAAAATTCCATTTATTTCTTCAAATAAATTTTTTCTTTTTAAAACTGGATTAATTTATTAATTTCAGTAAATTAGCTTAATAATGCATTATTTAATAAATTACATAATAATTTAATTAGTTATAATAGTTATAAATTAGAATAGAATAATATTTCAAATATTTTATTATTTTCAACTAAATCTTTAATAGAATCTTTATCTGTTCATATATGATAGTACTCTTGAAAATTAACATATGAGAAAATTTAATAACACTAAGCTTATTGATTTTATTTCTTCTAATTTAAAGAATACAAATGATTATTTGCAAATATTTAATAATCTAATAGAATTTTCAAATATTAAAGAATATTTAAATAATAATAATTATTACACCTATGAATTTTTCTGGTCAATTATACATTTGAAAACTTATTGTATATATCCATCTTTTAATAATATTTCAAAAGAAATTAATCAATTTGTCCCATTACTTGGACCTTTATATATTTCATTAAATATTCAAGAAACATGTTTTATCCATTTTTTAATGAATTATTTAATAATAAAAAAAATTTAACAACAAAACCAAAACCATGGCAAATAAATTTATTACTTTATATTGCACATGCTAAATGGATTAAAATAAAATTTAAAGTTCTTAAAGCTTTTTAAAATTCTAAAAATAGTGGCTTTTATTCAATTTTAAATCTTTTAGATGATATAATACCTTCAACTAGTGTTCTGCAGACCCGATCCGAGATCCGGATCCGATCCAGATCTGTACTCGTCAGATCCCAAAAATCAAGAATCCAGATTCGGTCTGTCGGATTCAGATCTATATAAAGACCTGAAAAGATCCGAAAAGATCCGATCCTTCATATGTAAAGGTTCTTCGGATCCAGTCAGGATCCGGATCCGTATATTTAAACAATGATTCGAATCTATACTTGGACCCAATTTAAAATTTCGGATCGGATTCGGATCTTTAAAAATATCTGTCCGATCTGATCCGTGCGAAACACTACCTTCAACTTTAGATATTTAAACAAATTTATTTAAAAATAATCATTTTGAACATTATTATGAATCAATATTTCAATTATAGATATTTATATAAAGATGTAATCAAAAAAATTATGATAAAATAATACTTGTTTTTTTATTAAATATTTTACACTGGAATGAAAATAAACATCCAATAATGAATATATTTTTTAACAATCTAAATTTACTTGATAAATATCCTATTGAAAATTTTCAGTTTAGTATATAGAAGTTCTATATCTAAATTAAGGTTAGAGGGTATGTAGATCATTTCTATTAATAAATGAGTGACCAAAAATATTTTTATTGCAAATTTAAAAGTTGCTACATATAAAAGTTAATTTTTTACTATATAAATTGTATTTGTGTACTAAGTAAAAATTGTTCGTAATAAAAAATTACATATATCATAAAAATTTTATTAATTTTGAATAAAATTTGATAAAGTTTTTATAGTATCAACTTTTGCGGGGGTGGGGTCTATTCTGCGGGGGCGATCACAAATTGGCCAATCAAATCACGTGTAAACAATAAGTAAAATAGGGTTGTGAAGATAAAAACAACTATATCTTAGGTTCTACTAGGCCAATTTTAATGATTCAACCACCGTTAGAATCAGAAAAACCTCCTCTACAATTTTATTTAATAATTTAATATGGTTACTTAATAAAAATTTTCTTTATTATTAAATATAAAATTTTTAGTAACTAGTTTATTAATAGAAATGATCTACATACCCTCTACCCTTAACAAACCCAATAACTCTTTATAGATATGAAATTTTTCTAAATAATGAAAAATATGAAAATAAATTTGTTTCAATTTTTTAAAAGCAAAACAATATTTATTTTCTAAATCTCAATTAGATTCTTTAGTTTCTAATACTAGTATATTTTTTTTATAATTTTTTACAAAATTTTATCAAAAACAAAATGATTTTAAAATTAAAAAATTAAAAAAGATCAAAAAAATATACTTGAAGTATAAATTTCAGCAATTGAAAAAGTTCTGTAAAAGGAATTCTTCTATTAGCATATTATACATATATACCTTTAAAAAAAAATTATATAATTTACAATTTTGTAATATTATAGATTCAAATATTATTATTTTTTATATGGACATTTATATTATACTTTATATTTTAATAATTTAAATTTTAAATATGATTATTGTTTCAATATTATAAATCATCAATTGAAACAATATCAAATAATTTTAATATATATTTAAAATCTAACAAAAAAAATATAAAAATGATAGAGAAGAAATTAGTAGTAATAATATTATTAAATTAGATAAAGATAATATAGTTGAAGATATTGATATAAATAAAAATAATATTGATACTAAATTTATATTAGCAATAAATAACTTTATTATTACAACTAATAAAAGTGAATTATCAACAAAATTTAGAAAAGTTTCAATTGATCTTTCAAATAATTTAAATCAAAATAATAATAAATCTATTATGATTTTAAATAAAGGAAAAAGAAATACATATCTTATAAATTATTACCTGTAATAGACTTTTTCTTGTAAATCCAAATTTATTAAGTGAATAAATAGTACAAAAAATGAGTAAACAAATCCTAAGGAAGTTGATAATAAAAGAAAACCTAACTAATTAATTAAACTAAAATTGTATCAAGTACGAGAAGGAAATTTTAATGATAAAAAGGCTAAGAAATCAAAACCAAAGATCACAGAAAGATTGTTGCTAACTAGTTAGCAGCAAGTTTCAATAAAACAAGTTAAAACAGTATGCAAAATATACAAATAGAAGTTGAGAATTAAATAGATATCAATAATAATATAGAACAGATTTTAAAAAAGACTAGAACTTTAACATAAGTAGATATAGATATATTGGTAATTGCTGAAGAGAAAAATTTAGCAGATACAAAAAAGAAAGGTAGACAATTTAGCAAAACCCTAACAAATAAAAAAATGATGTTAAAACTAGAAGATCCCAAAACAATACAACAAAAATTTCTAGAACCTGATTTACAACTATAAGAATAGACAAAACAAAACCAATATTTGGCCAATTTACAAACAAAAAATATTTAGAATAATTTACAAAACAAAACAAACCAAAGTGACAATATGGATAATACATCAAACATTCTAGAAGAAATCAAACAAATTAATGATAACACAAATGAAATAGAAAGAAAAATAAACAAGTATTGGATAAAGAAAACTCTATAGATATAAAGAAAACCAAAGAATAGAATCAACAAAAGAAGGAGAGTTACAAAGTAATGATAAAGAAATACAGACAACAATAAATAACATAAAATTAAAAAAGAAAAAAAAGAATACAAAATGTATATATAGTAAGATAATGAATCGAAAAGAAAAAAAATTCAAAAGGCAAACAAAAGAGAAGAGAATTGGATAAAATCAGTAAAAGAAAAATAATAAAAAAAGAAAAAGAATAGAAATTTTTAATAAAAAGTTATAAAACAACAACAGGCTGATAGAAGCTTTTGAGACTGGAAAAATTTTAAAAGAATTGATATGACATAAGATACAACTATTATAATACAAATTAAAATACCAGAGGCAATTCAGTTCAAGTTATATTATAAAAACACTGTATTTTTTTGCTTGTTTACAAGAAATATTGCTATGAAACCAAAACATCAAATAGAATTTTCAATACTCTTGGATAAAGCTATAAATAGATATAAAAGAATATATAATATACCAATAAAAAACAAAACAAATAGAGATCAAATTTTCATTAGTTTAAAAAGGAAGATTGCAGTAAATTACTTCAAATACATAGATTTTTTAAAAATTGTTCCTATAAATTGCAAGTTATATATTTTATTTTTGGAAATTTGCAAAAATAAAACAAAAGCAAAGTCTGAGAACTTAAAACAAAATATTAGGAACTTACTAAAGTAAACAAATATATTACTACCAATGGACCTAGGAGAAATAGATAATAAAATTATAAAAATTATTCCATTTAGATTACTAATAGACAAACAGATATGCAGTAAGGTTGCTAAAAAAAAGTTTCTTATTTGAAAACTTATTAGATAAATACTTTGCAAACCAAAGATATCTGTTATTACAAACCCATTTGAACTACAAACCAATTAATAAAAAATCTAAATTAAGGTTTCTATCAGAGTATTGTAATAAGCTAAGAAGATATTATGTATTCAAGAAATTACTAGAATTATATTTTAATATTACAGATTCAAAACTACTACTTCCAAATACACTACAAGCACTAATAACAGAAATCACCTATTTATTTCTATTTTTGCCAAAAGATAGAACAAACTTTATTTATTTTTTTTTTTAAACTTTGACAATCTTGCTCTATTTATTCGATCAAGTTACCAAGTACAAAATATACAAAATAACATAAAATCTACTTTATAAAACGGGCCGCAACCCGACTACCACAAGGGCGCCTAGGAAGGATTGTCGCACTGGTGTTCGTCAAGTGAGAGTTGCCAAGCTCAATGGCATGGATACCGCTCCCACCTATAACATGGTACCCAGTTACCTTTTCATATTTCCCCCTTCAAAAAAACTTCATCCTTGAGCTCCTCATAAGATAAAGAAAAAGTAAGGGGGAAGGATTAAAAGAGGGCAAAAACAACTAAGCGAAAACCAACAAATAAAACCAAGAGAAAACACAAAACAAGAAAAGCAAACAACAAAAAGAAAAACCAAAGATAAAGAAATTAAAGAAGAGAATATGAAGGTGTTAAAACGTCTACAACACCAACAACATTAAAAATTATATAAAACTGCGTAGGAAATGCCTACCAAAGTATTATATGTACATATAGAAAGCTACGTCTAAAAAAGAAAAGAAATTTATTCATGGGCCCTCTCGGGTCCCAGACCCGACCTTTACTTGTTTGTCACCAAACTCGCTCGTGACGTTCTGGTTCCAATTGAGGATGTATTCCCAATTTGGAAGGAGTAACCACTGCTGATCCTTTGGAGGAAGTAAGCTAGGATGCCCACTTTTTGACAAAAATTTCAAAAAAATTCAAACAGGCGAAGACGAGACTTGGAGAAAATTTAAAGAAGAGTGTAGAAAAATAAAACTCAATTTTTTGATGTTCTCTATTGTTTTACTACAGAAGACTTCATCAACAAAGATACTAAACCTAAACTTTGGTCTTCACCAAAATTTCATGTACAAGGGCACCCCTGCCAGTTATCTTGTACAAAGATGCTCTTGGCTTGCATGCTGAATATGAGAAAGGAGTCTCTAGGGCAAGTAGTTGACCTTTCTAAAAACTGTTTTGTTGTGTTATCCTACAGTACTATTAAACACCTGCAATGCTCCATCAAAAAATATTTTATTTTTTTCTCTGTCAGAAATTTGGTCCAAGTAATTGTCAGAAAGAGTTGTTGATAGTTGGAACAAACTTTAAAAAACATATTTAGTTGTTAAAAAAATACTATTTATTTAAACAAATTCCAAATAATTTTATTAGAACAAAGTGCAGACTATCTCAGTTATCAAAAAAGGTGAAGATACTTTATAAATTTATATTCTTACTAATGATCAAAGATGAAATAACAGAACTTATCAATAAAGCAAAAGACAAGTATTTTATACTAGAACTATTACTATAAAATTATATATACTTAATTACACAGAAAAACCAGATCTGTTTTGGAATCTAAAGAAAATAATAGAAGTTGAATTTAGCATTTCAATCAAAAACTCAAAAGATCTAGTTGCAATAGCTAAACAATTAAATACTACTACTTCTAACAGATACTAGAGAGTTGGTTAAATATGTTTAAAAACAAAAAGGCAGATATGAAAACTAAGCTTATAGAGGAGTTGAAAGAAAGCATAAAAAAAAGCTTTTTAAAAATTAAAATACAACTACTAATTAAAAAATATAAAAAACTAAATATAGCAATAGAAGCACTTTATAATAAATATGAATTTAATCACATTCCCAACTACATTCTAAAATTTCAAATTAAGCAATACCTGAATTTGGTGCTAGAAGCCTATATTCAATAGTTATACAAGCTTTTTTGAAGTTGTTTCAATTTTTAAATAGCTATAACTTTTTATCTAAGTGTTTTTAAAAAAATCTGATCAGTAACTTTGTAAAGCTATATCAGCTCTACATGTGTACCAAATATCTTTTCAAAATCTTATCACTATAAAGAGTTGATGCATTTTGAAAATTGAAATTTTATATGTTTTACATATAAAATTTCAATTTTCAAAATGCATCAACTCTTTACAGTATAAGATTTTGAAAAGATATTTTGTATACATGTAAATCTGATATAGTTTTACAAAGTTACTAGTCAAATTTTTTTAAAAACATTTAGATAAAAAGTTATAGCCATTTAAAAATTAAACCAACCTCAAAAAATTTTTGTTTAACTGTTAAGTATAGGCTTTTAGCACTATAGGACATTTATAACTATGACAATATATAAACAGAAAAATAGTATTCACAGTGCAACTGACAGACTAATTTACACACTGAACAATCATCTGAAAATGAGAAAAAAAATAAAATAAAAAATAAAAAATAGAAAATAGAAGTATAAAAAAAATTGGTATATAATAATTATAGATGATTTTAATTTAAATTTAAAAAGAAAAAGCAAAGCAGAATTTCTAATAATAATACTACCATTAATAAAACTAATAAGCCTGCTAGAGTTTTATTTAATTAAAATACCAATTTGGCAAAAAAGAAAAAGTAACAGTCAAATAGACAATATCTGGCTGAGCCCAGAAATAGCTTTAGACTAGTTAATACCAAGTTTAATAAACTCAGCTATAATTATAAATAGTAACCATGTTATAATACTAACAATATAGCATATAGGATTTAGTATAAAAAAAACAAAAAATAAAAAAAAAGATAAAAAAAATTTACCAATATAATAAACAAGTCAAAAGAACTGACTAAAAAGATTATGCAATCTATATTAGCAACAAAATTGAAGAAAATTACAAAAAGAAAAAAAATAAAGAGTAATCAATAAATAAAAAATGGAATACGTGGAGTACAATTGTGAAAATAGTGACAAATAAACACATATCGGCTACTTATATATTACCAAAATAGTACTACACAATATTATTTAAATAAACAAAATTATATAAAGATTTAATAGATATAAATAAAATTATTAGACTATTAACAAAGTGGTAATTCCTTATGAAATAAATAATATCAGGAGCAAGATCGAGAATAGAATAGAACATATAAAGAAATGCCAGAAGAAAGTATAGTGGAATTGGATTTATTAAAAATCATAGCAGATAAAAAAGAATTAAAAGATAAATGTTAAAAGTAGAAGACAACAATTTAAAAAGCAAGAAATCTGAAAAAGAACTTGAAACAACAAAAGAAGATAAACTTTTATGTAAATAGAAGATATAATAATTTTTAAAATAATACAATTAAGTTGATTAATAGCATATTAAAGAGAAAGAAAAATAGAGTAATATTTGAAAAGTTAATAAAATCTAATAAAGTTATAACAGATCCAAAAGAGATAAAAGACAGTATAAGAAAGCATTTAGATTATAAACAAAAAGGAATATAACAAATATAGATTACTGGAAAGACTAGAAAGTTATATGAACCAAAGAAAGGAATAGCTAAAGAAATATATTATCTATTAATAGTACCAATAAGTAAAGAAGAAGTCAAACAAATGATAAATAATATAGCAAATAAAAAATCAATGGAACCATCTGGAATTTTTAAAGAAATATAATAGAAATACTAACAAACATTTTAATAATTGTATAAGATTAGGAACAATGCTAGGTTTAGCAAGCATATAGGCTATTCCTAAAAAGAAATATTATAATAATAATCTAAAATATACAAGACCCATAATGTTAATAGAATATATATACAAACTGTTTACCAAAATAATAACTATCAGATTAAATAAAATTCTATTAAGAAAGAATATTCTGTTACTATACTATCATATAGTGCTTATACTTCAATTAACAGAAGAACTGATTAGGAAGTTGAAAAACTTATTAAAAAATGCAAAATAAAAGAGAAAGAAGTCTGGTTGTTGTTTTAAAATATGTCAAAAGTATATAACTCAGTTCATATACAACTTCTAAAAAAAGTGATAAGTTAACTAAAGATCTCTAATCAGTTCATTAATCTAATCATGCATATACTAACAAACATGAACAATAAAGTATTAACAGATTTGGGTCTAACTAAAGCATATAGAGTGAAAGATGAAGTAGAAATATTCTTACTAATATTATAGAGGATTTATTATGATCTAATTATAGATAGGATAGATAAAAAATATGAGGAATATATAACAAGTATCCATGTAAACAAAAAAGAAATAAAAATAGTAATATTAGTAATGGTATATATTGATGATACTGTTTGTATTGCAAAATCAAGAGAAAATATAAACAAAATTATTACAACATCCAAATTATTTTATAATTTAACAAATATTAAAATCAACCTGAAAAAATCAGTGCCAGTAATGAACACAATTAATAAAAATAATATAATAGAATATAAAAATAAAAAAATCAAAAACATAAAAAAAACAGAAGTATTCAAGTATTTAAAAGCAGTTTACATATACAAAATCATATATAGAAGCTTAAAAAAAATAGTGAACAAAGCCTAAATAAACTAATACTAGCATCAATAATGAAAAAACAAGCAATATATTTAATAAACCTTGTGATACTACTAAGTAAAGGTCTGATCTGTTCAAAAAATTGATATTCTAAATATTTATTTATTCAATTTTTTAATATTCAATCAAAAATTTTGAATGAATATTCAAATATTCATTAAATATTCATTAAATATTAAATATATTTCAATTTTAAAAAATCATATAACTATCCCACTCAAATTAGCCAATAAAATTGCAAATAAGTTAATAAAAAATAGAATAAAATTATAAAATTATATATATATATAGGTTGTCTCATTAATAGTGATACAACACATATTAATATAGTAAGTAATACAATACATATTAATATAGTAAGTTAAAAATATTTATAAATAATATTTTGTTTAATTATTGTTATTCTAAATATAACTTTTGGGAAAGTATATATTATAATATCAAGCTACAAATATAAATTTATTGTATATAAATTAAATATTTTTTATTATTAATTTATATACAGTATTTATAAAATAATAAATAGTTTTTATATTTATTAAATTTAAACTTTTTTTTTATTATACAAACTATATTTTTTTATACAAAAAAATAAACCTGATTATATTTTGTAGATATAATAAAATTTTTATAAAATTTAAAATATTTTTTATTAACATAGTTTATAGGCTAAAAACTAGTAAATAAAATAAAAATACTAATTTTTAGTATAATATATAATATATGACAAATTAATAAAATTTATAATTAATAAATTTTTAGTTGATATCATTTTAAAATTAGAATTTAAAGGATCATTTTATATAAATATATATATATATAATTCTTTTTTTTTTTTATATATATAATGCAATGTTGCATGAAAGCGGATTTTTATTAGGTTTTTAGATAATACATTCTTGGTTAATGAGAGTACATATAGCCACGTGCAACTTTTGGTTGCCTATTTGAGTAGTCCGTCCGAAGGTTCTACACTATACGCCGTACCTGTAATCTAACTAGGAGATTACCTATTTAAACTCTCTGGTGTCCCCTGTCCTGTATCATCCACCACAATCACACCTACACATAACCTCGTGCTGCTTCAATTGAAGACCACTCAGATCAACATTTGCTATACTACTTGTACTCTAATTCTATAGGTAGTCTAGTAGCATTCCAACTACTGGATTACCCTAGAGAGGGTGTAGTACATACCCCCTAATCTTTCTATGTCCCACACATTTCTAGATTAGGCTTTGAATACCTTCGCAATGGCCGAGGCCACCACTAGCAGTCAGGGCTAACTATTAAACTGCACAGTATCCTTGCTCTTGCAAAGTTCATTCCAATCCCGATACCTACGTCAACCAGTCCTATTACCGATCTCTCCCAAACTACCAAACCAGTTAGCCCGGATGGGTCGTTCTTCCTTGGCTTTAGGTGCCTTTTTTGATTAATTTCCTTGGTTCCTAATTCCGTAGCATAGGACCTTTTCCTTCGGTATATCTCTGGTGGCCAGATTGGTGCCCCACTTGCCCCAGGGTGTTCGTTCAGTTCTTCGGTCTCAAATTTCAGTATCCGCAGTATCATCAAAGATCTTCACTACCTTCTTACTCGGGTCTTGCTAAACAGGTTTCAATTATTCAGATTCCTTGAATTTGTCTGTGTTATGAAACACAACTTCGCTCGAAAGCTCTCATTCGAGATGGTAACCAAGGACTACAGGTAATGTACCCAACCGATCGTTGAATAAATGTTACCAGTACACAGGCCTATTTTTCTAAACCATCTCCAGTGGAATTTGAACTCTAGACCTGTCACTTGGGGGGTGACAACTTAACAACTTCCTAAGTTGCCACACCCTTACATATAATTCTTAAAATCTAAATATATATAGATTTTTAACTTTTTAATCTAAAATAAGCATTATTTTTACTATATAAAATAGTCATTTTTATATTAGTAAATTAGTTTAAATTAGCATTATAAATTATACTATAACTTTTTTTTTACATAATAATCTTATTTGAAATTTTGCAAATTTATTCTTAATAGCTATACCAAGTTACTTGTTACTTGCAAAATAGCACAAAAATATACTTGATTCTAATTAAGTAAATTTTAAAATACAGGAAATTTTAATTTTTTTAATTTTTTTATTTTAAAAATTAAGCAACTTTAAAATTTTTTTAAAAAATATTTATAGAATTTTTTTTATAAATTTATATATATTTTTTTTAAAATTTTAATTCTTTAAAAATTAATACTTTATTATATAGAAACTTTAAAGTATTAATTTCTTGTATCATGCTTAATAAGACAACACATATATTCAATGAATATTCAATAAATATATTCAGTAAAATTTTAAATATTTAAATATTTATTTAGAATATATTTGAATATTCAAATATTTAATAAGAGTAATAACAGATATTATATAATATTTTTTTACTATACCCTCTATCTCCTTCTTTTTACATAAGAGAAATTTGATTGGCTTTAATAAATTTATATATCTAACATAAGAAAATTAGAGACCCTTCTTCCCCTCAGGATATTATATAATATTTGTTATTATTCTAAATATTTGAATAAATTATTTATTAGATCAGACCTTTAGGGTACTGATATTTATTACCTAATATCCATTTATTATAGAGGCTTACTCTATAATATATTTGGTTAAATTTAATTGGCTAAAATTTTTTATATAAGATAAGATTTTGCTTGACCCCCACTCTCTAAAATATTATCTAATAAATGTTAGCGCTCTTACTACTAAGAACAATATGCAGAATACAAAGTTGCTATTTAACAAAGAGTACAATAAAAAAGATAATTAATGAGTACATGAGCATTGTCAAAAAGAAAGCAAAGCTGTTAAAAAGAGTGCCAAATTAAGTATTATTCTATTCAGATATATATGAATTAGGAAATTTAAAACAAGTACAGAATTAATACTTGATGAATTATTTAATAAAGAGAATAAATTCTGTAAATTTCAAAAAGTTAATACTAAAAATACAATTACAACAACTGCAATGGGCAAATGAATCTATTCTCAAAATCAAACTAATTTTTCTAATAAAAAAACAAACATATATAGTACAAGCAATAATAGCAATATATAAGATGCAAATCTAATAAACAAAAACAATAAATGAATAACCAATTACAAGAAAAAAAAGAAAATACTAATAAATTATATACTAGCAAAATTAGAAAAACTACAAGAGTTAAAATGAAAATTGAATATACAAGATGTGCATACAATAAATTAATTTTTAATTATAACAATATTAAGGTGAATAATTGAAAAAAAATTTATAATAATATAAAAAGGATACTGAAAGAAAGAGAACTAGAATAGCTTAAGATATTAATCAAAGCAATTGAAAAAACTAACTACTCTAACAATACATTATGCAACTCTAATCCATTTATATTAATTATTGGAAAAAGAATAAGAAGAACAAATAGATAATAACAAAAGAGAAGGAACTAGACAAAATAACTTGCATGAAAGGAGAAATAGTAAAGATAACTTATTGGATAGCGGATAAACAAAACAAAGTAACAAGATGCAAAAAATGCAAACTAAATAATAAAAGTCTAAAAATGAAGAGTTGTGCATTTGTAGATAAAGAAAAAAGTAAATAGATAACAAAATGTTAATCTATGCTAATTTAGAAAGTTTAACTAAAGTAAAAAAAAATAGAAAAAAAAAGACAAAAAAAATAAATAAATAAGTGAAAAGGTTTGCAAATGTGATAGATAATATACTAGAACTAATATGTGAAGAGCTAACAAATATCAATTTTGAAAAAAAAGAATTAATAGCAGAAATTGTATTAGACAATGTAATATGGAAAAGAATTACTAAACCAAATATAACAATAAAAGTAAATTATAACAAAAGTATATGGCACGTAATAAACACAAGTTCACTATTAAAGATACATATACTGTTAATAGATTCATTGTGATAATTAGTTCAATGAAAAAAAAGCTAAAATAATAATAAAAACTAACAACAAACAACTTAAAAAAAATAAAAAAATTGAAAGATCTACAAATAATTTCATTCCCAGACTACAAAAAAAAGACCATAATAGTATACTAATATGCATAAAGGTGAAGAGAGAAAGACATAAAGATAATGGTAGATAAAGAATAAAAAAAATAAAAAAAAAATAAAATAACAGAAATTAAATTTAATCTACGAAAAGTATTGAATAATTTTAATATAATGATAAATACTTTTATACTTATATTCTTATAAATTAATGTAAATAAAATGAAATTAATTAGCAAATATTACATCTTGAATATCTTATTTTAAATATTTTAAATTAATAAAAAGTTTTCATATTTACATATAATACTAATTATAAAAAATCAATTAAAATTGATTGTAAATGATTATAACTTTAAAAATTTAATTTAGAATACTTAAATTAATAAATATTTTTTTAAAAATAAGATGAATTAATTGAACCTTCTTTTAATTATTGTGTTTGATTAAAAAAAATTGATAATTTCTAATTCTGATCTTATAAGAATTATTACATGATTCTAGCAAATTAATTTGTTTATTACTGAAAGAATCATGAAATTCCAGTAAGTTTTAGATACTTTGTGCATCCAAAACATGTTCTAGGATATAATTTTTGATTATTAGAAAATTTTTTTATTTTTTGAAAAAAAATATATGTATACTATAAATATATATAATATATATGTACAAGTCTTTATATAAATATTAGTTGCGAAACTCTTTCTGTTAATCACTTGTACACAAATTTTTCCAATCTAAATATTAAAAAAAATCTTTATAAGTTTAAAATTTATTAAGATAACTTGGTTTTTACTTCTAAATAAACTTGCTCTTCTTTTAAAAATACATATAATATTAAAATTTTATTGCAAAAACCTTCAAACTCATTGAGTAAAGGCCTTTTGGCCTAAAATTGTATTTTTTCAAAATACATTTAAAACAGCCTTTTTAATCTATTTTGCAAAATAAGAAAAAGATAAAGAGCACACTTTTCTCGTCATAACAAGCTATATTTCAGGCTTGTAGCCCTTAATTTGACTGAGATATATATATTATACTTTTAACTCTTTTATACTTTTTTTTTTCTTTTTTTTTCCTCTTTTTTTCTATTGCAAAAAACCCCTATAGGCGTTTTTTGTACAACTTAAAACTGTGCTACCCACATTTTTAACAACCTGAAATTTATTGGTTCTTAATTAATTATACAAATTATTAATTAATTTTACACAAAACAAATATTTATCTTTTGTAACCTTTTGTAACCTTTCTAATTTATACAAAGGAACGTTACCTAAATACACATTTTTGTACACCTTGTGTAGCACGTGATTTGTGTAACACGTGACCTGAATATCACGTGACCAGAAAATCACTTGACTTGTATAACCTATACTAGATTCTCTGGTATTACGTTACATGAAACAAATTATACCTTTTTGTGAAGCTTACAACAATTTTTACTTTGCTATTCTATCCACTAAATTTAAACTTCTCTTCAACAATTTTAAATATTGACTCTACTTATAATCAAAGTCTTATTCAAATTAAACATCAAATAATATTATTCTAGTATGCCTACTTTAACATCCCAAGAACCTGATACTTTAGATCTCGACTTCTTTTACAAAAATGTTTCTGGAACTTATGGATCCTATGGAGTCGCTATATATGAAGATAATCCACTAATTGTCAAACCAATCCAAAAAAATTTCTATCTAACAACCTGCTTTGATACAAATCTTCATTCTATAAAAAATGCAAAGGCAACAAATTTTTTTCCTGCACTACTTTCAACTGCTATAGTTTCTTGTATTTGCAAAAAATACCATACTAAATTCATAGCAGAAAATAACAAAACCTACAACTCTCCACAAGATTCTAGTATTAGTCCAACTACATCTAATAAACAAATAAAAAATCTTATCTGACAACTTAATACTACACAACAAACAATCCCACCATCTCCAAGTTCTCAACATAAATCCACTTTAACTAACCCTACTAATCCCTCCTCACCTTCACCATCTCTACATATTCACACCTGCCCAAAATGTTAGTATGCAATTAGTTGTAAAATGGCTAACAGTCAACATTACCCACAAGGTGATGTAATTAAAGAAGGAGAAGACTATTATCATTCTAGTTGTATAGCTAATACTTCTGCACTCTCTTCTACTATTGCATCTAACCAAGCTTTTCTACAACAACAATTGGAACAAATACATAATACTTCTACTTCTATTTCTAATACCTCTACTACTGAATTATTTTCTAATATTTCTTCAACTAATACTACTTCCTTACCTAAACAACAACAAAACTCTAACCTATCTCAATCTAACAAAAATACTCAAGATAATCCACTTGCTAATTCATTTTCACTTACTCCTCTAGAAACTTTATCAACAAAAAATATTCATACTAGTAGTATGAAAATTAATCTTCCTACTGATTTTCAAGATTCTCCTGCTACAAATCAATTTCTTAACAAAGATACAAACCAAACCCAGCCTACTTCTACTCAATCCCAAAACCTACCATTGAACGAACCAAAACCTAAACCAAACCCATCTTATGATTGGTTACTTAATTTTCCTATTACTGAAGAAATGGAACCTAATAAGAAGTTCCAAACTAAACTCTCTCACAAACTTTTTGGTTTTCTTAAAAAACACCTTTTTGACTTCTTTTCTGGAAAAAAAATCAAATCAGAAAAAAAGAACCAACCAGCTTACAAAGCATCCTTCAAACATCTTCACCGTTCAATGGCTGGCCAACGTCCTGATTTCTTAATAGACCTTATTTTCGAACACAACTCTGATATTAGCAAAAATGCTACAATACTATTTGACTATCTCGAATCCACATTCAAAAATATTACCTTACAGTTTACAACAATTTTATTCAAAAAACTCAACTATAAAGAAATATTTGCTTCTCCAGTTACTGTACCACCCTACAAAGTACAAAACTGACTTCAACTATGTCTTAATCTAGCCCGTCTACACCTTTATCTTTCAAATAACTATCAAACAATCAACTACAAAAAATTTGCTGAGGACTTTGAATTTAGACCTAAATATCCTAAAATTGAATCTACTATTGAAAGTATTGATGAAAACAAACCTTTTCTTGAAATCAAATCCAATTCCAGATTTAATATCCAACTTTTATTTAATATTCCAAAAACTACATTTTTACAAAGCTACCATGTCCCATCACTATTTAACTCATTGGATTACTACAAAGAGTGGTTTAATAGATTTTTTCCCAACTACACTTGCCAATTCACTACTCCACCAAATGAAAAAGATACCTATGTCTTACTTAAAAATAAGATCCGTCGACAATTTATTTTTCAACTAAACAAATTTCTACCGACTAACTTTGAATTTCAAGAACCACAAAAACCGCTACAACGACAACATGAAGCTACCAAAGCCACTAACTTTCTTGTGACAATAAAAACTGTGAATATATGGAAGGAAAAAACTTACACAAAAGAGACAAACTATATAAAGACATACTTGAAAAATCTTACTCTATCTATCCTAAAAAAGACACAGAAGCTTTGCATGAACCTAAACTTGATCCATCTATTTTTCATATAGATGGAAAATATGAAGCTACTCTTAAGCAAACTATACCAACCAAAGTACTTGAAAACTTAGCAAAAGAAGCAGAAGAAAAAGCCTGCAAATTAAACAATATTACCTCTAGTCCAAAACGCTGTAGATTTTATTTTTATAAATATCTTGCCCTTTATCACCAAACTGCTTTGGAAAACCATAATATTCCTAACACATCCAAACAAGAGGCCATGAATAAGGCTACACATACTGTTATTGATACTCACTTTCTTGCTAGAATTATTACATACTTTGATTGTATCAAAGATCAAACTCACACCTTTTCACAAATTGCCAAATATTACAAAGAAACTGCATATATAGAAGCAGAAAATTTTATAAAACAAAAATTTAATCTTAACTTTCAACCTATTACATATCTAGAAGCTCTTTTTCTAGATCATTCTTTTCATTAAACTTGTCTTTTACAAACAACATAAATGCAGCCACCGCCTTATTAAAAGATGCACCCATTGCAGTTAATAAGGAAAATGATGTAAGTAGGCAGGTGGATAAGCCTATTTACAAGAAGATCCAGGATAACGACGGTCAGATCCAACGAACAGGACAGACTATGGATACCTGTGCAGCTGTGAGAGCCGAGCCTAAAATGGTAAGCGACCTTGTAAAAGACACAAATATCTCCTCAGATAACATTACATCATATCACTCTGAGGAAACTTGCTATAATCTTTTTCTACAAAAATACAACCTTCCTCTACTTTCAAAACCACAAACTCTTAAATCTTTTATTAAACACCTGCTTAAACAATCTTTTTTCTATCCTTATAAGATATCTATAAATACAACTACACTAGAAACTCATATATATCTAAGTATTAAAGACAAACTTCTTCCAAATTATACTTTACTATCACCTAACCAATTCCCTATCTATTATGACTCACCTATTAAATTTTCATCCAACAACTACCAAGAAAATAATCTCCCTACTTCTACAACAACTCCTTATATAGCTAACTCTACATCTTCTAACTCTTCTACCCTAAAACTCAATATAGCAACACATAATGTACAAGGCTATAATACACCAACTAAAAGACAACTTTGGGAGGAATTCTGTCTTAGGCACTGGTATAATGATCAATAACTCTTTAAAATTCCATATTCACAATATTCATACACATCCTGGTGGAGCTATTGCAATTGATTTGTTTTTTAAACATGACTTCAAATTTAGAATAATATCAGTCTATCTTTCTTCAACAAACCAGCAATATTATAACCAAATACAAGATAAAGTAATAAGCTGGATTCAGCAAGCTCTATCTCTGAATCTGCACCCTATTATTCTTGGAGACTTTAATGCCTCTAATACTTCTTACCAATCAACATCCAAATTCAAGCTATTATCCTACCTCTACAATAATAATATGTATGATCTTGCAGACCATACTAACAATCTACAATATACTTGGCAATGCAACAATCTGTGCAGCCGTATTGACTACATTGGGCATATGATTCAATTATTCCTTATCTCACAAACTTTGCTCTTCAAGAACTACTATCTTCTACTAGGAGTGATTATCTTATTCTTATTTCTAGTTGGGCATTTCCTTTTGCACTTTCATCAAAACTTCGACACAAAACTTGATGCAAACGTAGAATTTTTAACTATAAATCTATGACCAAAGAAAAATGAGAAGAGTTTTCATCCCAAACTCCAAACAAAATTCAGTCACTTAATACCCCATTATCTATACATACTACAGAATCCCTAGAATGTACTTGGCACAAAATCCAAACAAGTATTATTAGTTCTGCTCTTCAAATTATACCTAACAAAAAATTTTCTGTCTGAAACTTTCATCATACCTTTTCCCCCAAAGTGACAAACCTTCATCAAGATCTCCAAATTATAGGAAGCATTATGAAACAAACTAAATATGCACTGTCCTGCAATTGTACACTACCTCCTAATATCTATTCACAAATTTCATATATTACACAATCTCAATATTCCACAACCTCCTTTACATAACCAAAACCTTACTCAATGGCTCAAAGAAACTAAAATTGCTTGGAAAACACTATATAATGCAAGGAATATTGAAAACTCTCAGTATTTACGACACCACATCAATTCTGCTATTAATACCAAATGTGAAAGAATACTTACTCAGCCTACTAAAATGATTAATAGTATACTCAATCGTCATACTGATCCTGTATATTTTGATAATATCAAAACAGAAAATGATATTATTACTGATTCACCAATAATTAAAGAATATATCCAATCACACTTCCATCAATGGACAGCTCACAATCCATATAATCAATCTATTTTTCAAACAGAATAGCAATCAGAGTACAGACCTTCTCCAACTATTCTTTTTTCCTGGTATGACACAGTTCTCACTAAAATTACTGCTAATGAAGTTACTAGTACTATAACACAATTTTCAAACAATAAAGCTTGTGGGCCTTCAGGTATTAGCTACGAAATGCTTAAACATTGTGGAACAAAACCAATTATTGCAATTACAGCTCTTTTTAATTGATGTATTCTATCACAACAAGTTCCAAAACAATGGAAGGACAGTCATATTTTTCTGATTTCTAAAAACCTACATTTGATGGAAATCTAAATAACACATGCCCTATTAGTCTTATTGAACATATTAAAAAACTATATACTAAAATCCTTACTAGCCGCCTTAATAATACCCTTTTATCATACAATATTCTCAACCCACACAATTACATTGCCTTGCCAGGCAATAGTAAAATATTCCTATTCATATTCTCAATAACTTTATTGAAGATGCAAACTGTAACCAAAAAAAAATTTGGCTTCTCTCTCAAGACATTAGCAAAGCATATGACTCTGTTAATCTTAATCTTCTTGAAAAAGCACTTTACCGACTCAATATGCCCTCTCAGTTAATTAATATTATCACCAACTTACTTACTGACCGGTCAAACTGAGTTATTACTAACTTGGGACTTACACAACCTTATGAAGTACAAGATGGTATAGACCAAGGTGAAACTATAACCCCACTACTTTGGTGAATTTATTATGATCCTCTTATTAGCAAAATTTCTAGTACATATACTGGTTACACTAGTTCTGCTATATGGACTACAACAATATCACCTCCAGTATTCAACAAAACAGAAGCCTCAGCTTCAGTTATAGCATACATGGATGATACTCTATGGATTGCACAATCCTTTCAACAACTACAACAAATTATACAAACTGTATCATCATTTTATCAAATGACCAATATTAAAGTTAATCCACACTATAACTCTAACAATATTATTTTCCTATCACATCAAACCTCTCTATCAAAAACTGCAATATATAATATAAAACCTTTAGACTCAGGCTTTACACAACTACTACCCAATACCTTTCCTTCTTCAAATATCTTCTCATCATTTAATCTGCTCTATAACCAAATTAGCATATCTAATAATCCAATATATATTCAAATTGATTACAAAGAAATTCTTGCTCTAATCCATATATTCAACCTTACCAATACCACAACTTCCTCTCAATCTATACCACAAATTTATATCCCTACACAAGAAATACAACTTATATATAATATAACCAATCATACCACCTATCAACATTAGCTTACTAGCCTCCTACCACTTATTCATAACCTTAATTCACAGGAACTTCACTTTTACACTAAAGCCTTAATACAAAACACACAATCATTAAACATCAAATCTGGAATTGGCTGGATCTGTGAAAATAACACTTCTATCAAATTTAATGCAGCAACTAATTCATACTCTGATACAACACGAACTGAACTTGAAGCAATTATTT
>QKWP01000397.1:201025-218782 GCA_003550325.1 Gigaspora rosea | reverse complement strand
ATACAATTATACTAACTTTCAACTTTGCCAATCCAAATCATTTCGAATTAAAAACTTACTTCATATGCTCCCTACACTACCTTATCTTAACTCCTTAAATTTTACAAATTCTAAATACATAAAATGTATTTCCTGCAACCAACCTGAAAGCCAATTTCATTGGCTACTTTGTACTAGATATAATAATATATCCCAAATCATTTATAACACTATTACACAATTCTCATTCTCAGATCTCTCAGATATAACAGAAATTCAGATTCAACAACTTCGTACAAATCTTATTAATCACCAATGCTTAAATCCTAATTACAATCTCCCCTTCAATACCCCCTCATTTATAACTACCATTCAAGGCTTTATCCCACACCCATTAATTAATACAATATCCCAATATTCTTCTTACAAAATAGCTTCTAATATTGCTATTAAAATTCTTCTAAACATCTCTTATAATACTTATGAACAACTTTGGAAACCTTACTGTGCTAATCTTGCACAATGGGAAACCTCTCAAAACTTTAGCTCAACATCTACTATTCTTCCAAATCTACATACTTCTGTATATAAACATACTAGAATTCACTATACCTATAGTTGCATCTGTGGTCTCCCTGACCAACTACATGATGAAGATACAAACACATGTCCACCTACTGGTCGTGCACTTCGAAAAATTGATACCTGGTCCTACCAATGGATCAAATACAGCTCAAAACTAATTCTATACTCTATATCCAAATCTAGATGAGTTTTAACCACTCTAGTAGGTTTAGGTTGCAGATAAATTAGATAATATTAATTTTGTCTATAGTCTGAGTCTCAACTTTTTTAAAAATATTCTTGTAATATTGAGAAACCCTCGAGGAATCTCATACAGTTTATCAATAAAGATAGAGGCAAAACCTCACCTTAACAACAAAAAAAAACAAAAAAAAATAAATATTAGTTGCGTCATCAGAAGTAATATTATATAGAAATTAGAAATCAGAATCATCAATTTCTTTTTTTTTAATTAGCAAATTTTACAGATTTTTGCAAACCACAATAAATAAAAATTATAAATATACAACATGATTTTTTTTAAATTTATAATAATGGAAAAAAGAATAATTATATTAAAAAATTTTATCATTAAAGATACCAAGTAAACCTTAAATATTCCTTAAATAAATAATCTAATATATTTTTATAATATTTTAAGATTTATAAATAAATTTTTTATTTAGAAATAACAATTCATTTTTACAACTTCATGCTCAAAAATCTGGCTATAAAAGCTAAACAGCCTTCATACC
The DNA here is from genome assembly GCA_003550325.1 of Gigaspora rosea. NCBI lineage: Eukaryota > Fungi > Glomeromycota > Glomeromycetes > Diversisporales > Gigasporaceae > Gigaspora > Gigaspora rosea. The sequence continues at coordinate 217,484 of QKWP01000397.1, read as the reverse complement.
TTAGCACAAACCTGATAAAATCAACACTAGTATTAACTTCTCCATGTGCTTGTGTATTTGTTGAATTATTCCACATTTTTATATAATCAAATGATGGGGTTTTATGACTTATAATCACTAGTTTAATCAGTAAAGAACCCCAATTTTCTGGTATTGCATGTTATTTTTTTAGCAATGCCTGTTATTTCCCTAGTAATGCTTGTTATTTCCCCGAATGCACTTTAAATTCTTTCAAAATACTAGTTATGATGCTAGTTTTTAAAATTCTTCTGAGAGAATAAATACAGTACTACTTCATTCAACTTCATTTGCTAGTTTTTTTAAACTGAATAAAAATCATTGCTAGTTTTTAGAATTCATTTGAATAGTATAAAAATACTATTTAATTTTTTAATTGTTAAAGTCTTAAGGCCACATAAACTTAATTTTTGGTTCTCATAACCTGGCCAAGTCATATTTTAAAATTTTTTGAAAAATTTTTTTATATGTTTTAATAGCCAGGTAGAATTTCAAAAAATTTTTTTAAAAATTTTATAAAATTTAAAATTTTTTATATATAAAATTTTTAAATAAAGTCCAGGTGAGCAGGCATTACTTTATTTATTTTAGTATTTAATACTATAATGCTAGGTTATTATTTTTTAAACTTAAAATTTAAATTTTTAATTTAAGAACTTTTAAAAATTTTTAAATAAAAGTCCGGCCTGTTGGGTCTTTTTTTTTTTTTTTATGTTATGAGGACCAAAAAATTAATTTTATATGGCCTAATATTTATTAAATATAAAATCTTATTACATTTATTTAAAATTAATTTTAATATAACATTAATATTATTGCAATTACTAATGTTAATTTGAGGAATCAAACTATTATTTGGAAGATTTATTATTATCTTCATTATGTAATTCGGCACTTGCTTGTTTTAAAGTAATTCATGCTCTAACTGTTTTACATTGGTAATCGTAGAAATATCATAATTCAAATTAATCAAATCCAGGTTTTGGTATTCTTTATAGTATTTTTGACAGCCTAATGGTGTAACCTAGAATCAATCATCCAACTTGTTATTAGAAAAGTTTTTTCAGGGTTATCATGTGAGCAACATTTACATCAGGTAGGTTCTGTGCATTATTACTGCTACTATTAATTAAAGTATTAATTAATCTAGAAGCCTTTGAAAACAAGTTTTATTTATTAAGTGTATTATAACAAAAAAACAATGAGTATATAAATATAATAAAATACCGGAACAAAACTTTCTTGTGAGTTACTTTAAATGTAAAAAAAGTAAGATCAGCAAAAAAAAATTCTATATATCATAAAAAAAAGCTTATTTATATAAGTCGTAAAACATCGTCATGACATCATATGAAACAAAGAATAATTCTTTTATTTCCCACTGCGGGGAATAAACTGGTAAATCCAATCAACTGGGGCCTGAAGGGTCCTAGTTGATTGGGAATTTACCTCTTATTCCCGCAGGAAATAAATAGTACTTATTCGCAGCCCATTTTCAAGATTGTTGCTAGCTGGATACTCTAATAAAACATACTTATGCACTATGAAATTGAGCATAATGATTAAATATTTAATACTCACACAAATCACTAGTAATAAGATAAAATTATAAATAGTGGACGTTCATTATTTGAATAACTTAATACGTACACCTTGTACTTGATCTAAATAAAATAATATTCATAAACTTAGATTAATAAATATTTTTCATTACATAATAACTATCAACTTGAATAACTTAATTGAATACTAAATAAATAAGTTCTTCACACCTACACACTAAATTATGATGAGTAAAAAAAAAGTAAGTGATAAAAATATTTATTAATTTGCACATATTAGATATTATTTTAAATACTTAAATTTTTAATATTACATACAAATTATGATAAAATAAAATTATAAATATTGGTATGAATAGCTTATACTCGATCAAATAATAATATCCATAAAATTTGAATTAATAAATATTTTTCATAATCACATACTAACTACGATTGTAAATAATCATGGGCTTAAAATAATATATAGTTATGAGCTGGTTAAATCTTATAAATAATTGGTGATTTTACTCAGGAGCATATTTTTCGAAAATGAAAAATTATAATATTCATGCATATATATATATATACAATATAATTTATATTATATAATCATAATTTCACTTAGTATATCAGAGTATAAATAGTAATCAGGTTTCACCTCGTCATAAAATAATTATTGCACGTAACTAGAGTTTGGATGTTTTTCGATTCAGAATTTATTTAATTAATAAAAATAATTTTAATCTAATTTATTCGATAATATCCAGTTTGTGCCTGCAATGGTGGGAATAAAAAGTAAAAGACCAGTTATTTCCCTAGTAGGAAATAGCTGGAATTTATTATTCCCACTATTGCATGTATGCACATGCACATACCCCTTTACCCCATCCAAAAACCATCTATCCGCCCCACCCTTCCATCTGTAAAGTCCATCTATCTACCCATTATCTACCTAATTTAACCATTAATCCATAAAAACATCAGTAAATAAATAGAGCAAAGCATTACGATAAAATCTAAATAATAAATAAATAAAAAATATAATTANCCATCTATCCGCCCCACCCTTCCATCTGTAAAGTCCATCTATCTACCCATTATCTACCTAATTTAACCATTAATCCATAAAAACATCAGTAAATAAATAGAGCAAAGCATTACGATAAATTAAAGGTTTTAAAAAGTTTAAAAATAATTATTAAATTAAACTAATAATAAAAAAAAGAATTTAACTAATTTTAACACCTGGTTAAAGTTATAAATTTTAACCACCCTTTATTTTTATAGAAGTTTTTTATATAAAAAATTATTCTTTAAAGATTAGGGTTAGGGTAAGATATAGGTATATTAAGTTAGAGGATGGATTGATTATTTATATGCAAAATTAGATGCCAAAAACTTTTATTTAATGGCCCAAAGCTAGTTTTTGTAATAAAATTTTGCGATATTGATAATTTTTTGATTTTTTTCTAAATTTTTTTAAAATTTTCTTTATTTTGTTACACAAGATCCTGCGATCTGATTGGTAAATTATAGGTGGTTACATCACCAGGGGGCAAGTTAGCAACACTCTAAAAAAATTGTAATAATTTAAATAAATAAATAAATACTGGTAAATAACATAATTAAGTAAAGAGTAATAATTAAAAAAAAAAGATATATATATAATTTATAATAAAAAATTAAAAGTGAAAAATAAAAAAAAATAAAAACTGTTAAAAAAACTAAATAATAAAAAAGAAAAATAAAAAAATAAAACCATTAAAAAAACAAAATAATAAAAAAAAAAAAAAATTATATGTATGGTGTATTAAAAAAATTTAAAAAAAAAATAAAAAAATAAATAACCGTAAAAAAAAAATAAGCAATTAAAATACGTACGGTAATAAAAAAAAAATTAAAAAACAAATTACATAAATAACTGTAAAAAAAAATAAAAAAAATCTTTAAAATACGATATAAAAAAAATTAATTGAAACTACAGACATGTGCTTTATTAAACACAGCCAAATGTGGCATAAACATGTTTTAATAATTCACATGTCAGTCTTTTATATACATATGTGTATGTATATGTAGAAAACCTGTTCACGCAAATTTATATGCATGAGAATTTTTTTAAAAATAACTCCCAAAAATAAGCTACTCTACGTTAAGTATAGATTGCTTAAAATCTATATATTGAAAATAAGCTACCTCAATTTTTTTGAGGTCAAAATCGTCCAAAAAAAGGTAGCTTATTTTCAGGAATATACGGTATTTGATCACTTAAGAACAACCCTATTTTATAGTTGTAGAATTTTTATATGTGGTCGAATACTTTGAATAGTATTACAGATTCGATAGATTTGGTTTTGTATCTGAATTTAGATCGAATTCGAAGGAAATCAGGTTTATATCCGAAGGTCAAATCCGGTTTCAAACTCTACACATAACATATACAATGCATAATTAAAGCAAACAAATAAATAGTTTGATTGTTATTTTTTTTGTACGAATTAATAAAAGATTAAAGTGAAAGACAAACTAAGATTAAAGTGAAAGACAAACTAAGATAAAAGCAAATAGAATAAAACTTTACTTTTAAAATTATATAGTTTAATTTTTTAAATGTATAAAAACCAAATCATTTACAATAATGACAATTCAGTTTCAGTTCCTTTTGGATGTGTAGCTGAATGGTATATTTTACAACATCCACTTTTTACAAAATACTCATTTAAAATCACAAAGTCACGTAAAAACATCAAAATTAATACATGAAGAGTTAATTGAGCTTTGTCGTATAGATGGTGCAGTTGATTTTGCAGAATGGACAGCTTGTTACAAACAAAAATCAACAAACCGTATTGATGATATTTTAAGGCTTACAACTAAGGGTCAAGAGTATATTGAACAAATTCAAGCTGGAGTTAAAAAAGACAAACTATGTTGGTCATGGGTTATGTATTGTGCTGATGACAGAAAACTTGTCAACACCAATGTGGCAGTATTGGTGAATGTTTACTGGGATGTTCAAATTACAATCTACCAAATAACTTAAAAAATGGTAATGATATGCATCATTGCTCTGTTTGGGTTTATTCTTTTTCACGATTATCATATCTTAATTCAAGTCATCAACTTCGAATTAAAATTGAAGGAATACATTATCCTCCTAATATGTTAATGACTAATACTCTGAAAGTTACAAGAACTAATTTGACACGTCAAATTCAAGATCAAATTACAATTAATCATCTTACAGATCATCAAACAGCAAAGACAATTAAAGGAAAATTACTATTTTCATTAAATGGTGCTAGTGAGAAAGAACTAAGCAAAGCATTATTAAATAGTAGAGAAATTTGTGATAATAAAAAATTGGAAAGATTCATTGTTCGTGAGAATAGAAGACTAAAAGATTATGCAGGCCCATGGACGATTTTGCATTATTTAGTTGAAGAAATTTTGAAACCAAAAGGTTATATTTTATATTATCAACAACCAGATCTATCTAAATCTGAAAATTCTGCAGAACATTACTATCAGTTGACAGTATCTGATGAGTTTTGGTTACGCAATGGTCAGGATTTTGGGCTTGTTTTGGTATTGATGGAAAGTACGAGCTTAATATTGATCGTGCTCCAGTTTTAACTATGGTAGTTAAAAATAGTGCACGGCATGGAACTCCATTAGCGTTTGGTAAGTTTATATATTTATAAAAAATTACTGCATTACTATATTATATTTAATAATAATAATTATTATTATTATTATAGGATTGAGTAATAAAGAGAACAATTGGTCAATACGATTAGCAATTAATGTAGTTAAACAGAATATCCCTTGTAATGATCCCACATGTGAGCATTCATGGTATTATGAAGATCTTCCAAATAATAAAGGGTTTAGAAGAATTCGTAATTGTATTAATCAAGTATGGAATCCATATGCAATGATTGACAAACACTACCCTACTAAACTTGGAGTAGTATGTGGAACCATACTTTGCTGGTTTCACATTATGCAAATATTCGGTAATAATTTAAAAGAATGAAATTTCCACATTCATTACGGTTAGTTTTTTTCTACAGTATTACAATTATATATGTAATAGATAATGTATTAATTTTTTATACATATTTAGATATATAATCGCTTTGGGATTTAAAATGGTTAGCCGATGCTGTACTGAAGAAAAAGCATTCGAAATGGCAAATTATTATAAAAACTTTCTTAATGCTCTTCCACTTACTCAAGATCAGAAAACCTCATTAACTAAGGACTTAGATAATAATTGGATGTGCAATTAATGGAGATTACAATTTATTGATGCTGGTCACCTTCCAATTAATCAAAAAAATTTAATAACTACCAATAATTATACTGAAAGAATAAATCGTACAGTTGAATCCCGGTTATCAGGAAAACAAACTGTTGTTACATTTATTGAGCATCTGTATGGACTAAAATTGATGCGTGAGAATTTAAAATAAACAAGGAACGGGTCAAATTACTTATGAGGCTGGGTTGGTTACAGTTTTTAATACACAATCAATTGAACAAATAAGTTAAATAGCCTAGTATTGTAATATATAAATAGTATATGATTTAATATACTGTATTAATATTATAAAACTATTACAGCAAAATGAACTATCCAAAATGACCTCAGATATGAATCGACATTTAAATCAAGGAAGGTTATATTTTCTCTTAGGATTAGTTGAACAATCGGACAATCCTGACTGTTATTATATTAAAAAACAGCATGAATTAAAAATTATCGACTCATATGCAATGAGGAATTAATAGAATTAGAAAAAAAAATATTACTTATCTTCAACCGATGATGGAGCTGCTATCTGATAATTGTAACGTTGCGTTCTGAAATGGATTCTATACCACAAATATTGTTACAGGGGAATGTCCACAATGTTTAGATTACATCTGGAATGGGCCATTTTATGATTTCTGTAAACATTGTTACGCCACAAGAATATTTTCAACAGCACAAGTAAATACTGCGAATGTGGTACATGAAACAAAAAATAAGCTGGTTAGCTTTTTCAAAAACAAAGAACGAGTTATACCTTCTGATCAAAAAAATAATACAATTTATCTTGGGTCTACAGAGGAAGCATATTAAGAAATAGTTAACCTTTATAATTTTAAAGGTATTTGTATTACTAATACTAAAATAAACGTTCTTTATTACTATATAATAAAAATCGATCTAATTTAAATATTATAGGTGCACAAATTTTTTATCCTTTAAAAAAATATTCAACCGCTTGCACTGATCCTTTCCGGCCATTGGAATTAAGCCAAAAGCAACCAGTAAATAATAGTGCGCCTCCAAAACCATCAGCAAAACCACGCAAACCTAGCCGCATTCTATGTTCAATTCAACCTCAAGATATGAATTATGAAGTTCCACTACCTTCAGTTCAAAAAAGAAAGACAACAAGTATAAGAAATGCAAAACGAAAGATTAAAGTAACTATTCACTTTATTTAATTACTTAGAATTACAATTATAATTTTTATTATTTCTTTAATTATAATAATTTTTATTTTAGAATCAACATGATGAAACGTATTATTCATCAACCTCTACTTTAACTTTACAAGCTAATGAGCATAACTCAGAAACCGTAATGCCAACTAAAACCTTTCAACAACTGTCTAAAACACTTTCTGTAGTCACTTTTCAATCGGAACCAATGGTATTTGAAACTTAACAGTCCGCTTCAACTACAAGCCAACTTATTGGTGACCCGGAACACTTACTCAAAGATTAGATCTTGCACGTCAATACGTTTTAAATGTTATTAAACGTTAAATGTAGTTGACTAGACATAATAATTGTTTAGTTCTTTTATTATGTATAATAAAGCACATAAATACATATATAGAATAAATGCAAAATTTAAGTCGATTCGTCACATCTAAAATTTTATCATATGATCTTCGTAAATTACGAAAACAGAAAAAGAACTTCTCCCTATGCTCTCGAACATTCGAACATTGGCAATTATTTTACCTATTTCTGTCACATTCTTTTCCAGTACGCAAATTTGTGATATAAAAAGTGCTTTAAGTAGATGCACCGGGCGAGAGCTTTTAGTAAAATGAAACTTTGAAAGGCTGGTACATTATTAAAGTAGTAGATTGTTTTATAGTAAGTAGATCGCTCATTAATTTAATGTAACTGATATATTTAAGCTATTCAATTCGTTAATACATTCTATTGTGTTTCTTATTAACTAGTTCTATTTATTCAAGATAAGTTATTTAAGTTTATTTGAACTTTGCTTTGTTTTAACTAGTTGGAATATAATTGTTAGACGAAACTTTAGATATTGATTGGGTAGTTTTGAACGTTTAATACCAAAAAAAATAGTTTGTTTAACAATGCTAATTGAGGTGTAAAATAATATATTTTTTAAAATGATAGATTTAAACTTACAATATTTTTAATTTAGGGTGATTTCTTAACACCGTGGGCTTGGTGCAGGAAAAAGTAACAAAAAAATTCGTCACAAAAAATTAATTTTCTCGCGAAATACATACTTGCTATTTAATGGATATCGGTGAATACGGTGTATTCCACAGGTTAATAGTAAAATCACGTGGTCTTCAGCCACGTGGTTTACTATTAATCTGTGGAATGCACCGTGCTTACTGATATTTATTAAATAACTAGTTTATCCCATGGGTACGACGTAATAACCCATGCAACACATCATTCAATAAACTTCAACTACTATAGTCAGTATTGGGCTGGACATTGGACATGGACATTGGACCACCTATGTCCAGTCCAGTCCAATCCATTGGACTAGAAGGGGTTGGACATTGGACATTGTATAATATTAAATTAGTACATAATCATGTGACAATTGGCCAACCAAATTATAAATTTTTGTACTATTATACTTGATTTATTATAATATACTTTTATACAAAGATAAAATTCAAATAATTTAACAATTTAAAGATTAACTATAGTTGCTACCATATGTTTTTGAAAATAAGCTATCTCTTTTGGATGATTTTGGATACAAAAAATCCATGGTAGCTTATTTTCAGATAAAATCAATTTTTGGTCAATTGCCAATAGTTACTCATAGTAAAGTCTAAATTCTACTATGTAAATTGATTATTAGCACTTAAAAAAACTTTTTTGAGAACTCACTACACATATTCCAAAAGTTTTATCAAAATAAGGGCACCTTTTATTATTTGACTTTTAATTTTTACATTCAATGAATATATATATATTTTTTTTTTAAGGTGAGGCCTTGCTTATATCTTTTATTGGGTAATTTATATAAGTAATTACATATAATGTATAAAAACTTAAATTGTACAAGGACAAATACATATAAGTTTAGAAGCTCAGACTAATTTATCTGCGACCTAAACCTACTAGAGTGGTCAAGACTCACCTAGATTTGGATGGTTAAAATACTATTTGTAGGTATACTGTATTTGATCCACATTATGGACCAAATGCTAATTTTTCGAAAGGCTTGGCCTATCAGTGGGCAGTTGTTAGAGTCCGAGTGTAATTGGTCGGGAAGGCTGCAAAGGCAGCTAAATGTATAGGTTCTGTACTGGTGTGACTTTTTGTGGGATGGATGTTGTTGTTGTGTTTGGGTGCGTTTGTATTTAGAAGGGATTTTGTTTATTTTTTTCCATTGGGAAAGGGAGGTACAGTATGGCTTCCATATCTGTTCATATATCTTTTCTGATAGTTTTATGAGGATTTTGATGATGACTTGGGATACTTGTTTGTAAGATAGATCAAAGGGCTATATTTCTTCGATTAGGGGTCTTGGGATAAGACCTTTGAGCATGGAGTTTAGCAAGTACGGGTGTAAAAAGGATGAGTTAGGGTTGAATGCTGGATGAGTAAGGATCAGTTGTACTAGTTTATCTAGTTGGGTGGTTGGGAGTTCTAAGCTCTTAGTAACCTCATGTATGACTGAGTGAATGATTTCGTAAAGGAGAGAGGAGTTTTGGCAGCTAAGCCAGTGTAGAGGTAAGTCAGGGAGGTTGCAATGGAAACAGTTGGGTGACGTGAATTTTTCTGGATATATTGTTTGGAAGTGTGAGTAAGTTGGGAGGTTGTTGTGAAGGAGTTTGGTTTTGAATGATTTCTGATAGTTAAGTTTAGGATTAGTAAAGTAGTTGGAGCTTTTTTGGTTGTTGTTAAAGTATAACCAAGTGGCATTCCAGTCTATATAGTGAGAGAAGTGTGTCCATTCTGTGCAATGTTTTTGTGATGACCACATTGCAATTATGTGTGCTTTGCAAATATTTCTAATGAAATGCCTTGTTGGGCTTTCGACGGAGTGTCCTTTCCACTGCAGGAAGAGGCATGTTTGCATAGTTGAAGAGTAGCTTGTGTTGAAGTGTGTGGTTTCTAGCTAAGTGATCTGCTAGGTTGTTATAGCTGTTGTCTGTGTGTGCCTGGACTTTGTGGAAGCTGAGCTGGATGTTGAATGCCTGTATAGCATTAAGAAGGGTGTGCCAGACTGGCCAAGAGTTAAACTTGAAATATTTGGAGGAATGTCTAGAGGTGGTTAGGAGCTTATTGTATTTAGAGATTATGGACTGAGAGTCTGTAAAGATATCAACTGTAGTACAGTAGATATGGCTGAAAGGATAGCCAAGAGCTCAGCTTTATACGATGAAGGCCAGCTGTGCGTTTGTGCTGTGAACTGGTGGGTAATTTGATCATTGTGGATTTGTGCCCAGCTGATGCCCATAGAGCATTGATTAGTGCCAATTTCCACCACAGAACCGTCTGTGTAGAAAGTGAAGTGCTGGACAGCAGAATTGTTGTGTGCAATTCTGAGGAGGTTTTGTGAAACCTCATTGTCATGGAAGAGGGTTGGTACTAGTGAATCAGTAATGTGTATTGTAGGTAGTGGTGGGTGGCAAGGGGGTGCTTGATTGCTACTGAATAGATAAGGTCAATGTAGTTTGCATTGAATTTGAGTTGTTTGTTAGTAGTTTTCCTGCCCAAGAATTGGGTGGAAAGAATTGCTAGAGTGCAGCAACTTGTAATATGGTTTGAGTTAAGATGACAACTGGTGCAGGGAGAGCATTGAACAGGGGGGAGGGGTATTGGTTGAAGTGGGACAGATCTTTGTCATGTTGCCAGTGTGTGATAGAAACTGTATTGGTCTGTTTAAAGGTTTTCCTTATTTGTCCAATTATGATCTTATTGTCTTTGTATATTAGTAACCATGGTTTACGGGATTTGGGTATTGAGTTTGTTTGATAGGCAAATGGGTTAAATCCGTTGGGTCTGAGCTCTGGGGAAATAGTACGTTGGAGTTTGTGAGATAGAATTGTGTCTTCTAAGTGTGAGAACCAGAGTGGTTTTTTCCCTCTAGAGAGGTAAAGGAGTCTAGGCAAGATATGTTGCCATTCAAGCAGGATGTTGTTGTCTGCTGAGCTCAGTTGTTCTAGATAGAGAATGTGGTTATGACATAACTGTTGCTTGAAGGTTTTGTATTTTGGGTGTTTGGAGAGGATGCTTTCAAGTGGTGTGCAGCTATTGTTAATTATCTTGGGCCATAGGACGCCAGAATTAGCTAGGACAGTAATGCCCAAATGGTTGAAAAGCTGGATAATTTTGAAGTTGGTTGTGTATCTGTTGGGGCCATCAATAGTTGGTTACGGGTGTTGATGAATATTAGTTGTGACCATAGGTTGTTTTGCAATTGTTGGAGTCTAATACGAGTTGAAGTACCAAGTGTTGAAGGATTGTTTAAACATTGCAGAAAGGCCGAGGTTAGTGATTACTCAGTTTGTATGGTCTCTTCAAGCATTATTTATCTGCTGATGCTTTTAAAGATAAGATTAAAAATTAGAAACAGAAAATAAAAAATTAGCAAAGCATTAGAAACTCAAATAATAAGCTTAGATCTTTTTTATGAAAATTGCAAAAGCTAAGAAAATGAAAAAAACTTCTAAAATTCAATCTATTACTTATTAAAACATGGTAGCAAAAAAATTAAGTAAACAAAACAAAAAGAATTTTCAGTTAAATTTGTCAAGTTTACTACAGATATAAGACTGATATAAGTAATATCAGAGCTGTTTACTTTTACCAGCAACAGAATGTACTAATAAGATGATTAATTTCTTTACTATTAAAACAATGTCATGTGATTATGAACCACTGATTGACCAATCTAATTTAATTGAGACGTCAATCTTTGGTTGTAAATCTATTTTTAGAACACGAACATTATAAAATATCTCAATAAAGTATTATATCAACGTAAGGTAAAAAGTGAAATACATATATGTATAAACTGGTACTTTAATTTGAATCAAAAATCTCAAATTTTTTAAAAAAGTGTCGGAGGGGGGTTTTCCTAGTCCATGCCCCAAATGCATATTGCTAATAAATATCGATATATGATCTGTTCCGGTTTAAACGGATCATAAATAACATGGGTCAAACTCATGAACAACATAGTTAAAATACAGTAATCTGCTATTCACTGATGTAGAAAACGAATGACTCAAATTACGAGCAAAGTCGAGAAATTTTCAATATAAAATCCGATATTTTCTGTTTAAAGTCATGCAAAGTAGATTTTTATTTAGAATTCATGGGATCTGAAAATATGGGTCAGTGGATTGGATTTTTTTTTTAATTTAAAGTCAATTAAAATAATTTTTACGTCAAATGTTATGCAACGTTAATTATGAATCAAAAAATTGTCAGCTGTCATATAAGGCAGTTTTTAGTTGATTATTAGGTTAGCTTATTATTAGGTTAACGTCATTATTTAACCTCAGGTATGGGGATTAAATAAACAATTCCAAGAATATTTGATCAAATCTCATTGGTCAACATTAATCACATGATTAACTAGGCTTATACTGCGCTGTGATTGGCATGTTGATTTTCAGCGGCAGTTAAGCAGGGGGGATGACGTTACCTAAAAATCAACTAAAAACGGCCTAAGCTTTACAAACTTGCACAAAGCAAGTGTTTTCATTTATGTAAATTGCAGAATTGAGGATTTTGCCAAAATGAGAATGGGACGAATATTTTGATAAATAACAATTAATTTGAAACAAATTTTGGGTCATTTGAACCCTCATTTGAACCCAATTGGGTTCATTTGAGCCTAATCGGGTCATCTGAACCCAAACCTGGTTCATTTGAACCAATTCGGGTTCATTTAACCCAAGCTGGGTTTATTTAAATTTTAAACCCAGGCCAATACCCGGAATAAACGTTCGCCCTCCCCTCCCATCTTTTGAGAAAGGAATGTAACGTAAAACACCGAATTAAATTGGTCTCGCTTTATGCAAACCGAGGAATTACCTTTGTGTGACTTTAGATGTGACATGAATTAATTTAGGCCAAGCAAAATTCAAAATTTTTTTCTACATAAAAAAAAAAACTGACTGCCGAGTGGAATTTTGAAACACGAAGTTATGCAAAACGAAAAATTAACTTTGCGTGGCCTAACATAAACAAACCTAAAATTTGAAGGTTTCACGTGACAGGAAAAATTTTCTCGGAAGATGCGAAGTGAATACCCTAGCCATGGCAAAAAAGTTCGGGTTAAGTGATAACCGATAAAAATCTTTAGGCCACGCAAAGTTGATTTTTCGTTTTCCATTACATGGATTTCAAAATTCGGGACGGACAGACGGATTTTTTTTAATGTATTGCAGTACTGCAAATAGAATAATGTTCACATTTAAGGTCATACAAGGTTGAATTTTCATTTTGCACAACAAGGAATCAAAAAATTGGCCGGCAATCATATTTTTCCTGTCATTCCTATCGGACAATTACGGGAAAAGGCTCCATCGGGTGACACCGGATGAAAATAGCGGGAAAAAATAGATGTCAAAAATCGAACAATTGGCACAATTGGGATCTAAAAAAAAAAATTGAAAAAATGGGACGGCGGGTAATGCAAAACGAAAAATCAACTTTGCGTGGCCTTAAGTTTATTTAGGTTAGGGTTAACAATCAGCGTTGTATATAGTATAATCGATCATGGAATATTTTTGTTAGTGCGCGAAGGTTGTTTCTTATAAAGGTTGTCGAGAAATAAGCGATTTCTTTAGAACGAACGAACTACAGATCGTCACATGACCAGAACCTTATGCCATGGTAGAGTGTCCAGGATTATGATCCGGCATAATATTCGCATAATTCACCTTATAGTGCATAAAATAAGCGATTTCGCATAATTTAAAGAAGCCCGCATAATCTCGCATAATTTATCCTTTCTCTCGTATAAAGGAATTACTATTGGTCAATTGTCGTTACACAGATTAAATTACAGAGTGTATTATCAAGTCGGCCTATATTATACTCTAACGCTGGCTAATTACGAGTAGGATCATGTGAATAATGCTGGCTAAACTATTATAGTAAATACACTTTAAAATTAATAGATCCGAATGTAGGAAATTACAGATCAGTATGGAACGTGATTTTATCAACCGTACCATCACTCCCTAAAAAACCCGGCTGGAATTAATCATAATTTCTGGTAGAGCCAACTTTAAATTCTATGAGGCGTGATAATTAAGCAAACTCTATAGTAAGGTTTGATAAAATCATACTAAAATCATATACTAATATTCTTAACACCTCGAATGTAGTAACAATTATTGATTATACACACTTTTGGTTGTACAATGTAAGTTGCAGATAATTTTAGTACATACCACGGGCAAAATTAGAACACAAAAAAATTTCTAGTAAAATTTCGTGCTTTTAGATTAGGGGTAAACTCTTGCAATAAGGTTAGAGTTCGAAAATATTATTTATATAATAAAATTTTATAACACGTAAAAACAGTTCATAGACGGTTATAAAATTTGTCTTGCATTACAGAAGATCTTGAAATTTGGTTGGTCAGCAAATTTTTTTTTTAACCTTAATCGGGGTTCGCATAATTCGCATAATTTGCAATTTACCGGATGCATAATTTGGCATTTACCGGATCGTAATCCTGGACACCCTATTGTGAAGTGATGACATATCACGTGATCGAAAAGGAAAGCAGCCACACCATCCTCCCGCCACAACATGCGGCCATGAGAGTGGCCATCACATGTATCTCTGCCCACGAGTGAAGATCACAGGGTATCTGTAGGAGCGGCGTGGGAATATCAAACGCAAATGACGTTCTTGGCGCAAATTCAAGTGTATTCAAGGGGTATGACGACAGATTCAAGCGGCAAGCTTGCTTCGGCAGGCGGAGAATAACCCCACCGGCTAATCCTACAGAGACTCCAAATGCTCACTTTCTATTATATATTTTGTTAACAATAAATTCAATAAATATTACCGGCATAAATAATCTGCAAAAAAAAAACACACAAACACATTGTGTAGTGCGAATGCTTTTCGAAAAAGGTATTACAAACCTAGCCTAGAAATAATCATTTGAATCTTAGAGGCATCCCTTAATGAACTTCGCCTCAACCCAAACCCTAATTAGCGTTAATTAAATGCCTTTCCCTCATGTCGATCAATGCGCATATAAGGTCGATTTTATCATAAAGAGTTCTGTTACAAATCGATACATAATACTATATATGGATAAGGCTGATTTAATACAATTGCTAATCGATATTTTAGTCTTAACATTTTTGATCACGAATTGCATATCCAATCAAAAGCGTTAAAGCATATCATATTGCTACATCAGTTTTAGCATTAGCACACTGATCACGTTTTGGATATATTGGTCGGTAGATCGAGAAAATTAGCAATTATCAAATAATCCGGACAGCAAAAATTCCGACCAAAAATTTACGAAAAATGGAAAAATCTAGAAAACAATAATCCAAATCTTTAGTGAAATGTAATTAGTATTTGCTAATATATTACTGTTATTTATTAATATCATGAACTTTTTTTTTATCTATTGCGGAACTATTGTTCTTGTTCTTGCACATGTTCTTGAACTTAAGACCATTATACAAAACGCTTTCAAATTCGTTAGCATATATTAGGTAATCAAACAACAGAAGCAAATTTGGAAATTTCACGTTTCATGATTTTAAGAGTTGCGTTAATGATTAACAACTTCTTTCGTTCTCACCTTTGATTATCAGAGATTATCATTTAATCAGCCCAATAAAAAATCCTATGAAAAAAAATGAAAAATGCCACGGGTCACCGATATTTACGTCTAAAAAGCACATTTTTACTATCGGTTGTTATAGCATTTGTAATTTCATTCTACGGATAATCGCATTTTTTTTTTAATGGTCATTATACCGTAGTACTAGTCACATTAACAGATCACAGGACAAGCTACACGCTAAGGATTCAGAAGCATTCAAGATGATCCATGCGATGATATAAATGCGAAAATTAAGCATCAAGACGGTCCATGCGACGATAGACAAGTGAGAATTAAGCACCAAGTGATGTATAACATCACGTGGATCAATCAGATCCAAGATTTTGCCACCGTATAACCCTTCACTTCGTGATTTGCATCACTCCGTTCCTCAGTGATGTTAAATGACCTGGTCATTTGACTTTTTTCAAATGACCTAGGTCATTTCAGACTAAAATTCATAATAAAATTGAGGTCATTTGAGGTCATTTGAGGTCATTTGAAGGTCATTTGGAGGTCATTTAACATCACTGCCGTTCCTGGTATTTGGATTGCCGTATAACCCTCCACTTCGTGATTTGCATCACTCCGTTCCTGGTATACACTTCGTGAAATTTTCAATATCACTCCGTTCCTGGTATACACTTCGTGAATTCTCACTCCGTTCCTGGTACCATCACTACGTGATATGCATCACTCCGTTCCTGGTACTACGTGATATGCATCACTCCGTTCCTGGTACTACGTGATATGCATCACTCCGTTCCTGGTA
>QKWP01000397.1:176579-200618 GCA_003550325.1 Gigaspora rosea | reverse complement strand
AAAAAAAAAAACTGACTGCCGAGTGGAATTTTGAAACACGAAGTTATGCAAAACGAAAAATTAACTTTGCGTGGCCTAACATAAACAAACCTAAAATTTGAAGGTTTCACGTGACAGGAAAAATTTTCTCGGAAGATGCGAAGTGAATACCCTAGCCATGGCAAAAAAGTTCGGGTTAAGTGATAACCGATAAAAATCTTTAGGCCACGCAAAGTTGATTTTTCGTTTTCCATTACATGGATTTCAAAATTCGGGACGGACAGACGGATTTTTTTTAATGTATTGCAGTACTGCAAATAGAATAATGTTCACATTTAAGGTCATACAAGGTTGAATTTTCATTTTGCACAACAAGGAATCAAAAAATTGGCCGGCAATCATATTTTTCCTGTCATTCCTATCGGACAATTACGGGAAAAGGCTCCATCGGGTGACACCGGATGAAAATAGCGGGAAAAAATAGATGTCAAAAATCGAACAATTGGCACAATTGGGATCTAAAAAAAAAAATTGAAAAAATGGGACGGCGGGTAATGCAAAACGAAAAATCAACTTTGCGTGGCCTTAAGTTTATTTAGGTTAGGGTTAACAATCAGCGTTGTATATAGTATAATCGATCATGGAATATTTTTGTTAGTGCGCGAAGGTTGTTTCTTATAAAGGTTGTCGAGAAATAAGCGATTTCTTTAGAACGAACGAACTACAGATCGTCACATGACCAGAACCTTATGCCATGGTAGAGTGTCCAGGATTATGATCCGGCATAATATTCGCATAATTCACCTTATAGTGCATAAAATAAGCGATTTCGCATAATTTAAAGAAGCCCGCATAATCTCGCATAATTTATCCTTTCTCTCGTATAAAGGAATTACTATTGGTCAATTGTCGTTACACAGATTAAATTACAGAGTGTATTATCAAGTCGGCCTATATTATACTCTAACGCTGGCTAATTACGAGTAGGATCATGTGAATAATGCTGGCTAAACTATTATAGTAAATACACTTTAAAATTAATAGATCCGAATGTAGGAAATTACAGATCAGTATGGAACGTGATTTTATCAACCGTACCATCACTCCCTAAAAAACCCGGCTGGAATTAATCATAATTTCTGGTAGAGCCAACTTTAAATTCTATGAGGCGTGATAATTAAGCAAACTCTATAGTAAGGTTTGATAAAATCATACTAAAATCATATACTAATATTCTTAACACCTCGAATGTAGTAACAATTATTGATTATACACACTTTTGGTTGTACAATGTAAGTTGCAGATAATTTTAGTACATACCACGGGCAAAATTAGAACACAAAAAAATTTCTAGTAAAATTTCGTGCTTTTAGATTAGGGGTAAACTCTTGCAATAAGGTTAGAGTTCGAAAATATTATTTATATAATAAAATTTTATAACACGTAAAAACAGTTCATAGACGGTTATAAAATTTGTCTTGCATTACAGAAGATCTTGAAATTTGGTTGGTCAGCAAATTTTTTTTTTAACCTTAATCGGGGTTCGCATAATTCGCATAATTTGCAATTTACCGGATGCATAATTTGGCATTTACCGGATCGTAATCCTGGACACCCTATTGTGAAGTGATGACATATCACGTGATCGAAAAGGAAAGCAGCCACACCATCCTCCCGCCACAACATGCGGCCATGAGAGTGGCCATCACATGTATCTCTGCCCACGAGTGAAGATCACAGGGTATCTGTAGGAGCGGCGTGGGAATATCAAACGCAAATGACGTTCTTGGCGCAAATTCAAGTGTATTCAAGGGGTATGACGACAGATTCAAGCGGCAAGCTTGCTTCGGCAGGCGGAGAATAACCCCACCGGCTAATCCTACAGAGACTCCAAATGCTCACTTTCTATTATATATTTTGTTAACAATAAATTCAATAAATATTACCGGCATAAATAATCTGCAAAAAAAAAACACACAAACACATTGTGTAGTGCGAATGCTTTTCGAAAAAGGTATTACAAACCTAGCCTAGAAATAATCATTTGAATCTTAGAGGCATCCCTTAATGAACTTCGCCTCAACCCAAACCCTAATTAGCGTTAATTAAATGCCTTTCCCTCATGTCGATCAATGCGCATATAAGGTCGATTTTATCATAAAGAGTTCTGTTACAAATCGATACATAATACTATATATGGATAAGGCTGATTTAATACAATTGCTAATCGATATTTTAGTCTTAACATTTTTGATCACGAATTGCATATCCAATCAAAAGCGTTAAAGCATATCATATTGCTACATCAGTTTTAGCATTAGCACACTGATCACGTTTTGGATATATTGGTCGGTAGATCGAGAAAATTAGCAATTATCAAATAATCCGGACAGCAAAAATTCCGACCAAAAATTTACGAAAAATGGAAAAATCTAGAAAACAATAATCCAAATCTTTAGTGAAATGTAATTAGTATTTGCTAATATATTACTGTTATTTATTAATATCATGAACTTTTTTTTTATCTATTGCGGAACTATTGTTCTTGTTCTTGCACATGTTCTTGAACTTAAGACCATTATACAAAACGCTTTCAAATTCGTTAGCATATATTAGGTAATCAAACAACAGAAGCAAATTTGGAAATTTCACGTTTCATGATTTTAAGAGTTGCGTTAATGATTAACAACTTCTTTCGTTCTCACCTTTGATTATCAGAGATTATCATTTAATCAGCCCAATAAAAAATCCTATGAAAAAAAATGAAAAATGCCACGGGTCACCGATATTTACGTCTAAAAAGCACATTTTTACTATCGGTTGTTATAGCATTTGTAATTTCATTCTACGGATAATCGCATTTTTTTTTTAATGGTCATTATACCGTAGTACTAGTCACATTAACAGATCACAGGACAAGCTACACGCTAAGGATTCAGAAGCATTCAAGATGATCCATGCGATGATATAAATGCGAAAATTAAGCATCAAGACGGTCCATGCGACGATAGACAAGTGAGAATTAAGCACCAAGTGATGTATAACATCACGTGGATCAATCAGATCCAAGATTTTGCCACCGTATAACCCTTCACTTCGTGATTTGCATCACTCCGTTCCTCAGTGATGTTAAATGACCTGGTCATTTGACTTTTTTCAAATGACCTAGGTCATTTCAGACTAAAATTCATAATAAAATTGAGGTCATTTGAGGTCATTTGAGGTCATTTGAAGGTCATTTGGAGGTCATTTAACATCACTGCCGTTCCTGGTATTTGGATTGCCGTATAACCCTCCACTTCGTGATTTGCATCACTCCGTTCCTGGTATACACTTCGTGAAATTTTCAATATCACTCCGTTCCTGGTATACACTTCGTGAATTCTCACTCCGTTCCTGGTACCATCACTACGTGATATGCATCACTCCGTTCCTGGTACTACGTGATATGCATCACTCCGTTCCTGGTACTACGTGATATGCATCACTCCGTTCCTGGTATTTTCAATAACACTCCGTTCCTAGTATATCAACCCGTTCTACTACGTTCCTGGTACAATGGGCATATATCGGTTTAGAATAAGATAGATGCCCAATTTTTTTATTTCGACTACCGGTAGTGATAGGCATGTAACCATCAAAATGTAGCTTTAAAAGTTATTGCACATGATATGTATTTAATATATAAGGGGAGTAGGGGTATTATGGCGAAGTTAAGTATGCTACAAGGAAAACTTTTTATTAACCCAATATAGAACTTTGAAATTTAAACCACTAATAGTACAACATATATAGAATAAATCTAATACAAAAATAAGAATGCATGATTTGTATATCGGTACAAGATCATCGTTTTTGTACACAGTACCAAAATCAAAAAATTTAAGGTTATGGAGGTATTGTGGCGAATTTAGAAAAAAAATTTTTTTTTCTTATTTTTTTTTCCTTGCTAACTTTTCTTGACTTTTTTTAGCACGTTCTTCTTTTTTTTGTGCTAGCTCAAGTTCTCGTGCAGCCTTTTTTTGGGCTGTTATCTCTTTTTTTCGTTTTGTCTCTGCAATCTTCTGTTCTGATTTCTCATTCGCTTCTTTCAATTGCCGCCAGCTTTCCTCATTCGTAAGAAGTCGAGCAAAAGGGAGCGTTTTTCTCTTTTTTTTAGGAGGGAGCAACGGAGAACCTGACTGCTTTTCGGGATCAGATTGGTTTCCAGAAGTTGGCTGAGAGTTATTGGCTTGTGAATTACGAACTGGATACTTTAGAACTGAGCGCAAAGTAGATGTTCCAGGATTTTTGTAGACGTCAAGCTCTTCTGTTACTAGCGCAAGTTGAGCTTTTAATAATTCATTTTCCTCCTTAAGCATTTTATTTTCTTCTTTTAACAAATTAACGTTCAACCTTGTAGGATGAAAATGGTTTGGTTGAGATGCAGAACTTGATTCGACAAGTTGGTCGAAAGGTTGGCTTGGTTCGATGGGTTGGACGAAAGAGTTGCTACATGAAGATAAGTCAACAAAGTTTTCAGTTGTTAGTGAAGCGTCCAAACGGTCGGGGCTAATGGCATTGGGATTAAATGGCCATATTCCCGTTGTTTTATAGGCATTGCAAATGGCAAGTGGCGTGTAGGTTTCAAGAAAAGCGGGACCAAGGACTTTCGCGAAAGTGTGTTTTGTTACTGTCATGCCATTATTATTAATACAATATTTATTACACGCTTTGTTATATTCGTTTTTTAATTTTGCAAAAGGAAGCTCTGATGGTTGCAAAACGTGTGTTGTATGAGGTGGAAGCGCGTAAAGAAGGATACTATTTTCTCGGCAAAAATCAACGCTTGTATAGTTAATATGGCTTTTATGACCATCGAGGATTAACAAAACAGGTCGAGCAGGTGGAACTGAGTTGATAAAGTGGTTAAGGTACATTTGAAAAAGGTCTTCGCGCATATACCCAGTATCTGTAAAACCCATTACAGTTCCAGACGGTGCACCTTCTAACAAGCCAGGAATTGCGCGAACACCCTTATAGATTATCAAAGGCGGAATATACGACCCAGCGGCAGAAATTGTTGGTGCTAATGAGATATGTTCATGAGAATTCCCATACGAAACTTTATGAACTTGGCGTGCACCTTTTTTTGCAATTACTTTTTCAGATTTTGGAACAATGACGAAACCAGTTTCGTCCATGTTCCAAATCTGCGCAGCGGTAAGTGAATTCTCATGAATAATCTGTTTAAGTTTTTCAAAATGGTCCTTAACAATTGTTGCATTTGCTCGCTGTGCGCGTGCCTCTGATAATTCTTGTGGAGTACGAATTGAAAGCTCAGGGTGATCCCTCATGAAACGCTTCCACCAATCATAACTTGGTCCCGTATTTCCAAATGGATGATTTCGTTTATTTAATCGCATAATTTCGATTATACAATGGTTAACCCCCTCCTTTGTTAGACCAAACCCGAGCTTTTGCATATTAAGGCAATAGCCGGCAAGTTGATCTTCTTCATGTTTAGTAAGAACGGTTGATGGTCCTGGGCGACCAAGAGGACCACCATTTTCTTTAGCCCGTCTAAGTGTAGTTTCTGGAATTCCAAAGCTTTTTGCAACACTGTTTAAGCTTGGACCTTTAGAACCGATAGGTTGTTCATTTAATTTGTCAAGTGCAGCACGAATTTTATCTTGTCTGTTAGTATTAGAAACTTGCATATTTATTTGATGTAACGAGATAATACAATAATGTGAAAACGTGACGAAAACGTGACAAAAAACAATTTATATAATAATAAAGTAACACGGGTTTACTATGTCATTTATTTATTTAAATGTTCAAGGTTGTTCAATGTCTACTGGTGAAAATAAACTTGTTTTCGTGATCCAAGAATTTTTGCGTCGCGATACATTTTATTAACGTGTCGCGAACCTGTTTTTATTGTTGGACCTACGTACGTACATACCAGAATTAAGGGGAATGTGTAGTTGTTATGAATTGTTATACATAAAAAAGATAAATAAGTTTTTGTTTTGCGTGGAGTAAATTTCTAATTCCACCATAATTACTTCGCCATAATACCTAATATATGGCTTATATACCTTTATTTATTCGAAGTAAAAATAAATTAAGAAAAAGATTATCAAACTATATAAAAGTTTTGAACTTAGGTAGAATTTGTTACTGCGAACAAAATTACTTAACGCGCTAAGATGGATTTATTTAGTGCAAAAATTTTTTTGTATGTGTTCTGTTTTCTTTTTTTAAGTAAAAATTCGTTTAAATATCGATATTTCATGATCCAGTGGTCGGAAATGAACGAATTTGGCACCAATCGATTCGTCTCACCGAGACGAATCGAATGGTGTACAAATCGTTCAATTCCGATCACGGGATCAAGAGATATGCCGAATTCGCCATAATACCTTATTCGCCATAATACCCCTACTCCCCTTAGTAGATATTTATTAAAAATTTTTACCTTTATAATACAACTTTTGTACGTATAATCTGATTTTATTAGTTGATCTTGTTAATTATCAATAATTTTTTAAAAAAGACAAATATCTAAAGCAAAACAAATTCATGTTAATTTAGAATTAGATCATTTTAAATTGTAGATAGATTAACTTTTATATATACAAAAATGTCTTTTTAATATTTTTTATTAATACTGTCGAACCTCCCAAAACTGATATCATGAATTTGTATCAGAATTAATAGATTATCGGATTTGAAAACATTATAAACATTTAGATTTATATATCAGAAGCCAACTTGGTAGATCAGTTTTGATGGGTTATCAATTTTTACGGGAGGTTTAATAGTATATCAATAGATCAAACCATTATTTTTATTAAGTTTTTTATTTAGAGAAATTCTGTGCTACGTAGACTTCTTCATTTTTATCATTTTCAAGGCACTGACGTAGTACACTAATGATTTTACGGTAATCCTTTTTTAAGCAACCATGTTTTTCTAACTCCGATTCATTTGCTGGTTTACAATGAAGTTTTTCTGCCAGATTGTGATTCAACATTTCAAAAAACCAACACATAATTTCATTAAAATTAGTTCTATAATGGGGTTCAAATTTCCAATTTTCGAAGTCAATAGTTTTTGCTTCTTCCCATTTTAATTCTTTACCATCATAATGCATAATTGCATTATTCGAACGTTTATGGCATGCCATCGCAACTAATTCTTTCGAGGTTTTATAGTTTGTCCCCATAAGGCCTCCTGGTTGATGGCTAGTATGATGTCTTTTTGTTTCTCCATAATCATTATCATGGCCTCTTTCTCCCCAACATAAAGCACCACACCAGAAACAAGGTTCTGTGCATCCAAGCCTTTTCTCAACCAAATTATCTTCAGATGGATTTGGTAATGATTTTTCTTTTAGTTGATCATGACTAGTCCTTTTATTATCGAGCTCTTTCATGATAGCATCATGGAAGATATTAAAGTTTTCATCAACTGAATCTTCTTTAATGTTCAATTGGTAGTCAATACCATCAACTTGTGTCATATATTTATTTACAAATTTTCTGATATTAGTATAACTTTTGCAATTGCGAATTTCCTGACGAACATAGTCGAATTGCTTATCAGAAGTTTCCTTATATTTTTGTCCTTTTTCTGTACATTCATTTACTTTATTTTTAAACCACTCTTCAATCCCTTTTTTAGGTGATAAAAAGTGCTCTGCTACTTCATTTAATTTATTTTTGTCACCATTTTGAATTTGTTCAGAAAGTTCAATAAAATATTGAATTCTAATTGTTTCTGAATTTTTCATCCAAGGGATGCCAAGTACATGATTTCTTCGATATTTGCTTTCTGCATCTATTGCTTTTTTATCAATAGCTTTCAATAAATAGTCCCCGGTTACGTGACCTTTATATTCAAGCACATGATCATATTTAACACGAATCTGAATCTTTTCCTTATATTCATCTTCTATTTTATCAAGCACTCCAAGTAGTGTATCATGTTTATCCCCTTTTTCTAGAGCATTTAACATCGTTAATATCGCGTATGCATGAACATTCATTTCAAATTCAGAATTAAATTTTACGTTAAGTTTAGTTGAAAGATTATTCAATATTTTTTCTGTTTCGGTTTTAAGTTCATGTACCACTTCAGAATTAAAATTGTCAGTCTTAGATAAAATTCGTTCTATCACACGATTAATTTCTTTTTTGAGCCATGCTATATCATTTGGTTCCAAACATTTATTCATAAAAAAGTTAAACCAACCGAGCCAACCAGTAACGCATATCGCACTAATCTTAGATAATTCTGGAATTTCTCTATTTTTATAATTTTCAAAAAGATCATGTGTCCACATATTTTCATATTCTTTTTCTACTTTATTGTTAATCTCTTCATTCACAAATGCTTTATTTTCTTTTGATACTATTTCACGCAATGAATGCCATATGTCACCTATTCCCTTCTGCGTGCTTAAAACCATTTCTAATAACCTGTCAATAAATTCATATTGTTTGAAAAATCTATTTCGATTTCGTTTTAAAATATCCTCAAGCATAATTTTAAGCTCATTGGACCTAGATTCACAACAATCAGCGATAAATTCACTGATCGTTTGATTAGTTTCTTTTTCACATTTAACATCATTTCTTTCTTCTAGATAGTCATTTAAGTTACTTTTCTCTTTAGCTACCTTTTTACATTCGTCACAATATTCCTGATTTTCAATCTCTGGAACACCTTCTAACTTTTTAATCAATTCTTCACATTTTGATCTAATTGAATCCACACTTGAACCTTCTGAAAGGCTTTCCTGAACAATAGTTCGAATTTTATCTTCGATTAATTCCTTATGTTTTAAAAACGCCATGTCAATTAGTTCTTTCAATTTTGCACTTTGCTTTCCAAGTTCAATAAAATCATATGTTTCTTTAATCTTTAGGAACGAGAAATCTTCATCTAATACTGCATCCCAGTAACTTTTAATTAGTGGAAACCAATCTGAAAATTTTTTCTTACTTTTTGAATTTTTGCAATTATTAATTATTGACTCGTATAAGCCAACAACGTCCTCATGATATTGTTTTGATGGTGGAGAATAAGATCCTGCATCATTCTTTAATGGTGCAAATATTTTAAGGTTTTCGTCATTTATCTTACTAAGATAATCTTTGTTGTGTGCTCCCCTTTTACTGTCTGTTGCTTTGACTGTTTTTCTTAAAATTTTTTGAAAATTTTCATGAAATTTCTGTTTTAGGTCTATTAATCCTTCCTTATTATTATCTGTAACATGTTGTACTAAAAGTATATTGATGGACTTGTTAAGACTTATCATTATCCCAATGGTTATCCTCAGGATTTTGGTTAATTCTTCCTCTGAGTTTCCAAGTATATTAATTATTGTTAAATTGCTTATTTGCGTTGCAAAATTTACTAACATTCGATCCTTTTTTTCTGATTCTGGATCACCAATTTTTTCTGGTGCACAAAGTCCCTCAGAGTCAATCAAGATAAAAGCATCTACACCAAGTTTATTGGATAAATCTTTTTCCAAAAATAAGAATTGCATCAAAAGCCCTCTAGTACAACGCCTAGCCGAAACAGCAAATTTGCATGCAAAAAGCGCATTTAGAAGAGTGGACTTTCCAGAAGATTGTAAGCCAAGTATACTAATTACAAAAATCTTAAGATTAGGAAATCTTTTATTAATATTATTGCAAACGGCTAAGAACCAAGTTTCAGATATAGTTGTAGAATCACCGTCAAGTAATTCTATAGTGTAACCATTAATTAACAGATCTGCGTAATATTCTGGTGATCTCAAAATATTTTCTTTAATTAGATCATCGTCAGAATCAAATATTTTTGAATTAGAAACAAAACTTTTATACATATTATACATATATCCTAATCCGCGAAAGAAATGTTCTATTTCCAAG
Source organism: Gigaspora rosea (assembly GCA_003550325.1). Classification (NCBI taxonomy): domain Eukaryota; kingdom Fungi; phylum Glomeromycota; class Glomeromycetes; order Diversisporales; family Gigasporaceae; genus Gigaspora; species Gigaspora rosea. Next base: position 190,725 of record QKWP01000397.1, on the reverse strand, counting down.
TTAGTGCTATCAAATTCTTCCCAAAGTTTTGTGACTTCTTCAGGAATTTTGTTCTTTTTAAACAAATTCATAAAACTCGTGTTATTTGTGTGATTCATTTTCGAAATGTCATTCTGAAGTTTAGAAGACTCTACTGCGGAAAGCCTGGATAACTCTCTTTCAAGATGTGCTAGAGCTCCTATTCTTTTTCTAATAGGTAGTGCTATAATAGAATTGAATAATTGCAACTTTGGTTTGCTTTGCAAAAATTTTAGGAAATCGAATCCTTCTTTAAGATGTTGGTTTTGAAGTTGCATAATCTCTAATTTAATATCACGGCGGCAAGTTTTGTCCTTAATAATATTTATAAGTTTCTGGGATTCATCACATTCTATATTTTCAGTAAGATGAAGTGTTTCTCCCATTTTTAAGTTATTAATTGAAAATCTGCGAAGATTAGAATTTAAAACAACGCTAAAATTTTCACAAACTTCTTTTATTGCATTATCCTTAGGATTTACATCGATGTATTTGACATTTTTTGAGCCAATTAATGGTTTGAGTTCATCTTTTTGATCTTCATCTCCAGGCTGTAAGAAAACCAAGAAATAAGAAGGTAGTTTTTTTAGAAATTCTAGTTGATCTCGGTAATGTAAGGCATCACCATGCAAATTTGCAAGCAATATGATCTCATTTCTCCCTTTTTCATAATAATTTTTAAAGATATTGTTCCATAGATCATCACCACAAGTCTCTTCTGTCAACCAAACAAACTCAACACTTCCATCGATCATATGTGGAATTCCATATTTGGCTCTTGGTTCAGAATTTGATGTGAACATATACTCTGAAGCCATCAATCGATTAAGTATAGTACTCTTTCCTTGGGAGTTCTTTCCAGTCCGAACAGCAACAATCAATTTAAAATTATCTTCAAAAAGTTGATGTTCTATAATTGATCCATTGCTTGTACAACATTTGATAGTTGATCCGATAAACAAAGGAAGCATTACTTTAAACTTTTCTGAGTTATCTAATTCAGGTATCAATAAAGGAAATGCAATTGGAAGTTGAGATACAGTTCGAAATATATCTTTAGCAATAGAACATTCAGCAGAGGCAAATAGCGTAGCAATACAATCAAATCTTGATAATCTATTTCTTTTTATTAACTTATTGTTTTCATTCTTTGATTCATCATCAGAAGACTCCTCATCTTCTTGATCAAAGACTAAATTTGCAAACTTTTCTGTCTTAAGAATGTCAACATCACGCATTTTAATTTTCTGAAGAATATATGGAAGAATTGCAGCCACATTCATATGAATTTCATTAGATGATAAATTTGGTTGAGGAATAAGTTCACTAAGCATGAAATAATGTTTAGGTTCGATTAAAGGTAATTTTTCATCCAAAATTGAGTACCATTTTTTATCTATCTTTATTTCGTCTGTCTGAAATGGTGAGATTTGAGGTTGAATTGGTGGTTGGAAATTTAATTGTAACATCTTCCGTGCTTCACTATTTCCACCAGCTGCAGATTTCATGAACCACATGTATGCTTTTTTGGAATTTTTTTTGACTATGGTTTTTCTTTTGCCTATAAATTCGTTTTTTTTGACTACCATTCCGTCTAAATAACAAATTCCAAGTTGATACTGTCCATTTATATTTCCAGCTTGTGCAGATTCTTTGTAGTATTGAAATGTTTTCTCATAGTTTTTTTCAACTCCAATTCCATTTTGATAACAAGATCCAAGTTGGCACTGTCCATTTGTATTTCCACCTTGTGCAGACTTTTCGTACCAATGAAATGCTTCCTCGCTGTTTTTTTCAGTTCCAATTCCGTTTTGATAACAAAGTCCAAGTTGATACTGTCCATTATTATTTCCATCTTGTGCAGATTCTTTGTAGTATTGAAATGCTTTCTCAGTGCTTTTTTCAGTTCCAATTCCGTTTTGATAACAAAACCCAAGATTGTATTTTCCATTTGCATCACCAGATTCTTTATAACACTGAAATGCTTTCTCATCATTTTTTACAACCCCAATTCCATTCCTATAACAAAATCCAAGAATATTTAGCCCCAAAGCACTTTTACCTCGTGCAGATTTCTCAGCCCATTGAAAAGCTTTTGCATCATTTTTCTCGACTCCGATTCCATAAAGATAACACGATGCAAGCAATCCTTGTCCTAAATGGCTTCCATCTTTAGCAGATTTTTTGACAAATTGGAACGTATCTTCGTCTATTCCACTCATTCCTTCCTGAAACCAGTTTGTTAGAATTGCTTGTGCTAAACGACTCCCATTTTCAGCAGGCTTCATATACCACTCCAATGATTTCAATTGGTTTTTTTCAGTGCCAATTCCATCATGATAACAATTCCCAATATTGCATTGCCCTAAATGATTTCCACCTTCTGCAGACTTTTTAAACCACTCAAACGCCTTTGTTTCATCTTTTTCTGTGCCAATTCCATCTTTGTAGCATACTCCAAGATTATTTTGATCCCGATGGTTTCCATTTTCGGCAGATGTCAAGCACAAAGAAAACTTTAAAGGATTCTGAAATAATTGGATAAAAATCGCCATTATTATTTCTTTGAAGATTTTTCAAAATATCTATTAAAATATAGCAGAATAAAGCATACTTACTTTTCCTATCATAATAATTAAAATAAAGCTGTTAAGCACTAGTATAAATTTATAAATATAAATCAGAACAGTTGATATATACATACCGATTGAAATTTGTTCGTTTTCCCATATTATTACCCGATTGCGGCCATATTCTTTGGCTTTTCTACAAGCTTCTTCGGCATGTTTTGATAAGTCTTCATAACTTTTTACCGAGGAGTTCATTCCAGAAACACCCATGCTAAGCGTAATCCGTAATTTCTTTTCTTCGAAATTAAATGGATAAGCTTCAACAGAAGATCGAATTTTTTTAGCAGTTCCATAAGCCGTCTTTAGATCTGAATTGAGGAGAATAGTAAACTCTTCTCCACCATATCTAGCAAAAATACCGTCATCACCAACATAGTTTTCTTGAATTAACTCTGATAATTTTTTTAAAACATAGTCTCCAGCATTATGGCTGTATTGTTTATTAATTTTTCCGAAGAAATCTAAATCAAAAAACAATACACATAACTCCTTGTTTTTTTTGTTATTTTTTTTAAATTCCTCTTCCAAGCTTTCATAAAAATATTCGTTATTATAAATCTTTAAACGTGGATCAATGCTGTTCTTAAATTCTCTAGCTGGAAGATATTTAAAAATACTACGACCCATTTTAATTACGTCATGTTTTTTTAAAATATGTGAACGAAAAAATTCTTTTCCAGATATCAAAATTTTAGATTTAGTATCAAAACAGGTAATTTCAACTTTTCCATGGTAATTTGTAATTTTTGCATGTTTTTTATTAATTTCATGATCTTTTATGACAATGTAATTTGAATTTTTCCTTCCTACATGTATTTCACCTTCAGGGAGGAAAAGGTATTGATTTCGAGGTTTGCCTTCAATAATTTTTAAACAAGCGTCCGCTATAGATTTATTTTCTTTGTAAGAAATTTCTGGAATGTTATCATAATTATGATATAAATGTTCAAGATCAATTTCATCAAGACAATTGATGACATCATTAATTGATGGAAGTTTAAGATAATCCTTATTCCATGCATCACAATAAAGTTCTTTGTAATCCACAGGTGTTAATTCAATAGGTGATTCTCTTTTTCCATCTATAAGAGATAATTTTAATTCTTCTATATCATCATAATTATTATGATCATTATGAAAAGCTGTTTCGCCGCTTGTTATCTCCCATAATATCACCCCTAGGCTGTAAATATCAGAATGTTTGTTAAACATTTTGGCATTATTAAAACATGTTGGGTCTACATAAGCAACATTTTTGTCAGTGATTTTAATAACAGATTCTATAATAGGTTTCATTTGATTATCGAGTGACACAGCTGAGCTAAAATCTGTAATCACTAATTTATCTTTATAGCTGATTATGTTTTTTGAGTTCTATCATCAAATTTTATGCAAAAAAATTAAATTAAAAGTTAATATACAGTAACTGAAATTAAATGTTAGGTATAATTAATAATAAACTAACCAAGTTGCAAAGTATAATATTTTCTGCATGAACAAATTTTATGCCATTGGCAAGATCTTTAGCCATCTTTATTTTATATGGCCAGTCTTTTTTTGAGACATATTCCAAATCTTCAGTTAAGTTTTTGTTACCACAATGTTCAAGCACAATCAAGTAAAAATTCTTAGAAGGGTCTGAAATAATGAAAAATAAGGTTAAAAAAGATGATGAAAATTTTACTTGATAGAGATAAATATAAATAGTACCTTTAGTGACACCAAGAAATTTGATTACATTTTCATTAGGGTGAATTTTTGTTAAAATTTTTATCTAGTATTTTATAAAGTTGAAACATTAAAGGTTTCGCTTGTATATATCTTAAATATTTTATGCATGATAAAAATCCATGAATATTATCATGGGAATTACATTAATTGTTTAATGATACATACTTCTTGGTTAAATTTATTATAATATTCAACTTTATTATTTTCTTTTAAAAATTTAAGGACGTAAAATTCGTTAATTTTCAAATAGGCATATTTGATTTCGCTTAATTCGTCTGAAATATTCGATAGGTCTTGAAAGTCACGAAAGTCTTTAAAATTGAAATCTTTAAAAGTTCCCTTAGTAATTTCAGATGCAATTTCGTCCTCGGCTTTGGTTTCGTCCATGTTTTTGGCTTCGTCGATGTTTTTGAAAGAGAACTTACATGTACATACGATATATTTAAGTACGCACAGTGCAAGTATTTAAAGCCTTTAATCATTTTATATAGAAAAATGTTGCGAATAATGATCATGTGAGCCAAAATTTTTATTTTTAGTAGCATGCACATGAATATTTATATTTCCTTATATGATTCATGCAATGCAAATGCAGTACAGTCTGTATATATCCGTTTGTTCCGAAAGTTCCGATACACGTTCACTATTTTGTAAGTAACCTTAGATATAGAGATTACGATGATTATTTATGCGAATTGTAAATAATCAGTTATTATGTATGTTGTGTAGTTTATTAATTCATGTCGACATTTGAATTTTCACCGATCAATAAAATGGTATGTCACTTATTGATGCTATATATCGCCAATCGAGCGTGTGAGCTTCAAATCAGCAAATTTGATCATACATCATTTTACTGTACAAACAGCGATAATTCATGTGAAGCAAAAAAAAATATGGGGTTGAACTTTGTGAACTTATATGGACATTCATATTCTAACATCAACAAAATGAAGCGAGCAAAATAATTGCTAGGTAAAGGAATTCGCTTTCGTACAAACGGATGTTAAAGCAAGTGATATACTACAGTATAACCTTTTAATGAATAATTTAAGACGAAATATATTAAAAAAGTGATTTTATTTTCAAAAAAGGCACATCTCACTTTCGTTTCATATAATAATTATTAAAATAATTATATTTTTATTAACCTATTAGTATTTTCACTTTTAATAAATTAAAATATTAAAAATTATTTTATAAAGTAAAAGTTTACTAATAATTATTTGAGTACAAACCTTATTGCATCAGACCATAACATATGCAAAGTCACTTAAAAAGAGGGACAGTGTATAAAAACTTTCGGATACCTAGATATATTGTACAAACTTTTATAGTCGTATTGTTTTTATAATTCTAAGAAGGAAATTTCTATCATATTTTGCTGGGATATTGGTGGCAAAAATATTCTCACGAATCTAAGAAAGGAAATTCCTATCAGTTATTTTTATAAATTCATTTTCTATTGCGAATATTTTATTTTGCATGTATAAAAAAAATTTTACTTATATAATATAGTATTAATAAGCATGATTATGTCATCTACGTTTCTAAACCGAATACTTTATCGAATGTTCACCGAGTTTTAAGAAGTCAAAAATATATTATGCATAAATTTATAATCAAATATTTAATGTGATATTAAATCAAATTCATTTTATTAATTTATGTCAATTGAAAGATTAATTAAGGCCGTTCTCAAGCGTTATTTGCCAAACGATTGATTGGCCGAATAAATTGAACGTGATAATCACTTTGGTGGTCAAAAACATTTGGAGCCACAACAATAAATTTTTAACGATTTGTTCTTCAATTAACCACATAAACCACTCAAATAATCGTAATAGTAATGATTTGAGCAAACACTTGATCACTAGCTAATCACATTGAGAGAGCTGCGAGTAACCAATTAAAAAATCATTGAATAGTTTGTTTCGATGCACGAGCTTTTTGATTGTTCAAATAATTATTCACGGATTCCAATTTCCTAGTTAACTCGGTCTATTTCTAAATAGAGGTCTTCCTCTGTAAAAATGATTATCCGGCAAGGCACCTTACTATGATCGTACCAAAAGAAAAACTCTGTTATTTTGATGATGATTGCATAATCATCAAATAACAAAGTTATTTGATGATTATGCAATCATCATCAAAATAATTGAGCCATTCTGTTGGTTCTGTCGTCATAAGTTACCGGATAATACCGTTATTGAATGCTACTCAGCCAGATAATGAAATTATTTTACAAATAATTTCCGTTATTGCTATATATTATAAGGAAATCTCTATAGAGATACGTATCATTCAAGAACAATGATTGCTTAATATGGTTATTACGAATAACAAATTTGGATAGTCAATGTTATTTCCTTAAAGTTACATCACATGAATTAGACTTTATTTTAGAATAGCGATCATACACCCAAATTAAGGATCTCCTGCAATCCTAATTTGATAACTCATTATGGTTTATGCACGAATTTAAACTAAAAATACAGAAATATTACATAGGGTTTAGGGTTATTTATATAGCTGTTTATAGTAAGTTTTATAGATTTAGATAAAGACCCCAAATCTCAGCAAAAGCCACCACATGCATTTTATTAATAGGGCTTCCTATACTAAAAAAGATCTCAAAATAACGTGTACGCACGTAGGTATTCTATAATGGGTGTTAGAAAAGTCGTTAAGTACGTACCCTTTTTTTTTTTAGTGACCTTATGATTATCCTCGTAATTTCTAGACAAGGTCACTTCCTAACACCCGGAATACCTTGCATTGTGTATATTTAAATACATCGTATATACGATACGTGCAGATTCTCACCCAAAAATATGGACAAATTTGTATCCAAGATTAAGGGAGATTTGAAAGATTTCAATCATAAAGACTTTCAAAACTTTCATGACGTATCGAATATTTCAGACGAATTTTGCGATATCAAATATGCCTGTTTGAAAATTAATGAATCCCACGAATTTCACGTCGTCCTCAAATATTTAAACGAAAATAATGAAGATGAATATTATAATAAATTTATCAGAGAAGTATGTTATCGTTAATTAAACTATTCTTGGATTTTAATAATTTGTTAATACACATTTAAACGAAATCTTCAATATTTCAATTTTTATAATACTAGATAGAAAATTTAAGAAATATAGACGACAATGAAAACGTAATCAAATTTCTTGGTGTTACTAAAGGTATAATTTATATATACGCTTTATCAAATAAAATTTCTCATATTCTTTTTTAACATTCCTCTTTTTTTCATTATATCAGACCCTTCTAAGAATTTTTACTCTCTAGTACTTCGGTATTGTGGTAATAAAAATCTAAGTGATCATTTGAAAGAGGCTCCCAAAAAAGATTGGTCCAATAAAATAAAAATGGCTAAAGATATTGCAAATGGCTTAAATTATATTCATTCAGAGAATATCATACTTTATAATCTGGTTAGTGTATTACTCATTTTATTCGGATTCAAATTATATAGGATTGTATTGACCATCTCATTATTTAATTTTTATGCATATAAAATAAATGACAGAACTCAAAAAACATAATGATTGATAATGATAAATTGGTGATTTCAGATTTCAGTTTAGCCGTGTCTCTAGACAGCCAAAAGAAACCCACTGCTATCAAAATCACTGAAAAAAATGTCGCTTATGTGGATCCAAAAAATTTTACTCATGCCAATATGGCTAATAAATCTTATGATATTTACAGCCTCGGGGTAATATTATGGGAATTATCGAGTGGTAGACCTCCCTTTAGTAAAAATAAGCTAAATATTGAAGAATTAAAAAGATCTATTGAACTGGGAAAAAGAGAATTACCTGTCAATTTAACTCCAGTCGATTACAAAGAACTTTATTGTGATGCTTGGGATAGGGATTATTATAAACGTCCATCAATTAAGGAGGTCATCAGTTGTCTCAAAGACATTGAATTTGATCTCGAATATCACGTATATCGAGACTCTGGTTTCATTCCAAAAATTTTCTATCAAAGTAATAAATCACATGAGAAAGCATGTTTAAAAGTTATTAAAGGCTCATCTGAAAATGAACAATATCTTTTCATCCCTGAAGGTGAAATATTTATAGGAAGGAAAAATTCAAATGACATCGTTATAAAGGACCATGAAATTGATAAGAGGCACGCAAAAATTAAAAATTATCAAGGAAAAGTTAATATCATTGACTTAGGTTCTAAATCAGGAATTTTTATTAATGGTGAAAAACTTACATTTCATACTTTATATACTTTAAATATAAATGACATTATTAAAATGGGACATAGTACTTTTCAATATCTTCCCACTGGAAAACCTAACTTCATTGATTCACTTACACAGATTTATAACGCTGAATACTTGCAAAATAACTTGGCAAATGAATTTGAAAATAGCCAAAATTGGTGTTTACTGTTTTGCGATTTTGACAATTTTAAAAAAATCAATGAAAATTATAGCCGTGCGGCTGGTGATCACGTTTTAGCAGAGTTTTCAAAGTTAATTCAAAATAAATATATTTATGATAAAGACATTTTTGCTAGATATGGTGATGATAAGTTTATTATTCTTCTCATTGATGCAAAATTAGCTTTAGCCTATGAAATTGCTCAAGAAATTCGACCTTCTGTTGATACTTATCAATTCAATCATAATGAGATAAAACTACAGTCGATTACGCTTAGCATTGGAGTTTCAGGAATGAACTCCTCGGTAAAAAATTTTAATGACTTATTAGATCATGCCAAAAAAGCTTGTAAAAATGCTAAAGAATATGGTCGCAATCAGATAGTTATATGGGAGAATGAACCAATGACGACCGGTATGTATATCATTTATTCTGATTTATACTCACTTTTTATATTAATATTTACGCTTTTATTCATTAATAATGGCAGACATAGTAAGTATTGTTATATTTTAATGTAGTTATTTTTTTTAAAAAAAAGATCTTTTTTTTTAGAATTCATAATGTTGATTTTTAATTGATTTTTTTAGGATCCTTCAAAATTTTCTTTATACTTGAAATTCGCTGAAAGTGGAAATTATTGGGATCAAAATAATCTTGGGAAATGTTATAAAGATGGAATAGGCACAGAAAAAGATGAGAAAAAGGCGTTCGACTGGTTTAAAAAATCTGCTGAAGCTGGCAACCATTTGGGACAATGTAATCTTGCACTTTGTTATCGCGATGAAATCGGCACTCAAAAAAACTTATTGGAATCATTGCAGTGGTATATGAAACCCGCTGAAAACGGGAGTCGTTTTGCACAAGCAATTCTAACAACCTGGTTTAAGGAAGGAGTAAGTGATCTAAACAAAGATACGTTCCAATTTGTCAATAAATCTGCTGAAAATGGAAGCACTTTAGGACGAGGATTGCTTGCATCGTGTTATCTTTATAGAATTGGAGTCAATAAAGCTGCGAAAGAAGCTGCGAAAGAAGCTTTTAAATGGGCCGAGAAATCTGCACGAAGTGGAAATCCATTAGGACAATGCAATCTTGGAATTTGTTATGAAAAAGGAATTGGTGTTGAAAAAAATGTAGAAGAAGCATTTCAATGGTACGAAAAGTCTGCACGAAGTGGAGATAAAACTGGACAATGCAATCTTGGAAATTGTTATCAAAAAGGAATTGGTGTTGAAAAAAATGACGAAGAAGCATTACAATGGCTCAAAATGTCTGCACAAAGGGTCTATGTTGAAAATTTTTTTCAAAACAGGGACAAATTCTCCAAAAAGTTGGAAATTTTTGGTTTTTCTTTCAAACCCTTTTTTCTTTCGATTCTTTTTTTTGTGGGGACAATTACTTTCTTTTTTTCCTTAAGATCCAATCTTGTGATTTCCGGCATATTCTCCAGAATGCTAGAAGTTCTTAGCTTTATCTTAAATCCTTTTTATCTAAACAGAATTGGGATCACATTTCAGTGGAAAAGTCATGGTATAACCGAATTTCAAAAGAGCAGCCCCGTGACTTCCGACTTATTACCCAGAAAGTTAGAGGTTTTTAGTTTTTTTTTCAAACCTTTTTTTCTTTCGATTGTTCTTTTTCTCATAGGGGCAATTTTCCTTTTTTCTTTAAGAAAGAAACACGTAATTTCCGGCATATTAAAAAAGTTTAGTCCTTTATTCGAATCTTTTTCTCAAAATGGAATTCTGGTCGCATTTCCGAATGTCATTCGAAATTGCATTCATGTAATTTCTGACAAATTTTCCGGAATTGCGATCGCATTTCAGAGGAAAAGTCTTCGTGTCATTCAGAAATGCAGCAATGTGGTTTCAGACATATTCACCAGAATATTAGAAATTCGTTTTATTTTTAAATCTTTTTATAAACCCGAAAAAATTAGGGCCATATTTCAGTGGAAAGTTTTTAGCATAACCGAAATCAGTCACGTAATTTCGGATTTCAATGATAAAAAACAAAAACCTTCAGATTCTTCTGAGAATATCGAAGCGCCTACAAAGGAAGTAATTCTCACTAATAATGATAAAAAACAAAAACCTCCAGATTTTTCTGAGAATATCGAAGTGCTTACAAAGGAAGTAATTCTCACCAATCATGATAAAAAACAAAAACCTTCAGATTTTTCTGAGAATATCGAAGTGCCTATAAAGGAAGTAATTCTCACTAATAATGATAAAAAACAACTGCCTATTCTCTCTGATAATCATAAAAAACAAAAATATCAAGATTCTATTATGAATATTACAAGGGAAGTTATTCAAGATAAATTGAAACCTTTATTTCTTTTGGTTATTCTTTTTATTGTGGGAGCAATTTTGGTTTCCGACATGTACTCCAGAATATTAGAAATTCCTGGCTTTATTTTCAAACCATTTTACCTAAACGGAACCGACATACAAATGCTTAACGCAACCGATATCCAAATGCTTAACGAAACGGATATCCAAATGCTTAACACGACCGACATTCAAATGCTTAATACAACCAACAATCAAGTACTTAACGCAACCGACACTCAAGTACTTAACGCAACCGACACTCAAGTACTTAACGCAACCGACTTTCAAATGCTTAACACATCCGATATCCAAATGCTTAATGAAACCGATATCCAAATACTTAACACAACCGGCATTCAAATGCTTAATACAACTGACATTCAACGGCTCAGTCACATAATTTCCGACATATTCTCTGGAAAGTTGGAAATTTTGGATTTTTTTTTCAGCCGTTCTTTTCTTTCTATTGCTATTTTTTTCGTAGGGGTAATTTTCTTTTCTTCCTTAAGAAACAGTCGCGTAATTTCTGGCAAATTAAAAAGGTTTGGAATATTCTCCAGAATCGTGGTCGCATTTAGTGTCATTCAGGGATGCGGCCATGTGATTTCAGACATATTCTCCAGAATGGTTGGTTCTATTTTCAACCCTTTTTATAAAATCGAAAAAATTAGGAACATATTTCATAATGTTTTTAGCATAACCGTCATTAGTCACGTAATTTCGGACAAATTCTCCAGAATAGAAATTTTTGGTTTAAATTTCAATTATAAAAAACAAAAACCTTCAGATTCTTCTGTGAATACCGAAGTGCTTGAAGAGAAAGTAATTCTCATTGATAATGATAAACAAAAACCTTCGGGTTCTTCTATGAATAACGATAAAGAACTAAATTATTCAGATTTTATTATGAATCTTATAAGGGAAGTTATTCATGATAAATCGAAACCTTTATTGCTTTTAGTTATTCTTTTTATTGTGGGAGCATTTTCCTTTTTCTTTTTAAGAGCCAGTCCTGTGATTTCCGACATGTATTCCAGAATATTAGAAATTCATGGCTTTATTTTCAAACCATTTTATCTAAACGGAATTTGGGTCGCATTTCAATGGAAAAATCTTAGTGCCATTCATGGATGGAAACACGTGATTTCCGAGCTATTCTCTAAAATGTTAGAAATTTTTGTTTCCTTTTCCAAACTTTTTTATCAAAACGGAATTAGGGTCGCATTTCAGCAGACAATTGTTAATGCAACCGACATTCAAGGACTTAACGCAACCGATATTCAAGGGTCAAACACAACCGATATTCAAGGGTCTAACACAACCGAACTTAACGCACCCGACATTCGAATACTTATGACTAATGGATCGGCACAAATCAGCAACAACACAATCATACAAACATGCCCCTCTCAAATAAGGTATTGGCCCTCATCATACAGGGCAGAACTAGTATCTTGTCTTTCAGCATGTCCCGGAAATAGCAACGCAACAGACATTCAAATTCTTAACGCAATTGACATTCAAACAACCGACATTCAAAGGCGCAGTCACGTAATTTCCAACATATTCTCCGAAAAGTCAGAAAATTTGGATCTTGTTTTCAAACACTATTTTCTCTCAATTGTTCTTATTTTCGTAGGGACAATTTTACTTTTTTCCTTAAGAAACAGTTCTTTATTCAAGCATTTTTCTCAAAAAGTCGCATTTCTGAGGAAGAACCTTAGTGCCACTCGCATTCAAGATAAATTGAATCCCCTTTCTCTTTCGATTGTTCTTTTTGTGGTAGCAATTTTCTTTTCTTCCTTAAAAATCAGTGCAATCGACATTCAGGGATGTAGTCATATGATTTCTGACATAATTTTCAGAAAGTTATTAATTATTGGCTTTTTTTTCAAACCCTCTTCTCTTTTGATTCTGACGTCATGTTTGTTGGCTTTCCATATACGCATAAGTCTTTCGATTGTACTTTTTTTTGTGGCTGAAATTTTCTTTTTTTTGTTAAGAAACAGTCACATGATTTACTACATATTCTTCACAATGTTAGAAATTTGGGGTTTTGCTACCAAACCTTTCTTTCTGTTGATTCTGACGTCATGTTTGTTCATTTTCAATATCCACCATTGTTGACAAATCAGCGGTTGTTATCGAATAGGTGTATCATGTCGGTTGACGTATGACAGTGAAAGTGATTAGTACTGCATGCAATATTTTTTATTTTTAAAAAAAAGTAAAAATAAATAATTCAACTTTGTACATATTTTATATTTTAATAAAAATATTTTATTTATACATCAAAGCCAAGCCAATATCGAATTCTCAATAATTATATTGTTAAACATGTGCAGTTTTTTTACAATTAAAAGTAGTTCTAAGATGAAATTAAATATATAATATTAGATTTATTATATTGAATAAAATGCAAATCGTACATACAACGATATGCCTTTTCATACCAAATTAATAAATTTTAGATAATAATGCTTTACTTTCTAATGTATATTCCTTTAACCACGAAGTTAAAGTAATAAAATAAGTTTTTTTATATATCATGTTATGTGTTTTACATTACCCCTCCTCTCCCCTCCAGGAGAGGGGGTGGGGAGGGGTGGTTCACATGGTAAAATTTTTAAAAAATTTTTTTTCAAAAAAATTTTTTCCGAATTGTTCCGAAATATCCCGTAGCCCTATGTATATTTATCTAAATTTTTTTTACTATGAGGGAGGTTCGTTTAAACTTGATGGGCAATGAAAGTTAGAAAAGCCCACTACGTAACGTAGTAGAAGTAGTGATGTGCCATTTATATGATGTCCAAATTTTTTTAGCGTACAGTACGTACAGTACGTATAGTACTTATATAGTAAAATTGCTCTAGTGGTTATATTTTAAAAATTTTTTAATATTAGTCTATATTACAATTAATATAATATTTAATTCTATTTTAATAGATAAATATTTAGGTCGTTCGAAGTTAATTATCTGGTTAACATCACTTTCCAG